>JAWWEV010000056.1:6301598-6335850 GCA_035583235.1 Hafferia zeledoni
CTTGCTGCCTGCACGGGGCTGCAGCCCTGGTGGAACACAGGCTGTGCAGCAGAGCGCTGCTCCTGCCTCCTCCTGCCGGCCCTGCCCGGGGGTGTTTGCCCTGCGAGGAGCGGCTGTGCCGCTGGGCACCTGGCCCCGCCGGAGCGGTGAGAAATGCTGCATTTGAGCGGGTTTGTTGCAGGGTTTCCCCCGGCGAGGCCGAGCCCCCCTCCCTCCCCATCGTACCGGGCTCAGTGTTTGTGTTTGTGTTTGCGCCGTCCTGACCCGGCCGCGCCCCCGACCTGCCCAGCCCGGGGTGGGAGGGGAGCCGGGAAGGGTTTTTAGAGGGCAGCGCGTGGTCGGAAAGGATTTTTAGAGGGCAGCGCGTGGCCGGAGCGCTGCGCAGTGCCGGGACATGGACGAGGCGCACCCGGGCGAGCTGCGGGCGGCGGGCACCGACCCGGGCGAGCCGCAGAAGCCGCCCTACTCCTACGTGGCGCTCATCACCATGGCCATCCGCGACAGCCCCGAGCAGCGCCTGCCCCTGAGCGGCATCTACGCCTACATCGCGGAGCGCTTCCCCTACTACCGCGGGGGGCGGCGCGGCTGGATGAACAGCGTGCGCCACAACCTCAGCCTCAACCCCTGCTTCCAGCGCCTGCCCCGCAGCAGCGGCCGCGGCGGCGACTGGGTGCTGGATCCCGCCTTCCACGACATGTTCCCGGAGGGCGACTATCGCCGCCGCCGCCGCCTGCGCCGCCCGTCCGCCCCGCAGCCTCCGCAGCCTCCGCCGCTCGCCCCGGCCCCGCCGCCCGCGGGGCGCGCTCCGCTCGCCGTGCCGTGGCCGCTGTCGCCGCCGCTGCCGCCGCGGTCCCCGCCGCTGTCCCCGCTGCCGCCGCCGCTGTCCCCGCTGCCGCCGCTGTCCCCGCCTCTGCTGTCCCCGGTGCCGCCGCTGTCCCTGGTGCCCCCCGGCTGCCCGCAGGGTCCCTGGGCGGCGCTGGCGCTGCCCCGCGGGTGTCTGTACCCGGAGCTGCCCGGCTGGAGCCCGCCCGGCTCGCAGCTCTACCCCGCCTGGCCGGTGCCCGGCGCGCTGGATGCGGCGGGGCTGATGCCCTGCGAGCTGGGCACCAGGGCGGCCCCCGCCTTCCAGTGAGCGCCGGGAGCTGCTGAGCCGCCCGGGCTCCCGGAGACGGGGCTGGAACCGGCCGGGAAACGCCGGGGAAGAGCGGCGTGGAAAGTGCCTGCTGGCGGCGACAGAGATGCGCCCCTTGTCTCGCTGCTCCGTGAGTTGTGCTTCGCCACTGCGGCACCGCTTTGGATTTGGAACGGCAGGGAAATTGTTGTCTGGACCTCCAGGCAGCCTCAGAAGGAGCTGCAGAACCCGAGCGAGCGAGTCAAAGGACACGAGGAGGAGTAATCTACGTGCTACTCCTCGGTTCACTCAGGGAACTTACTTTTTCAAGTGTCCTTGATTTATTTTGAAACTTTTCTTCCAAGGTTTGTGAAAGAACAATATATATATTGGTTTGTGTTTGGTTGGTTTTTTTTTTTTGGTGGTGGGAAATACCTCAAACCAACAAACCCAAAAGATATTTGGATTAATACTGAAAATCTTGTGGGTTTGTATTTGAAGTGAATTTTTATGGGATTTCTCATACAGGTTTTGTATTGTTGAAGGTTATGTATGTTTTCATACGTTCATTGGTAACATGTTTCTTATTAATTACTGTGTAACGACGTTTTCCCTTTGGATTTCAGAGGGCGTAGTTTTTATGCTTTTCTCGCAAAATAAGGGTTCGGAGACAAAATATGTTTCCAATAAGAACCGTGTTTACAGGAGAGAAGAGTTCACATACTGTTATGTGAGGAGCAGCACTTATTATACATTATCCTAATAAATACTATTTTCTGAGAGTTGTGACTTCAAAAAGTACTTCTATGATCCTGTGATTCTGTGATTCTATGCTGAGACCCTGCAGCTCCTCGGGACGCAGCTGGTGCCGCCCGGAGAGTCTCCTGCCCTCGGAACCACCCGGGAGGGTCTCCTGCCCTCTGAACCACCCGGGAGGGTCTCCTGCCCTCTGAACCACCCGAGAGGGTCTCCTGCCCTCTGAACCACCCGGGAGGGTCTCCTGCCCTCGGAACCACCCGGGAGGGTCTTCTGCCTTCACAGCCACCCGGGAGGGTCTCCTGCCCTCTGAACCACCCGGGAGGGTCTGCTGCCCTCACAGCTGCGCGGGAGGGTCCGCTGCCCTCGGAACCACCCGCGAGGGTCTGCTGCCCTCACAGCCGCCCCGCAGGGTCTCCTGCCCTCACAGCCACCCGGGTGGGTCTCCTGCCCCCGCCCTGCCCTCCCCTCAGCCCGGGGGTCCCTGGCAGGGCTGGCACCCCCGTGTGCCTGCCCAGCACTGCCCCGGGGTGAGGCTGCCGTGGCTCAGCGTTCCCGGCAGGGGTGGACCGGGGTAAGTGGTGCCCATTTCTTCCCCCCGTCGTGGCTGGTTTGGGCACTCGGTGCCCTCACGGTGGGTGCGTGAGGGGAGCTCTGCTGTCCGGGGGGGCTTCAATGCAGAGGCAAAGCTGCTTTTGTGTCCCCCTTAAGTGAAGCTCAGCCCTGCCGGGATTATTCCTCTGGAAAAGAGCAGAGGCCGAGGCGAATGTTGGCTTGGGGGCTGTGCTGGCCCTGGGGGGCACACCGAGGGGTTTGTTGCCGCTGTGTTGTGTCTGTGTGCGGGGCAGAAACGCTGCGGGCCGGCCCAGGCAGGTGCGCAAACAAACAAAGCCATTCTCGGCTATTGGCGGCCGTTTAGGACAACTAAAGCAGCACTTGGCTGTGTGTTGTCTGGCTCATGTGATCCTGCAGGTAGCGAGACAGAGACATTTCGTGTTCTAAATAGACGTTATTGTCGGGGGGTTGTGGCCTTTTTTCCCCCCTCTTGCTGTTACTTCTTGTTTTAACCTTTGGGTGACCTCGGCCTTGGTGTTGGGGCATCCAATCCCACACAGACACGGTGAGCCCAGTGCAAACCATTGGCTACGTCTGAGCCAAAGTGTTCCAAACTAGTGAATTTAGGTCCTGGACACAAGATACACTCGAGATTTTTTGAATATGAAGCATTTACAAGTGTTTCCATTGGGACTTTTAGAGTTGCGCTTAAATTTGGGAACAGCTAATTTGTTGTTCATCCCTTGTCTTTGATGATGTAGGAGATGGAAGTTCTTTCGTCTGTCTGAGAGCCTATAAATCCTGTCTTATCCTTCATCTGTGCCTGTGATTCAGCAAACAGATGATCGTCCCAATTAACTTTGGGTTTTAAAAATGTTGATCAGGGAGGTGCTCTCTGTGTTTGGGGCTGGGGTGTTTTTGTTGTTTTTTGGGGGGTCTGGTTGAGTCTTCAGGATTTCCTGGACCAGTTCTAGTTTCTAACTTCTCTGTGTGTATTTAATTATAACTGTAGTTTATCAGCAAACTTGTGTGTAATGGTGTTCACAGAATTCAGGCCCAGGCATTTCTATCCAAAAAATGTTTACTGTCTAGAAAAGGAAATTGTGGTCAGTAGATAAGCCTGTGTTTTATTCAGCAGCTGCAGCAGAGACACTAGAAATGACATTTCAGGATTTATATAATTACTAACACATAGCAAGAGCTCTGTTCATGTCAGGTTTCTGAAGAACAGGAAATAGATATGGATGGGGCTAAATCCTGCCAGATAATACTGTGTATTAGAAACTGCATGAAATGCTGAATGTCTTCCAGGCAGGAGAGACTTTGAGAGAATACAACATATCAGGCAAAACAAAATTAGCCAAGTAGTCTCAGGTTTCCAGATACAGCCTGTGTTATGATTCATATTGTGAACAAATGGGCACAGGATTTCTCTGCATTAAGAAATGCTAATAATGTCGTCAAATTATACAAAGTAATTATAGATGCAGGAATTTTACATTGGTCCAGCTCTTGATTTTTATCTCTCAAAAAACCATATAGGTGTGACAGGCTTTTGAGTACACAGGGAAGAGTTAAGAGCTTTTTCTTCTTCCTCCACTGGGTTCATGCGTCATGTTGGCCCTTCATTACTTCTAGCAGCCTGTTTAATTGGTAAAGAGTGATTTATCTGCCAGCACTTTATGGGTTCCAAAGCTTTCCCCTTTGCGATTGCCACTAGATGGGGCGTTTGTGCCAGAATCCCAGAGTGAGGATCGGTGGTGGAGGCTAAAACGGGTTTTTAGTGAAATCCCAGCACCTCCACCCCCTCTGGAAAACCAAACAATAAATACACATCGGAGCAATGTCGAAGAGAGCCTCTAAAGTCTGCCCACGGAGGTGGGAGCGTTCAGGTGCCATTTCCACCTGCAGTGGTCCCTCCCGGCAGGGTCTCCCACCACCTGCCCTTGCATAATTGTGCTCACCTGCTTCGTCCTTTTTTCTGAGCAGGTGTGGATAATGAGCCACAGCCCCAGTAGCAAAGAGTTCGGTCTCCCACATGGATGTGCTGATGTGGGTGCCACAGAGGAGTTAATCCTCTCTCTTAGCTGTCTGCCTTCTCCAGAGGCTCCTTCAATTGTCCGCAGGGATGGCCTCTCCCAAAGAACCATTCAGAGCGTCCAGACAAAGGCCCTGCTCTGTATCACCACTTGTAGGAGCCTCTCTCTTCATTGTTTAAAAACACAAAACCCCCTAAGAGCCTGGGAAGAGTGGCCACCTCTGCCGGCACAGGGAGGCGCTGGGAATCCCCCTGAGCCTCCCTCGGGCACCCTCAAACTGCCCCCGGGTCCTGCCTTGCCCCGGTGGCTGGGGCAGAGCTGCCGGGGCTGGTTCGCTCTGCAAACACCCCCGGCAGCTCCTGGGCAGGAGCCTCTCCGTGTGCTGCACCCCCAGGCTGTTCCTGGTAAGCTTCTCTCTTGGGTTTGGGACTGCATTTGGAAAACTTGAGCTCTGCTTATTTTTCTTCAAGTTATAGCCTTAGGTCAACATTCTTATAGGTTTTATAAATAAATCTCAGCCCAGCACATCCCTTTGTGAGCAGTACAGAGGCTTTGGGTATTACTGAGGAAATGCAGCATTCCCCTTTCCCACCAGTAGATATCAGAATGTTTCATTCTTTTCCATTGTGTGGCCTCACATCTGTCTTCACTCCTTCCCCTTTGGTTGTAGCAATGAAAAGTGGTTTTATGTGTTGCTAACTGTAGAAAAGGACAATTTATCTGGCTGTGGTGCTGAGTTAGTAGGGATGTAGAAGACTTTTGGCTGACAAAACCCAAGCACAGTGTAGGGAGATGCTGATATTATAACATGTCAGTGCCTATAAGTGATCCCGAGCTGTCACTCACTGTGGGATGTTCCAGGTCATTCTGTGCCTTCGTTGTGTGACCTGCTGCCCACTGTGGCTCAGGCTGTGCACACTTATCCCACCTGCACTCACTCCACATGTGGAGTGCTGGTGGCAGGAAGCACCAGCCAAGCTGTGTTTGGTGTTTGGCTCTTCCCTGGCTTTCAGCATCGCTGGGGTGCCAAAGTCACTGCTGTTGGTCAACAGAAGCACAGAGATGTGCAGAGATGAAGCTGGGAATGCTTTCTGTGGAACGGAAGGGGAGTGTTTGTGTGTTTGTCAGCAGTTTGCTTGGCCTTTCTGTCCCCTACTCGTGTTTTTGCCCCCAGCTGTTGTTTCCTCATCTCCACCCTTTCAATCTCTCGGCCTTATGTTGGAGACTGAGGAGATACGGGTGTGAGCAATGAAGACTCCTCCAAAACAGAGAGGGTGAGTTGGGAGAGCTGTGAATGCAGAGAGCTGCAGACAAGATGATCCATTGTCCTTCGTAGGCAGATGGGACTCGGAATCCTCGTTCTTTAAACAGGTTACATGGGCACGAAATGGTGCCAAAAGCTGTTTGATTGCAGCAGAGCAGGGATAAAGCTCAAACAGTCTGTAGAACGGTCCTCAGTAGGTCTTTGAAGCTGCAGATCTGAACTTTTGAAGATGAAGGAGTTCTATATTTTCCTTGGAGCCTAAAATGGATGCAGAGCTGCCTGTGGAGCAGTGTCTGTTCAACCTGTTCCTTTTGCCCCATGGCCATGGCCCCCCCCAGGCCAGCAGAGCCCAGTGAGATGTTTCCCTTCATGTGCTGGATTTCCCCTCCCTCCGTGGCTCTCCGGCCACACGACTCCGTAACCAGTTTCCCGTCAAGAGCGAGTAGAGCATTTCTCATCGAGAATGTGGGCTGTGGTGAGGGGGTGGGAAGGGAAGAGGGGGTGGGGTGAGTGCTGGGGGACTGGTGCTGATGCAGTTTCGTGCCTCAATCTGTATTTTCTCTCTTTTCTGCATGGCTTCCTGTTTTTTCACACCACTGCTCTTAGAAACAACAAGCTGCAGGCAGACAGGGGGACAGGGGTGGAGGTTGATAGGCTGGAAGAAACCTCTGGAAACACCTGCGGGAGGTCTGGGGGCAGGCCCTGGAAAAGGCACTGCAGGGCTGTGTGTTCCTCCAGGTGTGATGCTGTCATTGTGTCCCCCAGAAGTGGCTCTGAGGAGGTGATGCTGTGGAGGGGGGTGTGCTGCTCATAAATGCACTGCTCAGTGCTGGGCAGCAGAATTATCCACTAACTTCCCTCTTTGGCGTTGTCTTCCCCAGCTGCTCCTGGATGGACAAAACTAGAATTTGTCCTGTACTTGGGAGTCTTGTGACCATCAGTCAGAGGTGCTCAGTGCCAGAACAATGCTGAGCACTGAACCCCAGTGCTGATTCCTGCAGGATCTGGGACCATGGCCCTTCCACCCCCCCAGGCACTGTGGGTTTGCTCAGTGTGTGGCATGAGGAGGCATCTGGTTTGAATTTCAGCTGCCCTACCTTTCCCTGCCCCTGGGCAGTGGCAGCCTGTACCAGGGCTGGGCAACAGTGAAGTGCCCAGAGAAGTTGTTCCCAAACTGAGCCAGGCAGCAATTTTTAACTGAAAATTACTAAAGAATTGACCATTCTCAAGAGCTGTGACTTCTGTTTTTCTGAGGCCTGGCAGCATTCATAGAAAAGCACAGAAGTTGCATTAGGAACTCTGCTGTGGGTGTAATTCCTGTATTTACTGCCATGTTTTCTCCCCTCTGTTTTGAGAGGAGGAAATGGCCCATTTGACTATCAGTAAAAGGCAAAAGGTGAAGAAAAGTACTTTAAATCTGTAATTGATCTTTGTAGGTGGATAACTGGAGGGGTTGGGGGAGCTGCTCCACAACACAGGTGTGTGACACTTGGGTGTCTGACCGGGCTCCTGTTCGATGCCATGTGCTTTAGAGAGGCACCAGGAGCCCTGTGCTCTGCTCAGTGTGATTCCTGCAGAATGGAAGATTATTTTTGGCCTGAAATCACCGTGTTGCTCCCTTGCCTGCCACTGAGCCAAAGAGAAATTCTCTAGAAGCAACAATTTTTGAGGAAAGGAGCTCCATGGCTACAGATCCTTCAGTTCAGGGCACGAGACAACTGGGTGTTTCTGAGATGCTATTTTTGCTGGTGACATCAGAGCTTTGGGTTGCTGGCACGTTGCTAAGTGACTTCAAAAGCTGCTCCTCTGGCTGAGAGTTGCTGAGTCCAGAGGAAGGTAAAGGAGGCTCAGGTTGTGCTGGCGCTGCTCCCTCTCCCCGGGAGGCTGGTGGGCAGCCAAGGCAGCGCAGCTGCTGGAGCAGCTCCCGCTCGCCAGGCAGGGCTGGAGGAAGGGCATGAAAAATGGGAAAGATTGCATCAATTATTGAGCCTTGTAAAAACAATTAGCAAGACAACAGCAGGCAAATGGGCCGGGAGGAGAAGAAGAAACAGCTGCCAAAGCAGGGGAAGACAGGACCTCACTGGGGGTGAGAAGGAAGGGAAATTGGGTGAGATGCCCCTTCAATCAGTGGCTGGGGAGAGGTGAAAAATAGTGTATGAGCTTTGCAGGCCCAGCAGAGCAGGGCAGGGAGGGAGGGGGCACCCTCTCAGTCAAGCTGCTTCCACCAAAGGCTCCTGCAGATTAAGTGCCATTTTTGTGGCTTTTCCATAGTTCCAGTGGTACCAGCTCTGAGCAGGGACACAGGAGAGGCCAGCACAGCTTGTGCAAGTGTTTCTCGAGAAGGGCTGTCTGGCTGTTCCAGCTCGGAGTTGGCACCAGGGCTGTAAAGGAATTGGACAGAGTGCTGGTTAATCCAGGTCCCTTAGTGACAGGAGGAGGTTTCCGTTGGGGTTCCTTTCTCTTCATTCTACAGCTCCTTCCAGGGCCGCCAGCAGGCACATGAATGATTTTTGCAGTGTAATGCTGTGGTCTCTGCTCCGTGGGCAGAGCTGTCTGCTGTGCTACAAGGATGTAGTTAATAAGATTTAACAGCAAGTCTCTGCTGTGTGCTGGATGTCACTTGGTCACTGGTGATTTCATGGTGACACTCATTCATGTCTTCCAGATTAATTCCTAGAGTTGTTATCCTCCTGCTTTGCTTTCCCAGGACAAATCTTCCAGGGACCTCTGCTTAGAATTCAGCAGGTGTTCCCTCCTTGCTCTGCAAGCTCTTGCAGAGATATTTTCCTGCATTACCTCAGCAGATTTTTTGGGGTTTTGTAAACCTGTGATGCACACAGAGAGCATAAAACTACAACTGTCTCGTATGTTAAAGGAAACAGCCTGTCACTTGGCTGTTCTCAGTCCTCCCACCAGAATTTTGTTCTTCAGTTAAGGCAACCAGCCAAAAAAGGGGAGGAAAAAGCCGTGCTGGGAGAAGCCCCTTTCCACAGAGCACTCTCAATGTGCAGAGCTGCTCCTTCCCTTGGGGAGAGCCAACTGCACATGTGTGTGAGGGGTGATTCACTCAGCCACGATAAGATCTAACAGATACTCTTAATTGAGGTAAATAAACAAGTATCAGCACAAATTTAATACTGGAGCTCCGTTGCCACTCTGTAATGGAAAGTTTCAGGGAAACTTTGGGGGAATTTGCACACCAGCAATCAGAGCTGCTGACTCCTCCTGGAGAGACACAAAAACATTGAATTCTGAATCAGTTATGCTGCTGGCTGGGGGCACTTTTATGGCCTCTTCCTCTCCTTTCTGTGCCATAAGAGAAGCAGTGTGACTGGTTTTAATTTCCTGCTGGAAGGCTGACCCCAGGGGAAGAAGGGGGGAGTTCTGCTGGACAACTCACCCTCAGTGTCTTCTCTGGCCACTGTCCCTGGACCCAGAAGATGGAGCTCTGCTTACAGGGCTCATTCAGTCTTTGCTCACTCTCATGTGGGCAGGACATGTGTCTGCCCGTGCCAACCTGCACCTGCAAGGTCCCCAAAGTCCAGCCAAGGGAGCAGGCACAGCCATCTGTCCCTGAGCTGCAAACATGGAGCACCGAGAAGGTGATCACAAATCAATCAGGGTTGGGTTGTCCCGTGGCTGGTCACTGCTGTCTGGAGTGGGGAAGGGCACTGGAGGCACTTTGCTCTGTCAGCTCTTCCCTGCAAGTTTGCTGGGTGTTCTCATCTTTGCTTTTTTGCAGCTTAGCAGGATTTCATGTGCTATTTTTTGCCATTTGTAAGCTGAGTAGACGTTTGGCTGCCTCCCCTCCTTTGGTCAGCTGGAACCCCATGAAAGAGGTTCAGGAAGAGGAGTAGGGAAAAAAGCTCTGAAACTGTGGGTTGAGCAATTCCCAGTGCCTGGGATAGGTCTGTTCTCACCAGACATGCTGGGGGGGTCCATCATCAGAGCTGAGGGAAGGCAGAGGGTCAGAAAAGGAAGGAGCCCCAGGGACGAGGCCTCAGCCATCCTGGCAAATGAGATCACTTGCCTGTACTTGTATTTTGCCAAGAGCAGGGATACATATTTCAAATCTCTGTCAGCTTTTGCTGGTTCTGATTGAGCAGTAAAAAGGAAAAAAAAGGGTGTGAGGGTTTTGAGGGGTTGGTTGTGTTGGGTTTTGCCATTTGCTCATCTGAGGGAGCTGCTCCAGTGTAAAATTTGCCCTGTGGATATTCCTGTGGCCACGGGGCAGAACTCTCTGGTGTTTCAGGGGCAGGCAGGAATGCTGGTGTCCTGAGACCTCCCAGCAGAGGGGACACACAGTGAGCACAGCAATCGATACAGCTCTGAAGGAAGAGAAGAATGGTAAATAATAAATAATGTGCATGGGCAGCGAATGGGCTGTGAGTGGGTGCTGTGAGGGCAGGGCAGTAAAAGCCCATATGGCACATTGGGGGCTCTGTGCTTTGAGGGGACACGGGGAAGTGTGACAGGCTGGGAAGTGGCCCAGAAGGGGAAATGCTTCTGTGAAAGGAGAAGTCCGAGGAGGAGGAAGGAGGTATTTATAGTGGCCAAAGGCTTGAGAATTGCCTCTGCTTTTCCACCGAAGGAATCACGTGTCTGCTCAAAGGGTCTATCTTTGCTGGGGGCTTTTGAGGGCGGGAGGAATGTCTTTAAAGGTCCCTTTTCTTTGCAAACTTTTCTTCAGAGGGTTGAGTGAGTATCTTGTCTCCTCAGAGGGCCCAAAGGACGGATGAGTGGGTGGGTGCTGTGTGGTCATTTCATGCCTGTGGGGCTGGGTCTTATGGAAAGCAGAGATTTCACTACATTTTTCCATTAAATTTCCCAGACTAATTTACTAATTCACTAATTCTGAAGGCATCACCTTGCCAAAGTTGTGCTCAGTCCATCTCCTTTCTGACAGTGGTGTGCACCTGGTTTCATCCTGGCAGCATCCAAGCATCCTTCCCCTTGCTGCCTGCCAGCTCTGCCCCCGTGTGTCTGTCACTGTCCTCTCCTTACCCCTGTCACTGGGTCAATTCATCCAGCACACTTTGCTCTCTGTCTCTGCCCATGGCCTTTAGAAGGAGAGCAAATTGAAAATCTGGCTCCTGAGTGCAGCTAATTTACACCAGTCACTCAAAACACTGAACAGAAAGTGGGTAGGAGGAAGGAAACGAGAGGTTGAGTTTTTTCCTGTTGCAGGTAGCAAGGAAATAGAGTAGGAAATTCAATGCAAAGTTGTCATCTCACTGAACCCCACAGGCTGCAGGTGCTTTATGGCTGCTCTTGTTTGGTGGTTTATTCCTCTTGGTGTCAGGGAAAAGCTGGACTTCAGGTCTTTGTGGTGCTGCAGAGCAACTTAGAGCAGAGATCTCTTGGGAAAGGCACCCCCAGGCAGGCTGGAAAACACCAGAATTTCTGTGCTTAGCAGAGAAGGCAGGGAGCTGCTGCGAGCCCAACATACAGTACAGACACTGATTATTGAGGGCCTGGGGGCAAGGGAGGTGCACCAAAGTCAGCCTGAGCTCTTTGCAGTGGTCCAGCCAAGTGAGGTGTTGTATGGGCAGAGTGTACAAGCTCTGTAAGTTGTGTGAGGTCACTGCCAGGCTGTACCCATGGAAAAACAGGCAGGGGAACCCTCCTGGCTCAGGGCTGTGAGATGTGCACTTGTGAAGGGACTGCAGAATCTTCTAGAAAGCAATTAAAGCTGCACATGGAAACAGCCATCACACTCCTGATTTAATAATTGAATTAACATTCAGTGTTGTTTACAAATATGGACTGCTTTATTATCTATTTAGGAGCAGATGATTTATTTAATGTGCTAGACTCAGCTAAAGCATCAGTTAAATAAGTGGGACTCTTTTTTTGGTTTTTTCCCCTTAATTTTAAAGTATTCAGTTATTTTGTGTTGTCTTCCATACTGTCCCCTCTCTCTGGCTGTAGGTGAATGCTTTTCAAAGACTTTGCTGCTTTGGGGTACTTAATTTTTTCCCTTTTTTGTGGGAATAGGAGAAAATCCAACAATCAAGAAAAATGTGGGGGGAAAAGGCTGATCTCTTAAATGATCTAAATATCAGAGTTCCCACTGTTCTGAGAGGGGAACAAGGTGAGTTGGTGACATTTTGGTGGCAGGGGAAGGGTGAGACCTGCACAGTGAGGAGGGACCCAGCCCAGGCAGGTCCTGCTGCTGCCACATCCCAAATGATGCCACAAAAACCCTGCAGAACAGAAACCAGAATTCCTGAGAACAGTCTGTTGGCAACAAACAGCAGAGCTTTTGGGGGAGGTTTCCAGGCACACTCACGTTGTGGCCCACAATCCACGTGCCTGACAGGGTTAATCCCCGTTTCCCAGCCCTGGCTCTGTCTGGGCTCCTCACTCCTGTGAAATACATCCTCTCCTCTTTGTAAATATTTTTAAAGACTTAACGAAAACAAACATTATCTATTTCTGGACCAAAATTTGAGGACAAAAATTTTGCACTTTCCTGCTACTGGATAGAGTTTGTTTTTCCTTCGACACTGTTCCCAGGGTAGAAGTTGGAGTTTTACATCCAGTTATGTAAATGAGTCTTCATCAATATGTCTCAGGTGGAAATCCCCCTGTTTGCAAACGGAAATTTTCCTCTGGTGACAGTAAAATTTATATTCTTTCAGCCAAAGCCATCTCTCATTTTAGAAAAAAAGAGAAAAAAAATTCCTTTCACATTCTTTTTTTCGTTGTTGTCACTGATGACTCATGCAATGGCCTTTGCTACTGATTTCTGACTCTTAAGTGATTTTTCAGGTGGCTGCTAAAAAAATTCTTACAGCATTTGTCACTGGCATCTGCCTCATTTGGTAACATGATACATATATCCTGATTTTTATGCAGAGAGTGTATTTGTTTGGGTTCTGAATGTTGCTTAGTTTGGAATACACATCTTAAATGTCAAATAAAGCTAAACAAAAACCACTGAAATATGACAAACCCATGAGTTTGTGCAAAATATTTAGCCCAGGCAGGCACCTGCATCTGCCTTGTGTGCAGCCAACCACCCACACAGGAGGCTGCAAGATCCGGCCTTACTGGAAACAGGTCAGAAAGACCCCCAAAATTCCCAAACTGGATGAAGGACTTTCAGTTTAGTGCTCTGACTTTGCCACTGAGGTCTGGGGTTGTGTTTTTTGAGAACCCAGCCCTCATGTGAACTTGAGCTGTAGTTCTGAGTGTGGGAACACTGGGTGCTGCTTCTCCTCTGGTAGCAAAGGAAAAGATCCAGAATCCCCTAAGAGTAATTTCAAGATTAAATAGGGTGGTTTGGTTAAACAGGCAGTTACAATTCATAATGGAAATTTGTGGTTTTATAGATCACTCACTTGTAATGCAAAAAAAAAAGAACAGAGAAAGAGAAAGGAAAGTTGTTTGTCCCTCCTGACAGTCAGAAAAGGGATGGAACTTCTGGCCATCTGGGTCTGACATTTTTTAAGTTTGTATAAAAAACCATATTCAACAGAAGTGAGTTCTGAGCAGCATTCCTTGTGTGGGGAGAAAAGCTCTCTGTGTGTCTGCAGTTCCATCCTGAAGGGATGGTATTTTGTGTTGATGCTCCAAACTCCAGCTAAAGACCTCAAATGACTCAAAGCTGCACAGAAATGCCCTGTGGAACCCAGAGTGATGCTGTCTGTGTTCTGCACCCAGAGAAACCCGAGGTAGGAAGAGCCACAGCACCAGCACAAGGGGTGGACCATGAGGACCTCACTCACTCCAGGTCCTGCCCTTGGAAGTTCTGGGGTTTGCAGCACCATGTCTGATTTTGCTGGGGATTTTTGTTGGTGTTGGGTTGTATTTGTGGGGTTTTCCCCAACCATTTTGTCCTGTGTTTCTGCAGTCAGGAACTCTCACTGTGTCCCTGATTCAGCTGTAGCCTCACATATTGTGCAGAACTGGGTCAGTTGCCTCTCCTCCTGTCTCACATTTGACTAATTCCTTCCCCTGTGTTCTCTGGGATCATGAGCTGCTTCCAACACCAACAATTACCAGAACGTGCTTTTTTCCTTAGCACGATAATTTGGCATGTCCAGAGGTTACAGCTTAGAAATTCTGGTGAAGAAACAACCAGGGAGGTACCAAACGAAGCTCCCGGTTCATTCTGATCATTCTGTAGCAGAAATGCCTGCAGGGACTTTGCCCCTGTACAAGTCCTGCGATGTTGCTGGTGATCCAGATGGGAATCTCAGCTCTCTCTGCAGCCAGCTCAGCTCCTGTAACCTCTTTCCTCTGCAGACATTTAGGGGGAATCACGGAGAAATGCTTTGTTCTCCAGTCTGCAGGATCCTTCATTGAAATGCACAGCCACACAAATCAAACAGTGGTTTTATCTGGGCAAGGACACCAAATCAGGCCACTCTGGCCTTCAGCAAGACAGCTGAGTATTTTTGTCATTGTTCTCCCTTCTCTGTGTCATTTTGGCCTGACGCTGTTTCAGAGGCTGCTCAGGTCCTTGAATCCCAGCCCCTAATAATTCACTGCCAGCTCCTCACAGCTCGTGGAAAGACTTTGCTTGATGACATTTTTGTTTCAATGCACGTCCATCAAAGAGAAAAACGTGCCGAGGCTTTGTCGTGGTTTTAGCCTCTGAAATCTCTCTTGTGGCAATATCAACAAGCAAACTGTGGCCTTGTTCTCGAAAGAAAAACAACTCATGTTATAACCACGGTGTCCTCAGCTGTCCTGAAGTCTGAGCTTTGAAACAACTGTCACGTTTGTCTTCAGAGAAATGTCCTCCTGAGAAGGTTGTTTGGGCATAGGTGAAGAATAGAGGGAAACAGCATCTCTTTGGGGTTGGTGAAGGATGTTTGTGCTTGTGATGCTTTGGGGTTCATTCCCCTAAATATTCTCTCCTGGTGTTCATCCCCTGCCTTGTCCTTAGCAAAGGACAGGCCAGTTTGGTGGGGCTCAGGGCACACAGAGTTTACAGTATTTAAGTTTTTTAAGCAGTACAAAAGAAAGTGTATGAGTTCTGAATACATATGCAACACTTCCTATTTATCATTTATTGCTAGTAGTGCCCTATTCCTATAAACCAGGAATTCATGTCAGATTATTTCAGTGCTGTCGTACCAGTGCTAGATCAGAGCTCTGTTTCCTGGGGATGTGTTTGCTTTGATAACCCTTCTGGAAGCTGAGCAGTTTGTTGTGTTATCTCTGATGTCCCACCACACTGCTGACTGCTCCAGGAATAGTCATCTGGGGCTTAACAGTAAAATTGTGACTTCATATCTGAATTTCCCCAACAAAGTTTAGGAGGTTTTGGATCTGCAGTTGGTTTAGATTAGTCAACAGTTTCCTCGGAGCATTAGCACTGATTTTCAAAGTGATGAACATCTGGTCTTCCCCTCCTCTTTTCCATTGTGTCCTACTTGAATAACTATCTGTAAAATACAGCGGTATTAAGTTGTTTGTGAAATTCATTGGGAATTGTAAGGCTGTGGCAGCTCTGCCTATTTGAAGATGAAGAATTGGAAAGCTCAAAATGTGACAATGTGTGTGCACAGCAGTTGGAGGCTGCGAGGTGCAGTTAATCCTCAGTGCAGGTTATCAGAATGTCCTGATGTCCTTCAGTGAGCACATTGCTGTGTGCCCCAAATATATCAATATGTGTGTGTGTGTGTTTAAAGAAATCCCAAGAGCCTGTAGCAGTGTGGTGTTCTGCTATAGCACACAGAGCTTTTGTGTGGCATGCAAAAAGAAACTGATAGTCAAATCTTGAAGCACTTTGGTTTGGCCAAGGTCTTTTCTGAGCGAGGGACGTGTCCTGCGGCCGCTCTCGTACAGGTGAGCTCTCTGCTCACCACTGACAGCTGGAGCAGTGCTGCACATTTCATGTGGCTGTCATCTTATTTCAGACCTTGTTGCCAAAAAAACCCAACAAACAAACCCTCTTTTGACTTTTAAATAAGAGCAGGTTCCCAGCCGTGTCTGCAGCGCGCGCGGAGCTGCAGCCAGAGCGGTTTCCCGCTGGTGAGTTGCGTTAACCACATGGAGCAGCAGAGCCTCAACTCTCCTCGACCTGCTGGGGCTTCCTGTTTGCCTTGTGGTGCACAAAAATGCAGCCAGTCTGGTGGGCTGGTTGGTTGGTTTGTTTGTTCCCCCCCTGCCCCAGCAAGTGGAGGATGAGGGAGATGCCCTGTTAGTGGGAGCAGTGAATGAAAAGTGTCACTATTTGCTGAATTTGCCAACGTCTCTGTGGCTCAGGACCCAGGAGGGTGGGCAGGGTGTTTGTCTCTCCAGGTGCTCCACTGGCAGTAGGAAGTGTTCTTTCTGAGTGATCCTGTCAACACCAAGGTGTTGTGGTTATACTTGTTGTCATCCTCTTCTTTCTCCTGATGTTGCTCCTCCAAGAGCTGCTCAGCTGTCTTACCTGAACTCTGGCTACATTTCCCGATGCTGTGGCAGTGGGCAATCCTAGGCTGGGGTCTGCATCCTCCCCAGACACCACAAGGCTCCCCCTGCCTCAGCAGGAGCGTGGAGTTGTGTTTCTGCCAAATCCACCAGCCCAGGTGACACGGAGCACACACTCCCTGTGCGTGTGGCAGGACAGCCCGAGGGCTGGGAACACAAAACCAGCCTTGCAGAGGTTTAGGAACAGCTCTGGGTGAATTCAAACCAGGCTGACACACAGCAGAGATGGTCTTTGTGAACTGGCATGCCTTGCATCCCCCACACTGGGTGCATTTGGAATAATGCCACGTGAGTGCCACTTGCCCTTCTCACCAGCGTTCTCTTCCAAGGCATCAGCACTGTTTGGTTCTCAGTGACACCAACAAAAACCAACAAACTCACCTTCCATTCTGTTCTTCCTGGAGGTTTCGGATCTTAAATCTATCAGTTGCAAACTACTTTTCTGACTTTCTGCTCCTTTTTCCCTTCCCTACAGTGTTTGATGTCCAGCTTCTCACAGGCCAGGTGGGCAAATCCCTGGTCAGTGTTTGGTACCGTCCTGCACGTGAAACTTGGAGATGGTGAATAGAAAAGCTGTTGAAAAGGGGAAAAAAACTGCAGAACAGAAACCAGAATTCCTGTAAACAGTCTGTTAAAAACATTCTCAACACATGTCAGGGCTGATGATTTAAAATAGGCAATTTCTGAGCCTTAAAAGGTCACATGGAGACACGATAGTAGATTGAAGAACGAATGTTTTCAACAGTCACATTTTGTACTGATAGCAAGATATGTGTGTTGCCAACTAGTAATGTTCAGGGCAAAAAAATGAGTCAGAATGCAAGAATAATGAGCTTTTCTTGGATGATAACATGGTGAAAAAAAGAATTTTTACCTTAATCACATGCTTCCAGCAGCAGAAGCTTTAGCTGGGAGTAGTAGAATTGCAGGACCAGTCAGGGTGACGCAGTAGCACTAACCATGTCCAGTACCAGGAATGTTTGTGTCCATATGTGGCAGTGAAATAATTAAAATCACAAGTCCACATTCACAATCTTTTCTCATCTGTGACCCAAAGTCCAGTGGGAACTTCTGAGGACATGTGTGATTTTTTAAAAGGAACTTGTGTATCTAATTGCTGCTGAAAATTTAATGAGACAGAGAGGAGTGATTGTCTGAACACAGAAACATTTCTTGTCCCCATCTGCTGCTGCTCTGGAACCGCTGATTCCCCGTGCCAAGTGGGAGAACTGCTCTGTGCCAAGGGGGGTGAGGAGGCCGAGCCTCGGGGCACCCTGGGGTGCTGCCCTGGTGGGATGGGCCCTTCCACAGGGGTTTGGTGCCTGGGTGGGATTCCTCTGTGGACATGTACAACGGGCTGAAGGGAGAAAAAAATGGGTGGGTGACCCTGTATGTGCTTGGCCTCCAGCGTTTAAAGGAGTGCCTGTTCCTGCTCCCACGAGTAGTGGGCACCAGTGGAACACCAGGGGCATTTACAGCCTCTGCTCCCCTGCTCCTGCCTCAGACCCGTGGGCACTTTGCCCCCCTTGAAGGTGTTTCTTCTCAGCCTCAAATCCACTTGACTCTCTTTTGAGATTTGGGGTCCTCCCCACTTTTATTGCACATCACTTTTCCAGATGAAGGGAAGAACAGCTGAGCAACTGAGGGGGTCACAGGAGGCTTTCCAGGAAAAGGAGTGAATCCCAATCCCTCTTCCATCCTCCGTGTGAGTAGTTTTACACACACATGTGGTTTTCCACCCTGCCCTCGGCGTTGTGCAGTTCTGCAGTGCCAGGGAGAGGTGCGGGTGTGCCAGGGAGAGGTGCGGGTATGCCAGGGAACAATGCGGGTGTGCCAGGGAACAATGCGGGTGTGCCAGGGAGCGCTGCGGCAGGAGGGAGGGGGCCATGCCATGGTCCGCACCGTCCGTGCGCGGGGCCGGCACAATCGAACCCTCCCGCAGCCAGCGCTGCCCGCCCTGCGCGGGCGGGGGACGCGGAGCGGTGAGCGTTGCGGGGCTGCAGAGCGATGCGGGGTTGCGGAGCATGGGAGCAGTGCGAGGCTGCGGAGCACTGAGCGGTGCGGGGCTGCAGAGCGATGCGGGGCTGTGGAGCATGGGAGCAGTGCGAGGCTGCGGAGCACTGAGCGGTGCGGGGCTGCAGCGCTGCGGGCTCGGAGCGCGCTGCTCGCCCCGCATCACGCGCACCCCCAGCGCGGTGCGGGGACCGGCGCGGCCCCTGCGGGGTTCGGGGTGCGGGCCGGGGCGGACCCGCGGGCTGTGGGCGGCCCTTTCGCAGCCCGTGCCCGACGCCCCTGAGCGGGCGGGGCCGGGGCGGGGCCGGCGGTGGGGCCGGGCCGGGAGCCCCCGGGAGCCCCCGGGCAGGGCGGGCACCAGCGCAGGTGAGCGCCGGGGCTGGGGGGCTCCGGCCGGGCTGTGAGCGGGGCCCCGCGCCAATCCGGGGGTCTCCCGGCGCTGGGGGGGCTCGCCCGCCCCGCCGGAGCGGCTGCGGCACAGCCGGCTCTGCCCGCGCTCCTCCGGCCAGCGGCGGCTTTTCCTCGGGATAGAAGCGCTTCTGCTTCGTGGAAACGGGGCTCTCCAAAGCCGGTGAGCTGCGGTCGGGCCGCGGGTTGGAGCTGCCCGGGATCGCCCCCGGTGCCGCGTCCCCCCCGCAGGAGCAGCCGCGGCGGCGGCAGCGATGGCTCGGTCTGACCGTGCATGGATGGGGGGAGGGAGGGAGGGATGGAGGGATGGCCGGCAGTGGGCTGGCTGTTTTGGCCACTGAGCCACCCCACGGGCAGCTGGTGAGCTCTGGCCCTGCTGGGCTGTCTGCCGGGCCTTTACCGGTGCGGTTTGGGGATATGGCCCCTCCTCGCCGCAATTGTCGCTCCCGGATTTGGGGAGTGGCAACATCTGGTCATCCAGATCTTCCCTGCTGTAGGAGTTGTGCTGCCTGATTCAGGTGTTCGCAGTCCTGTGTGCTTCTGCTCTGGGATGGATCGTGCTTTTGGCAGGGCACGAGGAAGCCTTTTAAGAGCGCTCTGAAGGGAGTCTCTTAACACCCAAACACGGAGTGCTGTACCTGCCTGAGATGGGAACCTGAAAGTAAAGAAAGTTGAATGTCGTGATAGAGGTCATTAGAAATGCATGACTTATCTTTTGTTTTCATCAACAATATGCACTCGGGTTTCTGGTTTCATCCACTCAAGCGAGCAGTTGAAAAAGCCTAATTTCAGCAACCTCTTCATTTATCACAACTTCCTCCAACTCCCAGCCTCTGCCCACATTAGCAGTAACAGAGCCAGTGCAAGGACGCCACATCACTTTGCCAGCATTTAAGAGTTGCAACATCCTTCCTGAGTTATAGACTGTACTTGTGAGAAAGCTGAAACTCGGAGGAGGTCGTTGTTTGAAGCTGTGCATCAAACAGTTGGCAGGGCTGGGAATGGAACTTTACACGTTGTTGGTTTTCAGGCTCTTGCTTTAACCACTAAATACACTGTTTCCTACTAGGTAGTTCCTCAGGCAATACTGTGAACTTGCCTGAAAGTTGCTTGGAAGTTTCCACCAGAGCAATATTCTTGAGTGTCCCATCAGATGCTTTCTCACTCCCTGATGTTCCTCTGCCTCTCTTTGGTGCTACCGTTTTAGTCCCAGAATGAGGTGTGGCTTTACATCTCCTTTTCTCTGAAGTTGCTTTACCTGAGCTCCTCTTTCCCTCCCTCTGGCTGTTACCTCTGGTTGGATCTAAGGTTCTCCTGTGCTTGGACAGTGGTTTTGGACAGATTGTTTTGATGCTCTTTCTGGAGCTGGGAGCCCCAGGACCTGCAGCCTGTTGTTATCACCACAAGTATGTTCTGCTTTCCTATCTGCTCTGCTGACAGCCCCTTTCAGCAGCCCTGCTCACAAACAAGGTTAGACCCAGATCAGATCAGATCAGGGCACTTCTGCTTCCCTTTGCTTTGCCCCATGAGCCTCTTTGGTGGGAGTGTGTGTGGATCTGAGGTGGGCATTGAGTAACAGCAAAGCTCCAAGTAAAGAAGCCTTTCTTTCATAAAGGGAAGGGCACAAGCCAAGGGATGCTTTGGATCCCGTTTCCACATAGCTAGAACACTTCCCTGGAAGGTGGGAAAATCCTTGGTTCTCCAGGGACATCTTGATGCACAGAAGATGCTGATTTTTGGGACTTAGATGCCCCTCTGGTAGGGAAGAGGATGCTCTGTAGTGTCTCAGAGGCCTGAAGAGTCAGGTGTGTCATCCCTTGCCCAGGTATCCTGGGTAGAGTCCATGGTGCCTCTACATCAGCCCTGTGGTGTGTGTGTAAGTAAAAGTGATTAATCAGAGGCTTAGAAGTCCAATAAAAGGCATCACCAAACCAACATAACTAGGTGTCTGCTGTGTAGAGTTGGATGAACAATGAACTGCTGTTGAAAGAATGAATGAATCAGTGCAGGGGATTGTGTGGCAGGATATGAGAGATCGATGGACAAAATGGAACATGATAATCAGAAAAAAACTTTATTTGATCTTTATATTTGGTAGAGGTAGAAGTCATATTACAGTAAACCAAATAAAGGAGATTAGAATACTTTAAACTAGGGTTTGAGGAAGCAAACTCTGGAGATTCAAAAGCCAATGCTTTTCATTTAGAGGTTGCTCAGTGTTTGAATAGTTCTCCACACCTTTTCAAGGAGTCTCAGTTTTTTCCTACCCAGCTCATGAGCTGAGTCTTGCACTTGAGTGTGTGTTGAAGGAGGAACCAGAGACAGGCAAAGTTCTGGTGCAACTCAGGACTGTGCTGGAGGTGCAGCTCTGTCACAGGAACTGACAGAGAGCAGTGGTGGCCTAATGGCACAGCTGGGACACATCTGTATTTTACAGAAAGATTCATGGAAGTTGTAAAGGAAACACCTCTGACATGAGAGCAAAATCTACCTTATTAATGCCAGTTAATTGCAAAGGGAAGCAGCTACAGCATGTTTTTTCTGTGTGATTAAGTGACTGGCACCTGAGTGTGAATCTCCTGCAAGGGGAAGCCCCCTCCAAGCCTCCCATGGGCAGGCCCAGTTTGACACACTTACCTGCTGCAGGTTTGTTCCCAGTCTGTCTGGGAGGGGAATTGGTGGGTTAATTTTATGGTCAGTCAATGCAGTGTGGACTTGTTTTCCCTCATGACCCCAGTCAGAAAATCAAGGCCAAGCTTAAAACACTTTCAGGACACTCACAGAATCGGCTGTGAAAGTTCAGGGTTGGCTCAGACCTGCCAAGTGTGTTGATTGTGTGGCAAAGACATGTCAAACACGTGTGTGCATCAAAACAGTGATGAGAGGACTGGGCATTGTGTGCTGGGTTTATTGCACATGTGACTCTGAGGAAGGAATTAGCACCAAGGGGTGCATCTTCCCTCCTTGCTTCCCTAGGAGGTGACTGCACAGCTCAGAGTTACTGAGGGATTATGGAGCAGTTGTCCACTACTGGGAGTGTTTGCTGCTTGTTGTGCTGGTCTGAACCAGAGGCAGGGCTCAGTGTGCAGTGGCTCCATGTGCATTCCATCCCTAGTTCCCTGAGAAAGTCTGCCTTGAACAGTGTTTTACTTTTCCCTTACAAAAGTATTCCACAGAGCAGAAGTACATGTGAAAAAGGGGAGTGCACTTGAATTGGGGAATAACTTCGTGTTTGGACCCTTGGCAGTGTATTGCTGGGTGCATGCTCGATGCTTTGGGGCTTGTGTTGGGGGACAGGGGGCACTACCCTTCCCCTGCCACGCTCTGAGAGGTCCTGAGACAACCCTGTGCTCTGCAGCTGTTTGTCTGCAGCCTGAGAGCAGCAGCTGGGACAGCCCCCACCTGGGTGGGCACAGCCCACGGGCACCATCCCTGGCCCTGCCCTGGGCAGGAGGCAGCAGAGCCCCTGCCCTGTGCCCCAGCCCGTGGGGGGGGGCTGTGGGGACGTGGCTGGCGCGGGAGGAGCACTTGCTATAGGAAGCTGTGGGTGGGGGAATGTGGAAGTGTTCTGGCAAGATGTTGTGGGGTGTATTGCAGCAGGAAGGGTGAGAGCTGCTCAGTGTGGGTGGCTGCAGCCTGGTGTGGGCAAGCAGGGGGCTTTGATAACCTGTGTGCCTGGGGAGGGCGTTCTGTGGGTTTACATCCCTCTGAGGCACAAACATCTGTCTCACCCTGCCTTGCCCTGGCTCTCAGAGATACACAAGTTGTACAGGAAACTCATTTGTCAAGTGTGGCTTGATTAACTTGAACCTCAGGCTACCAGACCTACAGGTCAGGACCTTACCACAGGATAGGATTTCCAAAAATAATCTGTCTGTCCATGAGGATGGAAGTCTGAAGTGATGCTGGGACTTCAAAAACTGACAGTTACAATGGAAAATACTTTTTTCTTTTTCTTTTTTTTTTTTTTTTAAAGACTGCTGCAGTGAAAGACAAAGACTACATTTCAAACAATCCCAGCAGTGACAGAAAGGAGAGATGCTGCTATTCACAAATGGCAAAATGACCCAGAGAAAAGGGAATTGTAATTACTTTTATTCATGAGGTCAAGATAGTGCAAACAAGGTTACAGCCTGGAGGGCTCTGTTCCATTTCCCAAGGCCCAGGGAAGGTGGAAGTGAGGTGGTGCAGGAGTACCAGTGTGTGCTGAGCTTGCCTCATGTAAGAACTGCCACACTGCATCAGATCTGGGGTCCAACAAGAAGAGAATTCTGAATTTAGCACTAGAAAGAGGAGAGGCTTGTATGTATTAGAGATGGTGAAATTCCAGTTATTCTTCCTTTGGTATATCCACTCCAGGCTCTGTCGGAAAAATCCCTTTACATCCCTCTAAATCAGTGAGTTTGGACAGAGAAGGTGTTGAGCTTGAGCTTGAACTTGACCCTGTAGCGTTCCTGGCTCGGCCAGGCCCCTCCCATCCCACGGGCTGTGTGTGTGAGGAGGAATCCTGAGCAGGAGGAAGCGGCTCGGGCGCTGCCGTGTCTGTCCCTGCTGCTCAGGGGCGTTGTGGTGCTTTGCTGATGTGGGCGGAGGGAGCAGATAGCCCAGAAACCCGCTGATCTTATTGTTAACGAGCAGCTTGTTTGGCTTTATTCAACCTTCCAAGCAGCCTTCTCCTTCCCCTCGGGTTCCGTCCCTCCTTTCCTGGGTGTCCCTCCCTCCCTCCATCCCTCTCTCCCTCCCTCCCAGTACGCGGAGGCTCCGCGGTCGCTCCATCCTGTCGCGATGCGATACAGGACACGGGCTGTGCGCGGAAGGGGCAGCCCCGATAAAACCCAGCTCGTGTTTCTGGGAATCCTGCCCCTGGTGTGCCCAGGCCCTGGCAGATAACACGCTGGGCTCCTTTTCCTTGTGGCGCTGCAGCTCAGGGAGGAGCCTCCAGCAGGGTCTGGGCACCCGAACCTCCCGCAGCTCATTGCTCAGCCCCCTTCAGCCTCCACTGACAGCTGCAAAGCCGTGCTTGAGGTTGTGAATGAACAATTTGGTGCTGGTTTCATGGGCTGAGGCCGTGACCCAGCACTGCCCAGGGCAGGAGGCTGTGGAACAGCTCCCGGGCTGTCCCACTGGGATGTCCCTCTGCTGACCTGGTGGGTAACCCGGTAAGTGAGAGGGAACGAAGCTGAGCTGCTTTCCCTGCTGAGGTGCTTGGAGAGAATTAGTTGGAGCCACTTCCCTGTCTCTTGCTGGGGACCAGTGCCAGCAGCCCCAGTCTGTCCCAGCACGTGGGGACACCTCGTTCTGCTGCTTGTTCCCTGTGCAGGAAACTGGAGTTTTATTGCTGCAGTACTTTGCTTGTGGGCAAATTGATGGAGAGTGAGGGTTTCTCTGACTTGCTGTTACGTGTGTTTGAGAAGGGAGGTGTCTGACAGGCCTCTGGTGAATGAATGCTTTTTGTTTCATCCTGTGTTTGCAAACAGCAGTTTGTACCAGAGAGCCTTCAATTCTTGTTATCTTTGCATTCCTTGGATGTGCTGAGAATAAATTGTAGAGCCCTGCCAAGGGAAACGCTGCAGATAAAAGTAACAAACTTACTTTGGTTGCCTCAGCCTTAAACTTCGTTTTTCTGGGCTTGCAGAGGGTGGATATATAGCAGAGTATTATTTGTTTCTGTGTGTAAAAATGCATGCATACTTGGAACAAGCAACAACTCTTTTTCTCCCTCTTGCAGGCTGGAACTGAGCTCTGGAAAAACAAAGTGGAGCTTGGAGCATGTGGCCTGAGGATTGCCTTACACAGCCAGGGGTAGGGACTTGCTGTTTCTCTTGGCTGCTTGGTCATGGACAAGCTATTGGGACAAGTGCTTTTGTTCTGAAGTGAAGATAATTCTTTATTTCTTTGTCAAATACAGATGTAGATGTTAATTCCAGTCTAGAAGGGATTAAGAAAGGGTTGCATTGAGAGAGAAGCAAATGCTGTAGTTCTATGTGGCTTAAAGGCACCAGACTGGGGAGTTGACTGAAGTCCATGTTTTCCTGAGCTCTAAGGCTCTGCTGACCATCCTTTCTTTGGGTTATTTTGCACACTAACTTTGAACAGAGCCCAGCACAGAGGTGAGCAGATAATGTGTGGTCAACAGCAACAGCCTCTTTCCCCTTTCCTTGCAGGTGGTAACCAAGCAGTGAGCAGGATGCCCCCAGGCATTTACTGCCCTACGGAATTCTGGTCCAAGGGGGAAAACCAAAACATCCAGGTGGACTTTCTGCTGCCCACAGGAATATACTTGAACCTCTGTGTGCCCTGCAATGCCAGCTTGGGCACCATCAAGCAGGTAACAGCCTTGTTCCAGCTGCTGGGTGGTAGGTCTGTGTCACAGCCAGAGGCCCATCTGCTCTGGAGGTTTGTCTCCTATAGCAGGCCCTTGGAGTGAGAGTGAAAAAATGGGATATGAACAGTCTTGTGGGAGTGCTGTCCATGGGAGAGGAAGATCTTTGGGAACTGGGTAGTGTTGACAAGACTTGGGAAAAGCTCTTGGCTCTGTCACAGATTTCATGTCAATGGGGACAAGTCACTTAACCCACTTTTGCTTCCAGTGTGAGTAATTCCTCTGTCCCACAGGGCCCCAGTCAGCAGGTGCTTACTGTGAGGATCAGGTGGGGGTTATTTAAATACTCAGGTGGAGGGATTTACATTGCCTGAAACAAACAGCAAGCACGAAAAAAGGAAGTCAGTGAAAGGCTGTTGCAAATGAACCCACAGAGCAGTTCAGCAGGAGCTGGAGCCACCAGGGTGGGCTGAGGGGCAGCCTGGGAGTGCAGGTCCAGCAGTGCTGCCCAGGGCTGGGCTGGGCATGGCCCTTTCTGGGTGCAGTTTCCTGGGAGAACAAGGTTGTGGGTGATGGCAGAGGGTGGAGGAGCCCCTTTTAGTGCCAGAGCTCACGGTGCTGCTGCTGCTGTGCCCAGGTGGTGTGGAAACATGCCCAGCATGAGCCGATGTTCCAAATGCTCAGTGACCCCGAGGCCTATGTGTTCACCTGCATCAACCAGACTGCAGAGCAGCAGGAGCTGGAGGATGAGCAGCGGCGCCTCTGCGACATCCAGCCCTTCCTGCCCGTGCTGCGCCTCGTGGCCCGCGAGGGGGACAGGGTCAGGAAGATCATCAACTCCCAGATCAGCCTGCTCATTGGCAAAGGTCAGTGCCCCAGGGCTGGGGGTGGCACTGCTGCTGTCCCAGACACCCTGGGGCAGTGCTGGAGCCCTGCTCATGCAGGTGTGATCTCTGGTGGAGCCAGTGAGGGAACAGTGTGTGTGCAGACCCAGGAAGGGGTGTCCTCCCTGCTGGCAGAGGGTGGGGGTGGTTCAGGCAGTGCAGTGAGGGAACAGTGTGTGTGCAGACCCAGGAAGGGGTGTCCTCCCTGCTGGCAGAGGGCTGGGGTGGTTCACTCAGTGCAGTTGTACAATAGAAAAAAATGATTGCTGGTACCTTGGCTGGGTCTTCTCCTTTTGGCCCCATATTGTGTGTGTGTGTTCAGGAAGACTCTTTCACAGACACTTGAGTACAAGGCTCATTTCCCCATTGGCTGCAGATGTTATTTTGCTTTTCTCTCTTGCTCTCCACTCAGGTTTGCATGAGTTTGACTCCGTTCAGGACCCAGAGGTGAATGATTTCCGCACCAAGATGTGCCAGTTCTGCGAGGAGAGAGCGGCCCGGCGGCAGCAGCTGGGCTGGGCACAGTGGATGGAGTACAACTTCCCCCTGCAGCTGGAGCCCATGGCCAAGGGCTTTGGGCCTGGCTCTCTGCAAACCCCCACCAAGAACATCTTCGTCAACGTCAAGTTCCAGGCTGGTGGGGTAAAGCACAAACATTCCTGGACTGGTGTTTGGTGGCTGGTGCTTCTCCTGCAGGGCCCTTTGGGTGCTTGGAGATACAACCATGTGTGCATGGACAGTGTTTCCATGTGTTCCTCCTCCAGATTCTTCTGCCTGTGGAGGTGGTTGGGAGGGACACACTGAGCCTCCAACCAAGGGAGCTGTTGCCCTTCCTGAACATGCCTTGGGTGTGCTGGTTAGCTGGTAGCTGAGGTTGCTGCATGTTAATGGGGTGGAAACCTGTTTTGGGTAGGAGAGGAGAACAAAGTCATGCACCTGCCTTTCCTTTGGAAGCTCAGGGGTGTGCTCAGCAGACACTGCTTGCAGGCTCCAGGCTGTGTTGCCTGTGGGCCCCTGGCACTGCCTCCTACTCTTGATGAGTGTTATTTCTGTGTGTTGTGCCTGGGCCTGAAGCAGGAGCTGTG
Source organism: Hafferia zeledoni (assembly GCA_035583235.1). Lineage (NCBI taxonomy): Eukaryota > Metazoa > Chordata > Aves > Passeriformes > Thamnophilidae > Hafferia > Hafferia zeledoni. The sequence goes on from JAWWEV010000056.1 coordinate 6,328,467, forward strand.
CCCTGGGAGAAGGGCCTTCCAGGGCAGTGTGTTTGAGCATGGGGACCTTCCATCCTGTGCCTGCTGGTGGGATGGCAGAGGGAATGTTTGTAAGGATGAGCAACCACGTGAGCTGGTGGTTCTTCTTAAACTGGACTTGAAGTTCCAGGTTTCCAGCCTCATGCTTGCACTGCAGAAACATGTTCCTGCCCAGTTTGGCAAACACCCCTCCTGGCTGGCTGATGAGTGTGTGATTCCAGCTCCCTGCCCTCCCTGTTGTGCACAGCAGGAGCCTTGTCACCTGTGTGTGCTGTCGCAGCCCTTTGCTGGTGTGTGACAGTGTGTGCTGTGTTGTTGGGGTTGCAGGAGAGCTTCACCTTCCAGATCTCCCCGCGGGAGTTCCCCCTCACGCTGATGAGCTATGCCATCAAGAAGCAGGCGACCGTGTTCCGCCACGAGACGGTGCAGAGGGCAGAGGATTACACCCTGCAGGTGAACGGCAAGTGCGAGTATCTCTATGGGAACTACCCCCTGTTCCAGTTCCAGGTGAGCCTCCTGTCTGGCCTTGGCCTGAGTGTCCCCACGGGGCTCCTCTTGCTGGGGGGGGGTGCACTGAGACATGTTTTCAAGGAGACAGCACTGCTTACAGGTTTCAGCTCCTCAGTGGCAGGACCTGGGTGCTTCTTAGGGCAAGGGGGACTTCTGGCAACTCCACAGATCCTCATGGTTTGGGGCTAGTGATTTGGGGGCCAAGTGCTGTATAAATACATTTAGAGACCGTGGTGCTGGGAGGATTTGCTGCTTTCATGGTGGGCTGGGACTTCTCTTCCTGAAAGCTGGGCGAGTGGTCCTGTGTTGTCCTGGCAAGGCAAACTGGTGTTGGGAGTGCTGAGCCCTTCTCAGTGTTTCCCTTAGTGCAGCCATTTGAGTCCACTGATGAAATGGCAGCTTTAAAAGGCACTTCATATTCTCAGTTCTGGCAACATGAGCCCAGCGAGTTGCAGGCTTGTAAAGCAAGAGGAGATAAATTAGAACTGGATGTGATTGTTGCTGTGTCCTGTGCTGGCTCCGTGGAGCAGCTGTGGGGTGTGTGTGCCCTGACTGTGCCCCTCTCCCTGCAGTACATCCGCAGCTGCCTGCACCGGGGGCTCACCCCACACCTCACCATGGTGCACTGCTCTGCCATCATCGCCATGAGGGATGAGCAGACCCTCTGCATTGCCACCCCCCCCAAGGCGGCCCCCAAGCCCCCCCCGCTCCCCAAGAAAAAGGTAAGAGGGGACAGTGGCCTCTGGGGTGCCCTCAGCTCATCTGTGCATGGAGATGCTGCTCCTGGCTGGGAACAGCAGCTGCTTCTCCCTGCCCCTGTCAGGATGGTTCCCCAGCAAGGGTCTAAGGGGTGGGGATTTCCAGGCAGCCCTCCAGCTTTCCTGCTTGTCCCAGGGTTCATGCTCTTTCTTATGGGACCAAAAAGTGTGTGATGGGAGATGAGTTCTGGTGCTGGCCTGGGAGGTCTTTGTTACATTGGTTTCTGATCAGAAACCTTCTCTCTTTCCAGCCAAACTACGGTTCCCTCTGGTCCTTAGATCAGCCTTTCTACATTGAGCTGGTGCAGGGCAGCAAGGTCAATGCAGATGAGAGAATGAAGGTGGGTACTGGCTCACTCTGGGGTTTTGTGCTTTGGCTTTTGCAGTCTGTGGTGAGGACAGCAGTGGCTGACAGTGTGATCTGACCTCATCCTCTGGGCTGCTCCATTCAGCCTTTGGGCAGGTGCTGAGCTGAGCACAATGGGAAGGGGAAGGGAACTGGCCAGGCAGAAGTCCTGCCCTGCCTGGGGTCTGCACAGCAATCAGAGCTGCTGCCCTGTGGCAGTGGGATTTTCCAGTGTGGTGGAGGGGCAGGGAAGCTGCAGAGAGCAGAGGAGGGGAAGTGCAGCTCTGAGAGGAGAATGATGGGAGATGTGCCTGGCAAAGCGAAGGCACCAAGCAGGATGGAGCAGGGCCTTGGGGTATGCAGAGTGTTTGCCATGAAGGAGGAGCAGATAAATGAGAAGGGGAATGGCTGCCCTTTGGGAGAGGAGGCAAACAGGACAAGAATGTATCATGTTGTACAGTGTGCAAGTCTGCATAAAGTGAGAAGATAACAATGCCCTTACTGGAGCTGAGTGAAGATAAGGAGTGAAGAACTGAATGTCTCAGTGAACTGGGACAGAGACAGGAGCAGGACAGAGACAGGAGCAGAATATCCTGTTCAGGGGAGTGGGTGCCTGTTCCATTCCCCCTCAGCAAACGAGGCAGTCCCTGTGCCTTCACAGTGCCCTCCCTTCCCTCCCCTCAGCTGGTGGTGCAGGCAGGGCTGTTCCACGGCCACGAGATGCTGTGCAAGACGGTGTCGAGCTCGGAGGTGAGCGTGTGCTCGGAGCCCGTGTGGCGGCAGCGCCTCGACTTCGACATCAGCGTGAGTGACCTCCCGCGCATGGCGCGGCTCTGCCTGGCGCTCTACGCCGTCATCGAGAAGGCCAAGAAGGCTCGCTCCACCAAGAAGAAGTCCAAGAAGGCTGTGAGTAAGGCCAGGCTGGGGCTGAGCCAGGGCTGCCAGGGCTGGAGGGCACAGCACACTGCTCTGAACCACGTGCCTGCTGCTCTCAGGAGGCTGCCTGTGGATAAAAGAGCTCTCAGAGAGGGATGGCCAACTCCTCCAGCAGGAGCAGGAAGCTGCCTGAGGAGTGGCTGCCTGTAAGGAAGGTTGTTTAAGTGTAATTTCTTCCCTAGAAAGGCCATTAAGAAACATGCCCAGCATCTGACTGCACTTAAAGGGGAATCACTTGCGTCTCAGTTTCACTGCTCTGCAACTTCCTTGTTTTGTAGTTGAGGTTAAACCACCGTCTGTGTTGCATTTTCTTTCTAATAAGGTCCTTCCTGCCAACCCCCTGTGGAGCAAATCAGCAGCCAGGAAGGGGGAATAACCTGAGGAATGTAAACACTGGTTATGGCAGAGCTTGAGGTGAGGCAAAATGGAAGTGCAGGTTCTTCAAGGTTATTGTTGTTCAGGTGTTGAAAACTGAGGATGGAAAGTGTTAAATCACTTTGGAAGCTCTTGATTTGAGCTTCTTAATTGGAGATGGATATTTCTCACTTGCCTCAACTCTGTTCCAAAACTTGTAGCCCATTAATGGTTCAGTAACTAAAATCAGATCCAAGTGCAGCCTGTAATTGAATTCCAGGTTTCCCAGAGTTGGAGCTTAAGCTCAACTGCCCCGAGCTCTTTGCATGTGAGAGTTTTCTTTATAAGCAGCAAATGTATTTGTTCCTCTGCACATTATTGTTTCTGTGGCCACAAAAACACTGTTACCATGCCTTAAAGAGAGGGGTAGCCATGCCATCCCTACTGGAGTGCAGAGAAATGAGGGGCTGACCAGTGGGATCATGGCAGACTTTGGTTGCAGTTCTGCTCCCTCCCTTTCACTGCTGGGGGCTCACTGGGCTTTGCTGTGCTGACATCAGGGGGCTCTCAGGGCTACTGTGCATCGTGTCTGGGAGCAGCAGACAGCTCATGAGTCCTGCTTGTGGGCACCAGTTTCTGGGTTGGAGACTTCAGACTGGAAACATTCTGAGGGCAGGACCAGAATCAACCTTTTTATTGTTGTTTGTCTTATTATTTTGGAATAGCAGAACTCCAGCTCCTGCTGGAGGCTTGTGTTGGACAGAAGGTCTGATTCATCCACAGGCTGGATGTTTGTGGTCACACTGGAATAATACTCAGTTTTGAAGCAGACAGAAGGAAATCTTGCTGTTCTGACTGGCAAAACAAGCCCAGCCTGGTCAGCTGAGCTGTTGAGAGGGTCTTGTTTATCCGTGTTCTGGTGCTGGGCAAAGGTGGATACATCCTGGTGAGCTTTTAGTTTAAAAGCACAACATTTACTAGAGCTGAGCTCTGCAGAAAGGGTTTTTTCTGCATGGTGAGCTGCAATAATCATTTAAAATGATTGGTAAGAGCAGTTTACAGTCAGAGTGCACCCTGATTTTTTTGTTGTTTTGGTTTTTTGATTATTAATCATTTTTCTTACTCAGAGGTTAATTCCATGCATGCTGTTGTCTGTGCAGCCTGGGCAGAGCAGATAGGTGGGACTAAGTCATTTACTACCACAAAAACAGACATGTTTTCAGGCTGACTGGATGAGTCAGAGGGCTAATGTCACCCAGAGGGTTGGCTTCCAGTGTTTCTCTAAATCATGCAGGAGATGTCTCCTTGAATGCTGAATCCTTGTTTTGCTGGGCTGGACCTGCCAGAATCTTGTCTGTTCTGGCAGGCTCTGAGCTGTGGCTTGGAGTCATTTACTCTGTTAGAGAAGGTTATTGCTGGTGTTTTGTTTGGCTTTTCCCTGTGATGTAGGAGCTGATGTCTCACATGGGACTTTACTGAAGATACTTAGTGTAATCAAATCAACTCCAGGGTTTGTGAGAGGCCACTGGGAAGTGATTCATTTTGTGGCATTAGAGGGAAATGGGGACTCTGGCAGTGTCCAAGTGTGTGGTGTGCTCTGGGGTGAGCCTGATGCAGCCTCTGGAGGGCTGTGGTTCCCTTCACATCTCTGCTGTCTGAGGGGCCTCTCAGCAGGGTTTTTGTCACATAACCCCGTTCCAGTTGGTTTCTGTGCTCGAGCCTTGGTGTGTCCTGAGCTCAGAGTGCTGCTGTTGCTGAAGTTGTTGTGGGAGGTGAAGGGTCCCACCTGGGGCACCTGAGGGCAGCAGAGCTGGGGCCACTTGTGGGGGATGTGTCTGCTGGGGAAGGGAGGGGGGCTGGAGTGGGGACACGAGGTCTTCACCTTGGCCATGTCCCAGCCACATCCCTTGTTGGAGTCTCCCTCCTCCACAGTGAGTTTGACTTGGACTAGTGGGGCTTATTTTGGGGGTGTGGTGGGGGATTGGCTGTGTAAAATGTGATGTCTATACCTAGGCTTGGCTCCTTTGTACAAGAATGAACAATTTTTTCCCCTTTTATCAGCTATTTCTGGCATTCTTTGCCTCGTTTTTAGCAGTCATGTGAACTGTGTTCCCTGTTTCAAAATTAAGGTTCTTCTCCCTTCCCCTATGAAGTGTCACAGCTCCTTCAAATATCACTGAGTGTAGAGTGGCAAAGCCTCAGTGGGAACTTAGAAATTCTTCAGCTATGAACGTGTCAGGTGATGAAGTTTTAGGAATATTCATGGGGGGTGTTTGGTGCCATTCAGCACTACACAAGACACCCCAGGCTTTGGCAAATACTGAGCTTGATGCCATCTTGTGCTTTTAATTTTAGAGAACTTAGAAGCTGGGCAGACAGGATGGCTCCCTGGGGTGGTACAATCCTCTGCAGCAGCTCTTGGGTGAGGATTTGCCCACACAGTCTCCAAGGGGGAGTTTCTGCCTGTAGTGATTTTTAGACTTGGAAAAGAACAAGGTTATACATCCCTTTGGATTCCTGGATGTTGTGAGGCCTTTGCATGTGGACATCTCACCTTGTTGTTAGTTCCTCTCTTGCCTTCACCCAGCCCTGGCAGCTCCAGCCCCCCCTGAGCTGCTGTGTGTGCCCTGCAGGACTGTCCCATCGCCTGGGTCAACGTCATGCTCTTCGACTACAAGGACCAGCTGAAAACGGGGGAGTGCTGCCTGCACATGTGGTCCTCCTTCCCAGGTGGGTCAGGACATGCTGCTGCTGTCTTGTCTTGCAGCTTCAGCCTCCACCACAAGGACAGGGATGCCCCAGTCCCGCCTCACTGCCCAGTTCAGACCAGCAGACCCAGGCTGGCCACTGCTCTGTGTTGTGGTGGCACCCAGAGCTGTGCCTTGTTGTGCCTGGCATTGCAGGTGTGACATAAGAGGTGGCTGCTGACCTAAAGATGTCATGTGCCCCTTCCTGAGGGAGGTCAGGAAGGTGGAGGAGCTCTCAGGCCCAGGGGCAGAGCTGGGAGCAGCCAACACTTTGCTTCCTGCACCGAAGCTTCAGATCTGGGCTCATGAGTTTTGTGTCCTTTGCTTTTCAGATGAGAAAGGGGAACTGCTGAACCCCATGGGCACAGTGCAATGCAACCCCAACACTGAGAGTGCAGCAGCCCTGGTCATCTGCTTCCCCAGCGTGGCAGCACACCCCGTGTACTACCCATCCTTCGAGCAGGTGGGGCCCTTTGGGGGGCACAGGAACCCCCTGGCTCTGCTGCTGTGGGGGCACCCAGGGCCACTGTCCCGTGGGCAGCTGTTGGCAGGGTCTGGGCACAGGCAGACCTGATAAATGGATACTGTTAATTTAAAATCTGATTTTTTCTCTTAACTCACAGTCCTTTGGGTGAATAGTTTTCCAGGCTGTGAATTATTGAGGTGAAGTTGCTCTTATAGATGAGCATTTGAGTAAAAAGGGGTTGAAGGGAGCTGCCTTTGAAGTGCAGCAGTGTGAGGCTCTGTGGGGAGGAAGAGGAAAAAAGGGGAAATGTGTGAAAACAGGCAGCTCCCTCCCTCCCTTTCAGCACAGCGATAACAAGCCATGTTGGGTGGGGATTTTCCATCTGTCACTGCAACTGGGCACACAAGTGGGAGAAGAAATGTGCCTGTGAGAGGGGAGAGGGGGATCTGTGCTGCCAGGGCCTGTCTGTGTGCTCCCCTCAGGGCAGGGTCTGCCCCAGGGGCTGTGCCAGTGCAGGGGGGTCGGGCAGCACTGGCTGCTTGGCAAACACACCCCAGTTCTGAGAATCTGGGGTGGGTCATGTTGGCCTGGAGGTGACTCAGAGCTCCCTGGGTGTGCAGATGTGCCCCCTGGGGAGAGGACTCATCCCTCATTCTGGTTACCAGCAGGGCAGGGGCACTGTGGGCAGGGGGGTTACACGGGGGTCCTGCTGGCCCCTGGCTGTGAGAGCTGTGATTGCCAAGGGACTGACACAGCATAAACCCCAAAGTGATGGTGAGATAGAATTCCAGAGGGACTCAGGAGTCTTTCTCAGACTCTTTGTTTTGTCCCAGCTGCTGGAGTTGGGGAGGAATGGAGAACAACCCCGAGCTGCACCAGAAGACCCTGATGAGGTGAGTCTCCTGGCATCAGTTCTCCAGCTTCATGCAGGGCTGGATTCATGGATTGAGTCATGTTCCCACCTTACCCCCCACCAGCTTTTTCCACCATGCCCCAGTCCTGTGGGGTCTCTCTGAGCTGAGAAGTCCCCTGGGCTGAGCCTGACCCTGTGTGTGCTCTCCCATGAGCAGAAGTTGCAGCTGAGGGAGATCCTGGAGCGCAGGAGCCACACGGAGCTGTACGAGCACGAGAAGGACCTGGTGTGGAAGATGAGGTACGACATCCGTGACCAGTACCCACAGGCCCTGGCCAAGCTGCTCATCGTCACCAAGTGGAACAAGCACGAGGATGTGGCCCAGGTGAGCAGCCT
>JAWWEV010000056.1:6335950-6351016 GCA_035583235.1 Hafferia zeledoni
TACCCACAGGCCCTGGCCAAGCTGCTCATCGTCACCAAGTGGAACAAGCACGAGGATGTGGCCCAGGTGAGCAGCCTCCTCTGGATCCAATGAGTGGTCCACTGTTAACAGTTCATGAGAAATGACACAGAGGGTTTAGAATCCACAGCTTTGGTCACACCCACACAGTGATAACTGGTCCCAGCTTGCTGAACTGGGGCACTGGGGCTGGCAGCTGGATCCCATCTCAGTGTCTGCATTCCTGTGTGGTGCTTGGGAGCCCAGCCCAGCCCAGCAGGGGCTGTTCCACAGTGCCCAGAGGAAGGTTCTCTGTTCCCAGCTGAGGCTGGGCTGGGTGAGCTGTCCCAGACTCATTACTAACTAACAAGTCTTACTTATTCCTTCAAGAAACTAGAGACAAAGGAAAAAAAAGTCTGTTTAAATCAAGGGAAAAATAGGATCTGGATTGGATATTCTTAACTGATAGTGAGAGACCAGCACAAGCCACCTCAGAGGGTCAGTTTTTGATCTGCTCTCTGCAAACTTGCTGTGAGGGATCTATAAATAATCACCTCCCACAAGGAGCTGCTCTTCCATCAGTAGAATTTCAGGTTTATATCCATTGTCATAAAAACCTTGTTCCCTTTTATTTTTACTTTTTTTTTTTTCTATTACAGATGATTTTCCTGCTTCAGACCTGGCCCGAGCTGCCTGTGCTGAATGCCCTGGAGCTGCTGGATTTCAGCTTTCCTGACCGTTACGTTGGTTCCTTCGCCATCAACTCCTTGAAGAAGCTGACGTAGGTGTGACCCCCCTGGCACAGGCCCCCTCTGCTCCTCTGGGGCTGCTGAGGGCTCTGGGAACAGCCTTGGCCTTACAGTCCTACAGGAGCACTCCTGGCAGCAAAGATAAGGCTGTGTTTTATGTTTCCTTCTCTCAACAGAGATCATGATGTGTTCCAGTACCTGCTGCAGCTTGTCCAGGTGCTCAAGTATGAATCCTACCTAGACTGTGAATTAACCAAGTTCCTGCTGGACAGGGCCTTGTCCAACCGCAAGATCGGCCACTTTCTCTTCTGGCATCTGAGGTGAGGGGCAGGTGGTTGAGGCTCTTGCTCAGAATGGAGTGAAACCTGCATTTCCTGGTTTCTTCAGCAGGCCTGGCTGGGTGTAGAACTGACAGGGTTTGTTTGCTGCCCCTTAGCTTGGGTGTCCCCTCCAAGTGCTGGTGGGATTTCCTTGCCATGATTCCCAAACCCCAGAAACTGCTGCTGTTACCTTGGGCAGCTGAGTGAGAATTATTTCACATTTTTCTGGGTGGGAAGGGACCCACAGGGATTGAGTCCAGCTCTCCAGGAGGACACAGGGATTGAGTCCAGCTCTCCAGGAGGACACAGGGATTGAGTCCAGCTCTCCAGGAGGACACAATACAGTTGTTTTTTTTCATTTATTTTTGTCTTTGGGTGTTGTTGTGGTTGGTGGTGTTTGGCTTAGGTTCTGTTTTCAGAATTTGTATATGTATGTGTTATACACACACGTGCCTGTGAGCTGGAATTTCCTTTGGACACCCCTGGCCTCCTGCCAGCTCTGAGCCATAAGCTCTGAGCTGTTCTTGCCCCCCAAAGTGCTGTTCTCAAAGGAGTGGTTAGTGATTTAGTCATACAGAAAATGTCTCACCACCCCAGGCAGTGGTTTTCCTCCATCACCACCTGGGCTGGGGGCATTTCTTTTTCCTTCCCCATTACCCAGAAAGAATCAGCAGCCACTGCTCTGCTCCTCCTGCTGTGGGTGTGAATGGGAGGGTGAGTCAGCACTGCTGCAACCTCCCCTCTCCCCCAGGTCAGAAATGCACGTTCCTGCTGTGTCCTTGAGGTTTGGGCTCATCCTGGAAGCTTATTGCAGAGGCAGCATCCACCACATGAAAGTTTTGATGAAACAGGTAAAAATTGCTTTCTGACTTCCCTCTTGCTTGGCTGGTTCTCAGCTCTTGGCTTTTCCAACCCAACGTTATCAGTGATACAAACAGAGCCTCATAATGCTGTGTTGGTTTTGGCACATCCCTTTGGGAGCCTGGAGATCCCCATCACGTGTGAGGTTCCTCATCTCTTACTCACCCCCCCAAACTGCACTGTGTGTCTGCAGTGGCTTGAAGTGTTCAAAGGCCACTGCTGTGATGAGATGAAGTGGGTGAGTTGCCATTTAGTGAGATCTGGTCACAACTGGCTGATTTGGAGCAGTGCATTTGTGTCCAGGATATCCACAGGTAATTATGATCTCCCTCATGCAGATTGTGCTACATTTGCTTTGTTGCAATGGATGAAATTGCTACAAGTTGAGAGAGAGTAAGAGAGGCAACCCAGAGTTCCATTTCACAGGAGATTTTAATGTTTTTTTTCTGCACTTTCTCCAGGAATTTCCTATTTGTTAAGCCTGTTCCACCCCTCCCTTTTTCCAGGGAGAAGCACTCAACAAGATGAAGGCTCTGAATGACTTTGTCAAATCGAGTTCTCAGAAGGCACCGAAGCCCCAGACCAAGGAGCTGATGCACATGTGCATGAAGCAGGAAACGTACAGGGAGGCTCTTTCCCACCTCCAGTCCCCCCTGAACCCCAACACCATCCTCTCTGAGGTCTGGTAAGGGAGGCAGCTGCACCCCTTCACTGTGCCCCAGCTGTGTTTGGCAGTGGAGCTTTGGGTTACCCCAAAGGTCTTTCCTCTTGCACTGCACTCCCCCAGTGTTTGCAGGTGCTGTTGAACTGGCAGCTTTCAGGCTGCTCCTTTAATGGAAGGAAGCTGATGGTAATATCTTTATTTCCTCCAGTGTGGATCAGTGCACCTTCATGGACTCCAAAATGAAACCTTTATGGATTGTGTTTAATAATGAAGAGACAGGTGGAGGTGGAGTGGGCATTATCTTTAAAAATGGAGATGGTAAGTCTTTATTATACTCTTGAAAATATATCCTTCAGTCTCAGGTATTCAGTGTGCTGCGTGGGCCTAAATATGGACCACCAAGATGTTGTATAAATGAGGACCTTTAATATCTGGACTTTTTGGCAGTAATCTGGAGTGAAATAAACTCCTCTATTTTACATGCTGCCTTCTTTCATTTAGATTTTAGTGCAGTGGGAAGTGGGTGCTCTTGAACAGTAAACCCAAACCTGCTGTGAGGTGTGGAGGAGCTCCAGCAGTGAGCCCTGCAGGGCTGGGGTGGCTGCTGCTCCCCCTTGTGCCCAAGTATTCCTGAAGGAGCCTGTTCCTCCCTCAGTGAAACCCCGGGAGCTGAGCTGTCTGCCCTGGGGGCTTTACACTTCCTGCACCAGCAAACTCTGCCCTGTGCTCATGTTCTTTCTGAGCTGGAGCAGCAAGTGCCCAAGCCCTGCTGCAGGGGCAGGAGCACTAGAGGGGCACACTGGGAGGTACTGAGGACCCTTCCCCCTTGTTACCTGGCACAGATCTGCGTCAGGACATGCTGACCCTGCAGATGATCCAGTTGATGGACATCCTGTGGAAGCAGGAGGGCCTGGACCTGAGGTGAGTGGAGGGCACAGCTGTCCTGCTGCAGTGGTCAGTCAGGGGGGTGAGGCTGCTCTCTCTGCAAGCTTGTTTTGCCCCGAGCAGGTCTGTCTGGTACTGTGTGAGCAGCTGGGCAGCTCCTGTGGCACTGGGGAACAGAACTGCAGAGGGGAGATGTGGCAGACAAGGGAAAGCTTAAAAGTCACCACCACCCAGTCCTGGGCAGGATTTCAGTGGAAGGGTTTCTTTCATCTCTGCAGGATGACCCCTTATGGCTGCCTCTCCACAGGAGACAAGACTGGGCTGATTGAGGTGGTCATGCACTCGGACACCATCGCCAACATCCAGCTGAACAAGAGCAACATGGTGGCCACGGCCGCCTTCAACAAGGACGCGCTGCTCAACTGGCTCAAGTCCAAGAACCCCGGGTGAGCAGCTCCCCTGGCCCCCCTGCTCCCTCCCACCTGCAGGCATGGCCTCTGCTTTCCTCATTTCCCCCAGTTTGCACATTGCCAAGCTGGCCCCTGGTGTCTGTCCTGCTCCCTGCCTGGCACACCTGAAGGCACCCTGTGGCTCTGGGTGGACTCTGGGCAGAAATGGAGGTGTCTGGGTTTCTGTTGGCAAGCTCCTTGTGATCCCTGAGAGCCCAAGGCAGCACTGGACACAGGTCCTGCTGTGTTCTCCAGAGACAAAGGGGCAGCAGGAGCAGTGCCAAAAGCAACAGCACAAGAGCTGTGTAACTGCGGGGTTACTGGGTACAGAACCAGCAGCCACACATCAGGGCTGTTCTGGGGGAGCAGGTCACCAACAGGAGTCATTCCAGGAGCCTGCTTTGTCCTTTGGATCCATGCAGATCTAGAAGGAATTAATTGAGACTTAGGTAATTAATTTTTCTTGAGATTGTGGACACAACTTTATTCAGAGCCCTTCAGCCACAGGCAGTTGTTGCAGCTTGTTTTGCCCGTGGGTGGGAGTCCTGCCCTGCAGAGCACTGTGGGAATCCAGATGGGAGTCCCTGCCTCTCCCCTGCAGGTTTGCATGGGGGGAGCTCTGAGAACAGCTTTCTGGGGGGGGAAGGGCTGGAGTTCAGAGGGGAATCACTGGTCTGGCTCTCCCTTCCCCCTGCAGGGACGCCCTAGAACAAGCCATCGAGGAGTTCACGCTCTCCTGCGCCGGGTACTGCGTGGCCACCTACGTGTTGGGCATCGGGGACAGGCACAGTGACAACATCATGCTGAGGGAGACAGGCCAGGTAAGGCACTGCTGGGGCTCAGAGGAGGGCACAGAGACAGGTGTCTCTTCAGGTACACCAATTCTTGAAGAGGCTTTTCTGTCCTATCCAACATCCAATCACAGTAGAAAGGATCTCTGCAAGTAAATAGTGTCTCTTTCCAAGGGGGTGCTACAGCAGAGGTCATTTTTCTCCCTCCCAAAATCCTGTGGTCACCACCTGCTGAACACAGTAACTGAAGAGAACTCAACACTGATCAGCTAAAATAGGTACTATTCTAAAAACACTTTTTCTTCTTTATTTTCAGCTGTTCCACATTGATTTTGGTCACTTTCTGGGGAACTTCAAGACTAAATTTGGTATTAATAGAGAACGAGTTCCTTTCATCTTGACCTACGACTTTGTGCATGTCATCCAGCAAGGGAAAACCAACAACAACGAGAAGTTTGAGAGGTGAGTGCTGGGAGTGACAACCTGACTTCAGCTTTTCTCTCTGCATTTTTAGAATTTATTTCCAGCAATGTGTAGCCTGTACACATGAAAGTAAATAAATTATTATCTACCTGTTAGAGAAGGTGCCAGGGGCTGGGTAGCAGCAGTGGAGGCAGCAGGGCTCAGCCTGGCCCGTGGCTTTGCCTGCTGAAGTGGCACAGCTGAGCCCTCCCTGCTCTGCCCTCCCTCCCCAGGTTCAGGGGCTACTGTGAGAGAGCCTACATGATCCTGAGGCGCCATGGGCTGCTCTTCCTGCACCTCTTTGCACTCATGAAAGCTGCAGGTTTGCCAGAGCTCAGCTGCTCCAAGGACATCCAGTACCTGAAGGTAAGAGAGCCAGAGCCCAGGGAGGGTTAAACTGGGCACCTGCTCCTGGGGCTCTGGGAGGAGGAGGAGGAGCAGTTCGATGTGGAAGGGCATGTTGGAACAGAAACAAAGAGTAGATGTCCATTGTTCATGAAGTGCCAGGCCCTGGTGCTCAGGAAAGCACTTGGGTTCTTCAGCAGGGACCTTGGAGAACAAGTTGCAGGAAAGGACACAAAGCCCTTTGGTTGTGTCTCATCTCCTGTTCCCAGTTTGCCTCTGAAGTTATACCCACCTATCCCTGGCCAGCTCCAAGACAGCAGCTTTGTATAACACCCTAAACCAGCATAAGAGTAGAATGGAAGTATTTATTAATGAAAAACTACAAGAACTATTAAAAAAATTAATGGCTGTTCTTTCCTACTCCGTCCTTCTTTCCATGGAGTAATTTTTAGTGAGTAAACACCTTACTGGCTGAGCTGTTCCTTGCTCAGTTGTTCCCAGTGAGGCTCCACTGACTGTGCCTCTTGCCCTCAGGACTCCCTGGCTCTTGGGAAGACTGATGAGGAGGCACTGAAGCACTTCAGGCTCAAGTTCAACGAAGCCCTGAGGGAGAGCTGGAAAACCAAAGTGAACTGGCTGGCACACAACGTCTCCAAGGACAACAGGCAGTAGGGCAGCAGGAACAGGAGCCTGCACACCCTTCCCCGGGCACTGTCCCACCTGGGCAGTGCTGAAGGTGCCCCACCTGCACTCCCAGAGCTCAGACACTGCTGCAGGACTGCAGAGCTTGGCCTGGCCCCAGCCCCAGCCTCGTGGCTGCTGCAGAGCTCTGGGGACAGGAAGGGACAAGGCAGGGAGGTCACTGCGAGCAGGGAGAGGTAGGTGGAGGTGCTGGACCCCTAACAACTCATTCAGCTCCAAATACATCTAATGGAAGAGTTGAGGCAGTTGTGACATCCTTCCCCTGTGCTGATGTCTGTATTTCTATTTTGTTGAGAATTTAGCTGAACAGAGAGGGCCCAGCCTTGCAGCCCAACTTGCAGGTCCCACCATCACAGCTCAGAGGCATTACCTGGGTCAGTGCCCACCCAGGGCACTTGGACAAGTGGTTTTACTCTGCACTCTGACACTGTCCCATTCCTTCCTGCCTGTCCAGAGGCCAAAGTGGTCTCAAACTGAGCTGGAACTGGGCTATTGCTCCCTAAAACTGGTGCCACAGCAGCAGGTTTGGAGTGGCCACTGGATCAGGTGCTTTCTTTGCTTCCCCAAGTCAGGTCTTAGTTGAGCCTCAAGCAATTCCTGCATTTATTTGGGTTTTAAGCTGCCAACAGTAAAATTGCATTTTCCAAAGGGGCAGGGAATGCTGGTCCCTCCTGTTGGGGACAGCAGAGCTGGTTTGTCACCTGCTGTCCCTGCAGTGTGTGTGTGTGTGCAGGGCACTGCCCCAGAGCCACCTGGCACTGATGGCACCGTTCACTGTGTGCCCAGAGTGCCCCCCTGTGCAGGGAGGGCCAGAGCAGTGAGTTAAACACTGAAACACTTACAGGAAGTTGCATCTCAACTCTCATCTTCTTACGAACTTCCTCCCTGTTCCTTTCCACGCTCTTCCTCCTCCAGCCAGTCCCGACTCCTGCTCTGCTTGGGGAGCTGCTGCCTCTGCTCCTTTTCAGAGAATGAATTTTGCTATTTCTTTCCTTATTAGACTAATTTGGGGAGCAAAAAAAAAGTGTGAAAATAAATCTTGGGCTCCAGGCAAGGTGAGATGCACTGACCCCACAGGCCCTGCTCAGGTTGGTTGGTTCTTGTGGAAGGGAAGACACTACAATGCTGTGCCCATCCAAGCAGTTCTCCTGCACTGGCACGGCCTGGCATTCCAGGATCCCTGGGAGGTGCCTGGTTCCCACCCTCAGCACCAATCCTGGCCCCAGTAACTGTTCCAGCAGTGGCTCCTGGCACCTGCCCTTCCATGTGAGAGGTGCAATAAAACAAATCAACTGCAAGAACTCAGCAGTTCCAGGTGCTTCTCAACCCAGCAGTTTTACAGAGATTATTTAGTCTACAAACCTGACTTACCTACAAGAAGTAGAAATCCAGGGAGTCCTCACCTGGACCTTCTTCCTTGTGTACTCCTGGGAGAGCATCTTTGGTGAAGGGTCAGCAAATTTGACTCCAGACTCCCAAAGCAGCAGCTCAGCTGATGGTCTTCAGCAAGCTGGATTGTACTGAACATCCAAACTTAAATCATGTCCAAAAGTATTCCATTTCACTATAAATCAGTGGCTTCTCATTTTATAAATATGCTCAGAATGATAGACTTATTTCTATTTATTTAGAGATGTTTCTGTCATTATTTTTTTTAACTCACTCTGTACAAACTGATTGTGCTTATTCTGTTGCCTTTGAAAAAAAGAAGTATTTTTTTAAGCCAAACTGTGGTTCTGCCAGAAGAGAATGTTTACATGTTTAACTTTTCAGTTGCTTTAGGTACATGTTTTGTAAATAAAAAATACTGAGAAATTGTCCACAGATGCTGCCAAGTCTCTCTGTGCTTGAGATCAATGAAAATGAGACTCCTACTCCCCCAGCAGAGGCAAATTAGACTCAGTTTATGTAACTTAATTTACATTGTTCCACTCAGTAAGAAATAAAAGCAAACAATCTTTAGAACCAGAAATTTATTGTAGCTTATAGACTTTCCAAACTGACCTGTTACCAATATACACATCTGAAAAGTTATACCCACAGTGGCTACAAACTGCACCAGGCTGTTACAACCCCTCAGTATTACCATTAAGTCATGATCAGTTTTGGTCTAAAATACAGCAGCTACAGCAACAGTATATGGAAGGATAAGTCTTCTACACATTAACACAGGACAACTGTCAGACATAAGTTAAAAGTTTCCCAGTTTACTTAAAACTAGCAGTTAATTACCACATAAGTAGTCAAAACCATTTTCCCATTTTAGAAATCTAAAATTTTACATTTAAAAAAAAAAACCCAAACCAAAACAAACCAAAAAAAAAAAAACAACCCCCAAAAGCAGTAAGCTCTGGTGTGGGTCCCTTCCCTGCTCCAGGGCCTTCTCCTGCTGTGAAGGCACTCCAGTCCAGGGGCCCTGGCTCACACCACCAGGTGACAACAGGTCTGCTCTGAAAACCAAACTGTACAAACCTCTGCACCAACCCTTACCTTTCATCTCTTTCAGTTAATGAGGACCTTTGTGCCCCACCCTCTGGCACCTTCCCCAGGGCCCTGTCCTGGTCTGTGTGACACCAGTGGGCTCTGCACCCACGAGCCACCAGTGGCGCTTGGCTTACCGTGCTGAGGAGGGAGTGCAGTCCCAGGCTCCTGTCACAACCAAAACAAGTTCCTCTTTAATGCACCTCCACAGAAATCAAGCAGAAATTAATTATTGCAGACTCTGCATAAGACCAAATAAAGTCAGCCAAGCCCTGCCCAGCAGCAGAACCTGCACTGCCCACCCGGGGTGGCTTCGCTTTCGTACCTTCCAGCTTTTGTCCTTTGCAGTCCCAAGTCATGAATGTGATCAGAAACAACCCAGATCAGCTCGACTTGGAGTAATATCAGCATGATTCCCAAAGGTTCTGGTTGGGTGATTTATGCTACAAGGTTTTCACCAGCAGGAAAACACAATTACTAAGTGTAAACAAAGGCTTAAACACCGACAGTGCCAGTTACTGTACAAGGGGCTGCAGGGGAGGAGCAGAGTGGGCAGTGTCCCCCTGCCACATTAAAAAAAATGAACAACCAAAGAAACCCCAAATCCCTATTTATGTAGGCTGGCAGCCAAGGTGCACAGGTACCCAGGGCTTCACTGCAACCCATCACCTACAAACAGCCACCCTGTCAGCATGGACAGCCCAGCACTGGGCCATGGCCACCTCCCTGTGACCAACAGGAGCTGTGGGTGTTGCCACAGAGCTGCCCACCATCCACGCAGTGTTTTTTTACCCAATAACTTAAAAGCCTTTATGCCAAGGCTTAGTTGGAGAGGTGGAAGAAAAAAAAAAAAACAAAAGAAAAAAAATGAAACCCAAACGAGTGTATTGCACAGGGCAGCTGAACCTCTGCAGAGGTTCCTAAAGCCTTTACAATTTCTCAAGAGCTTGAGTGTTGCCTCTGCAGGATCCAGGGGGTTAAAGCCTAGGGAGGGAGGGAGGAGAGAGGTGTGAGCACATCGCAGTCAAGGCCATACAGAGTTACTGAACACCTACACTAACAACGGTGCCCGTGCTCCTGCTGCACAAGGATGACACTTGGATAGGTCATGCTGCATGGTTTTTCACTTTAGCATGTCTGAAACCCCAATTCCCTGTTTTCACTACCACAAATGACATAATTACATAATTCCAAGATATTTACAAAATATTAAAAAGTCTTGTTAATCTTCTACATATTAACCTCATTCTGCCACTTTACACATGCACTAATTCAGAGGGGGGAAAATTAAAAGAAATCAACAGGCTGAAATGAGCAGCTTTACCCTTTGTCAACAAGCAATCTTTGCATCTTTTAGAAAGAGAAAAAGGAACAAAGCCAAGTTTGTTTCACTGAGCAAAAAAAGACAGTTCAGAAATTCATGTGCAATGGCTACAGAGCTGTAGAGTCACTTAGCTGAGATGACGTGAAGAAAAAAGTGCAAGGTGGTTCCTCACAGAGCGTAAAAAAAATCCAGTCACTGAGGCATGGCTGAAGGAGAGGAGCTAAACTACACCCTACACACCAGGGACTGACAGAACACAAACAGAGAGGTGTGGGGGTTCAACCTACTGGCCAGAATGGATGGGTTTGTTTGGAACACCATGAATCCTTGGTACCAATGGAGTGTGGGACAGTGGAGTCTTCCAGAGCGGGAATGGACAGACAGAGGGCACGGCGGGATCAGTAACTGAGGGTGGAGTCATCCCATTCCAGCTGTTGCTGTCTATTGACATTCTGTTGGTCCTCCTCCTGCTCTCCCTCCTCCTCCTCACTGCTTTCAGACTCTGCACTAGTGATGTCATCTTCTTCTCCATCTTCACTTTCTTCCTCCTCCTCCTCCTCTTCCTCTTCACTGCTGTGTTGGTCCTCGTAAGTCTGTTAAGACAAAAATTCACTGTAATTGCCATAGAGGCAAAAATTCTTTTTATTCTGTACTGACAAACAGTTATTGCAGATTCCTTGCTGGTTTTAGGAGTTCAGCAGGAATTAGGCAACCAGAAGAGGAAAGGGAAATTGCACTCTGTAAAACAGCTCTGTGACACTGCTGCCAATCCTGGCACTCCAAACTGATCCTGAAGGGTGATCCAGTACTGCAAATTCTGCTGCAGAAGGATCTTGCAGTAGGACACACTCAGGGAGCATTTATTGTTCCACATTTTCCAGAAATTCAGATGTTGGCCACAGGAGCAAGTTTATATTTTTATATATATACGTATATATTACAAAACACCCCATATATTATAGACACAGATGTTTTGACAATAAATTCCTGCCAGTGTGGACCAAAGCAGGCTGGTTAAGGCAGTGCAGCACAGCAACACTACTGCTGGAGACTGGTTTGCAGAGTTCCATCCCCTACCATAAAACTCTAACCCTGCAGGATCCCAAACATAACTGCTCTTGGCACATCCATTCCCAATTCCCAGCTGCTGTCCCTGCCCTGTGCTCAGGGCTTGGTTCTGCTCTGCCCACGGACAATCCCAGCCCCCTCAGGGCTGCAGCAGGGGCAGTGCTGAGCCCCAGCCCCAGAGGTACCTCCATGGGGTTCACAGTGATGGTGAGGGCAGAGTCATCCCAGTCCATCTCGTTCTCCTTGCCCGTGTCCTGGTCCCTCATGGTCCTCTGATGCGCCGCGCGGATCCGGAACACGCCCAGGATGATCATGAACACCAGGAAGCTCACACAGACCACGATCACCACCGTGGCTGTGCTGGGAACAACTGCAAGGGGGAAGCAAAGGGGCTCCTTACAGGACAGTGGGGACTCCTACACAGAACTAACACCCACCTCCCTTCCCAGCACTGCAAGGGAAGTGGCATCACACAAACCTCACAGAGGCACTTTGGCCTCAGCCACTTCAAAAGTCACTTGGAGAGTAAGAACCAAACCTCAGTTCCTTAAATATAATTACATCAATCTGAAGGACTGAAAACACATGGGAAGCAGATTCTACCACACAGACTCCTTTCTAAATTGCCTATTTTGCTTCCTCTCACATCCTACACTCTTGCCAAATTAATGTAATTAGAACAGAAAGGGCAGATCCCATGACTCATCAAGGGAATATCACTGCAGTTCTTTCCTTGTGCCATTCAGAAATACTGTCCCAGTTCCTCAGAGCCCTTTACCAAGGTCTTACAGTGCTCTCCCATTTTCCAACAGACACACCAACAGAAAGCTCTTCTGCTGGCAGGAAGAGGAATGATGGACTCAAGAAATCCCCTCCTGCCTGCCTGGGCAGCAGGACACCAGGACCAAGTCGCTGCCTGGATTAGTCCAATACACTGGGAAAAATCCTCTCTGCAGCAAAAGCCTCTTGGACATTTTAACAACACAACGAAACCAGCTCAGCTTGGGTGGCTGCGAATGCTGACCTGAGAAGGGGTGGGGGTTGGCCAAGTTGTGCCCAGAGAGGTCCACGAAGGAGTGGTGCACGGGGTGCACGAACTGGGGCTGCGCCGCAATGTGGTTGGCGTGTTCCACGGGGCTGGCAGTGTGGATGACATTCACCTGGGGACACAGACACAGGTTACACTGCAGGAGCCCAACAGCTCCATTCTGAAGGGATAGAAATAAAGAGGGAAAAAAAATAAAACAAAAAACAGCTATTTGCCAGGGTAGGCAGCCAGTCCTCCTCCAACACAGGCTGTTCCCAGGGGACAGCCATCCCAAACAGCTCTGCATATTTTCCATTTCTTGTCACAAAACCCTTCAGATTCACAGCTCTCAAATCTGTTTTAGTCTGGCAAGCTGGTGTAGACACCAGTATTTCAGAATGGAAGAGATAAAGCCAGTTTATTATCAAATTTGGTACCCAGCCATTTTAATCCTGAAATAACAAAGATATCTAACCCATTAATTACATTCCCTTTATTCCCACCTCTTATTCTGCTGTACATTTTCAGCTAACAGCAAAAAAAAATTGCTTCTTATTACAGTCAAAGTAGTAAGAAAGAAACTTCTCTTTCAGCTTAACCCCCACCCAGCAGAGCTGCCTTTCAGGCACTGGTGGGAGCTCATCCCTTGCACAGAGGATTTCATGTTTTCTCGCCAAACAAGCAGAGCTGAACATGCCCCTCCCCTGTGGAACAGACACAGGGGACCTGCACTGCACAGCAGGAAGAGAGAACTCTTGTTTACTACACAACCAGGAAAGCTTTTGCATTTCAACCCTTTGGTAAATCCCAACTCAGGCTCTCAGGATTTCCTTGGGAAACAAAATACAAAGATACCTGTTGAGCAACACCAGGGGCTCCCAGCCCAGCACCACCACCCCAGTGGGGGCAAACACAGCTGGCTTTGCTGCCAGGCCCCTCCTCAGCTTTAAAGGGTGAAATTCAAGCTCACAGCTGGAAGATGTTGAGTTACAGGGCAGTTCCTCTCAATATAAATCATTTCACATTCCAGCACTGGAAGTTTTAGTGCCCTTCTTGTCACATTCTGCTGCACTTCCATGTATTTGATGGAAGCACACTGAGTAACATTGACTGTACTCTGCTGCAGAGGAAAGGCAATTTTAGCCTGTCTGTGCTCTCACAGGAGCCCTCAGCACCAGGAATTCACAAGCAAAGCAGCAAAAGGCCCAGCAGGTCCATCTGTGGAATCCCACAAATTACACACGAAGGTCACTCAGCTCTTTGGGAGCTTTCACTTCATTTAATAAATTAATATCCTGTGTTTTCAGTTCAGTGTTTTCGCCTTCATTAACCATAATATTTCTTCTAAAAAACAACAGTCTCACCTCTGCTTCCACAGCCTCACTTACAGCTGAAATGTAGGACTGAGAACACATTTATATATAAACTACAACCTGAAACGCATTAACTAAGGACAAAGACCCAAAGCAGCAACTGACTGATCAGCTGTGTGTGAGCTGGGCCAGCAGCCTCACCCTGCAGAGCCCCAGCCCTGCAGAGCCCCTGCAGGGCTCAGCTCACACACCTCCACTTTGAACTCGTTGCTGACGTAGCGCCCGTTGAGCTCCGAACACACCAGCTTGAACTTTCTGTCGAACAGGGACACCGTGTGCCAGTTCCTGTAGCGGATCAGATGCAGCACCTCCTCATAGTTGGCCATGGTGTCCACCCCTGGGGAGGCAAACACACAGCTGAGAGTCACTCTGCAAAAAGATTAATGCAGCAGCATGGACTGGACAAATGTCACACCCCCTCCTCAGCTGACTTCTCTTGGGTGATGGATTTGCAGTCAGCAGGAACAAAGTAACACCACAAACACAATGTGGCTCCACTGAAATCCTGTGGATCGATTTTGTGGTAAAATCCTAGACCTAGTTAGTCTTTGAAGAGATTTGGGAGCCTTCCTTTAGAATACTTTAACATATTCTGAACATAGACCAGAAAGGAATGATGTTCCCAGGCACTGGATTATCTGTGCAAGGAACAAGCCTTTTCTGGGGCATTTCCAAAGTCCAGAGATAACCTGTCTTTTGGGACAGGAGAAAAGAACACAAAGAAGGTTCTAGAATGATGCATTTTCTAGAATCACAGATTTCTACAAAATAGCTGAGTTTGAAATTCTAAGAATGGTCCAAGCTTGAAATTCTAAAAGCAAGTGAAGCACTTGGAGCATCACAAACCACCACCCCTCTGAACACTGTTCCCTTCATGCTGCCTCCAGATCCTGCCCACAAGACCAGCAGCAGGAACCCCCACCTGTGATGATCATGCCCAGGTTGGAGCTGCTCATCTCAATTCCCTTCTGCTGCAATCGTGTCATGTCAATCTCCAGGCTCTCTTGCTCCTGGTTGAGCTCCTCTCCCAGCACGGTCACCTCACACGTGTCCAGGTTATGCATGATCTCCTCAGATACCAAAGACTCTTGGACTAAAAAGCAGAAGAAAAGCCAAAGCCATGAGCAGACACACAGGTGAAGCTGACAACAACTACAAAATGTCATGTGCAAACTCTTCCCCCAGAACAAATACTAAAATCTGGGCCTGAGAAGAGCAAGTATTCCTGAAATATTGATTAAAAAAATAAAATACAAAATACAAAGAAGGGATATTTCCACGAGAATAATGGCCTGGGCTTGCTATCACTTGCAGGAAGCTTTTGTTAGCCCAGAACAGGGCATTTCCATCTGCTTTTCCCTCTCTGGATTCTGTATTAAAGGAGAAATCCACGCCCTCTCCAGGAGGAAGCTCCTCCTCAGCAGGAGCAGAGGGAGGTGGGGTGGGGTGAGGTGGGGTGGGGTGAGGTGGGGTGGGGAGCCCAGCAGGCCCAGGGGGAGCTGCGGTGGGATGGGCAGGCCAGCCCAGCAGGCCCAGGGGGAGCTGCGGTGGGGTGAGCAGGCCAGCCC
>JAWWEV010000056.1:6351116-6373724 GCA_035583235.1 Hafferia zeledoni
GAGCAGGCCAGCCCAGCAGGCCCAGGGGGAGCTGCGGTGGGGTGAGCAGGCCAGCCCAGCAGGCCCAGGGGGAGCTGCGGTGGGGTGAGCAGGCCAGCCCAGCAGGCCCAGGGGGAGCTGGGGTGGGCAGGCCAGGCCAGCAGGGCACCTGTGGGGTCCTCCTGGCCGTCCCCCTCGGGCTCCACGGCGCGGGTGATGGTGCTGATGATGCGCAGCTCCGGGAACAGCGCCACGCCCTGCGCGCCCTCGAACTCCGAGGCAGAGCGGGCAAAGTGGTTGATGCCACTCAGGCTGATCTTGGGCTCCTCTGGCTGCAGCACCATGACATAGCCCTCCACAGAGGGGATGGACACACAGGACTCCTCGTTGAAACACCTGGCAGACAGAAGCAGAGGGGCAGTCAGCAGGTTATCTGGGAGGGAGGCACAACTCCACACAGTCATTGATTTCTACATCTCTGAAAAGCTGCCTCAGACCCAAAGAGTCTCAGATAAATTCAGCAGCTGGAAAGCAGGAATTCCCACCAAGGGAGCAATCTTGCAATTAATTTTTACTTACAGATACCACTTGGCCCCATTTCTGTGTCTGACTCTCAGCCACAGATGACACCTCTGTGAAGGCAGTGACTGACAACACATCCTGTCTTACACACTCCTCACTGCACTCCCAGGAGAAACCAGAGCTGGTGCAGCAAACCTTTGCTGCTTCAGCACACCAAGAGCCCTGTGCCTGTCCCAGCTGAGACACAGAGCAGCACTGCAGGCTCCAGCACCAGCAGGGCAGCACTCAGCAGCACTCACTTGACAGTGCTGGTGATTTTGAGCCTCCGGATGCCAGGAGTGGGGAACTGGCGGGAGTTCAGGTAGGAAAGGTGCTGCATGGCCTTGTCAACCCTCTCAATGTCATCCCCTTCTATGGTCACCGTTGACTGACTCGGGTTCATGTGGATCTGCAGCAACACAAGAATGACTGTAAGAGAACATCCAGCCAGCACCAGGACCTGGCAATTCCAAGTGAGGCTCAGCATGGCTTAGCCTGGTCAATGCAGGACAATTGCATCCATATTCAAAGCAAAAAGGTCATTATTTACTGGCCCTGTGGCACAGTCTGATCTCCCCATTCAATGCCTCATTCCAGTGGAATGAATTTAGTGTTTCATTTTCTAAAAAAAATTCTAGGTCCTTATCACAGTTCTGGTAATATGGAAGAGAGGCAGCTGATATCAAAGGAGAAACACAACCTGTTCACACAACCTTGCTACTAAAAGCCATGTAAATTAGTCTCATTTCATGGAGCTGCTTGTTAAGAATCTCTTTTATTAGACACCCTGGTACAGCTGGTTAAACAGAGGCTTACAAATATGGAATGTCTCTTCCAGACTTAAAGAGAACACAGGAACTTCAATTCTTAAACTCCTATAAGACCAGACTTACACAAGAAAGATTTTCTTGCTTTTATGTCATTTTAATGCAAAATGCCACACAGAATGAACTTGTTCTGCCAGGGACAGGCCAGCAAACCCTGTAACCATGACCAGCAATGCCCAGAAGCTGCTTTACCTTCACACCTTTGCCAGCACCCTCGGGCAGCTGCAGGTCCAGCCCCTCCTTGCAGGTGTAGAGGCAGTCGATGACCCTCTTGCTCTCCAGTTTCCCGGCTCGCAGGGTCAGTCCCGCCAGGTTGCCGCGGAAAAACTGCGCCATGCGGAGCTCCCCCCCTGGGGAAGGAGGGCACAGGGTCACCTGCTGGCACTGCTGGCACTGTCTGTGACACAGCAAACACCCTCAGGCACACAATGTCACATGCAGGTTAGTGGTGATCCACTGGGGGGTTAACCTCGTGGTTATGGTCAAGCATAAAGAAAGAACTGATAAAGGAAGAACTGAACAGGTCACCATGCACGTGGGGCAGCTGTGGCCACTCAGGGGGCCACCACAAACATCTCCAGAGAGGTCCCACACAGCCAGGTGGTGCTCAGGATGAAACACAGAATCACAGACTGTTCTGAGCTGGAAGGGACCCACAAGGACCATCGAGTCCAACTCTTAAGTCAATGGCCCACACAGGGGATTGAACCCATGACCTTGGCATTATTACAACCAAGTTTTAACCAGCTGAGCTGATCTCAGAACAGGGGGTGAACCATGAAACCTCACCTTCCCAGCTGAGGTTGCAGTAACACCTCCTGCCCCTGGGATCTATCTCTGCAGAGACACTGCCCTGAGCTCCCACCCTCCAGGGAGAGGCACCACAGCCAGCCCAGGCTCTCCTGGCACTCAAAGGGCACAAAGGAACTGCACAAAGTCATTCAGCTCATTCTGAAAGGGGTGTCTGAGAGTTACCTGCCCCACTCTAAAGGGGCCCCTTCCCTGTGCAGACTCAAATGAGCAGTTTAACCTCAGGTAACTCATGTTTGGGTTAAGGCTGAAGAACTGCAACCTCATTCCTCAGGTTTTCCTGAAGATGATACCACAGGGATCACCAGGTCCATCCTGCTCATTAATGGGGGGCCACAGAACAGCAACTGGAAATTGGTATTTCAAGGCCATCACCCACTAAGCAACCCAATTTTAGGAGGATTCTAAGCTTGTTTTAGAGATTCCAAGTGATGAAAGATCCCTGGTGTAACAAAATACTGTTGAGTGGTGAACTGTCCTGTCACAAATTACAGTTTTCAGGTCAGATTTGTACAGCTCCAGCTTTGGACCCCTGGGTGCTGCTGCCTCCCTGCCAAAGCCAAGTGTGAGGCACAGCCAGTCACACCCAGACCACCCCAGCAATTCTTCAGCTTCACAGCAAGAGTTCATATCTTGCATTCACTTTCAGAAATAGACACTAATTTTAAGTGTCTCAATTCAAGACACAAAACTGAACTACCACTAAAAATGTCTAAGCAAATCCAACCCTGTCAAGACAACCTGAAATACCTGAGAGCCAAACCTTTTCTTTCCACATTTACTGCAATCAGAATTTTGTATAACTTTCTGATCAAGTGAGTATCTCCTGGAAACTCCAGGTCTGTCTTTCCAAGCAGCCTGATCTAAATGTGAAATCTGCCTTACTCTGAGTGGGGAGCAGAGCCACCTGAGCTCCACAGATCCTTCCCAACAGACTGAATAATTCCATGGTAAACACACATACCTACACACAAATACATATCTTTATACAGGATGAGGTGCACTTATGTTTTAACAAAAGTGGATGAATGAAATTAGAGCTGATATTTGACATCAGCACCTTCTGTACAGCACTTCACTGCAACCACAGCAGATTGGCAGATGGAGGTGCATTGGGATGCAACCAAAACCCACCAGCCCCAGCCCCAGCCCCAGGTGTGTCAGTGATGGAGCTCTGCAAACAGAAGCACGATGAAGGCCCAAGGCTGGCTGGGGGTTATGGGAGGGGCAGTGGCCCCAGTGCAGAGCTGCACTTCATGCTGTGTGCGAGATGAAGCGATGGGCGGGCTTAAAATGAAACAAAGAGGAGGGGAAAAACTCCAGCAACCTGCAGAGGCCTCGGGCACAGTGTCAGTGTCATTCTCATTTCCTGTATAGTCTGTAGAAAAGCAAGACAAAGAAGAGGACAAGAGGGAAAGGACCAAGCAGTTACAGACCGGCAAACTCTGATCACAGAAAATACAAAGCAGCCCCTTCCCCCCCAGCCTCTTCTGTCCCAGCAACTCCTCAAGGATCAGGAGCTCTTTGGAACATGAGGAGCTGCAATGCAGGGAAGAAGCATCACTGTTGTTACAAGAACACAAAAAGTCACAGCAAGACAACCCGAAGAGTCCCATCCCGAACCTGCAGTGACACCAGAGAAACTGGATGAGGCAAGAGAGCAACCCTCACCCAACCACTGTCAGTGACGAGGCTGTACATCAATCAACAGGCTCCATTTCAGGCCAAATTAGGGGGAAATCCAGCCCAATACAGCAAATCACCAAAAGGTATTAAAAGCTGATCAAAACAAGCCATTACCAACACAGATTTTTTTTATCTTAACAGCAGATATATTAAGCACTCAATTTATCAGATGGAAGCAAAAAGAAAAACAGCTTTTAAATTTTTAAAAGAATTAATTCAAAAGTATAAAATCTCTGTCCTTGGAGGTGAGCTGGATATATAACTTAGAGTAGCCTGGTTCATTTTAAAGTCTTGATAAGACAAAAATGATGACCACCAGCTTCCCTCCTTTGGCAAACTTTATTCACCCTGTGTTTTAATCCCTTAAGAATCAGGTTTTGGGTGGAATTTTTGAGAGGCAGCACTTTAAGTTCTTGTATTCCAGACTTTTACACTCCCATTTCAGTTTGCTGTTACTAAAGGAAATCTCATGTCAGAAGAACTTAAAGAATCACATCATGGTGCCAATATGAAAGCACAGGAGATTTTAAACTAAATGTGCATGTTTTTGTTAGGATGCAGAATGTCCATGGAAGCCATTACACAATCCACACATTTAGCTGGAACAAAGTTCCCAAGCTCCAGTTTCTTGCAAACCAGTCAGTCACCTTTGAGCTACAAGAGATTAGCTGGACACTCACACAGAGAATGAGATGAATTATGGAGAAAATCGTTAATTGATGCAAGGAGAGACAACAGAATGAATTAATACTGAATGACAGTGAACTTGTCACAAAATAATAGATTTGATGGAGAGGAGAGATAATTTAACCTTCATTCCCACTTCAAGGCCTTAAACTCACACAGAAAAGAGACATTTTAAGACAGAAGACTGTTAATTTGATTTAAATGCCTCAAAGCTTTCCATTTGTCACTCATTCCCAGGCCATTTCTGTGCATTGCTGCAGAGCAGCTCCAGCCTGTCGTGGGAACTGCAGAAACCAGCAGGGACTGAGCACTGGTCCATCCCCAACAGCAGGAGCAGCTTTGCAGCAGCCAGGGGGTGGTTCATCAGCACACACTGAGCTCAGGACTGGGAGCAGGAGCTGTTCCAGCATCTCTGGGAAGCAGCACCCCAGAAAATGCAGCAGATGCATTGTCCTCCTTTCCCTCCAGCTCTGAGGAGTAGGTTTCAAAGTATTACAGCACATGAATCAGCACTGCACAGCTTGCAGAATATTGTATTTTAAGCCATATTTTGCAAACAATAAAGCAGGGGTCTATTTTTATAAGCAGAAATGGTAGAATATCCAAGGACAACATTGCTGTGTTGCTTTGCTGAACTCTCTGCTGGTCATGCTTAATCAGAGAACTTCCTACAATATGCTTTTCAAACCTACTTGAAATTAAGTGTTCTGCTTAGTCATCTGAAGTATAGGATGTATTCTTACAACTATTATTAAAAATAGCAAAATTAAAACAAAAATAGTAATAATAACAATTAAAAGCTCTCTGTACTCGCACAAAGATGACTTGGATGGAACAGAGCTTGGGGAGCAGCTTTGTACTACACAAACACCCATGGAAAAAATGACCAAAAGAGGAAATATGTGATACCAGTCAGGAGCAAAAATAACCTGCAAAAGGCAAACCAAGTTACCTTTCAGGCACTAACAAGATCTGCTGTGTAATTCTAAATAACTACAGAAATTTCATTTAAAAAGAGTCACTAAGAGTAATAAATACTGCAAATAATTACCTTGCCAACAGGCTCCAACCACCAGCTGTGTCTCTATCTTGGAGGGGTGCAGGGGGTAATCCTCAGTCACTGGGAAGGGGTCGTAGGAAACCCCATCCACATAGAGAGTCACTGCAGGGAACTCCACACTGACCACGTAGTGATGCCACTCCTTGTCACACACCTGAGCAGAGAGGTTTAATGTTCTGCTTTAATTTTCTTCCAGTTACAGCTGAGTAACTGCTCTGATGCACATTCTGCATCCACACACATGCAGACCCACCAACCACACCCCTGTTCCACACACATCTGGAAAGAAACTGACTGCCAAACATTAATGAAAAGTTTCTTTTCTTCTGTTGCCAATTCAGGAGCTCCTGTACTTCCATCCCTTTAATTTTTATATTGAATAACAGCATATTTCAATCTAAAAATACAGATCTGCATGCAAGCACATCCTGAAATACTGTTGTAAGACTACATTACTTGACAAAGGACAGGTAATTTCTCAGAGAGACTGTTCAAAAAATAAAAATTACTATTTTGAATAGAAATAGCCTTCTATGACAGAATTATTTACAATGAAAACTGGTTTGGTTTTGCAAAGTAGCACCTTTCCTACAAGGACATTTATGTGTATTTTATCATTAAAACAACACACACTGCCCTGCACAAGAACTGGGATATAATTTGGTATGTTAGAAAGTCACTCACTGTTTGGGTAACTGGCAAAACAGACCTGACACAGTAACCCAAAGCAACCAAAAGAACTTGATAAACTTATGGATATTCAGGGTTATTTTATCACTCAGATCCAGAGGGCTGGAAAAAGGTCACATGCTCAGAAGTAGTTTAATGCCACAACCAATCTGGAACAATTCCTGCTTTCTCATGCACTCTACCTTATAGTGAAGACAACTGACATCACAGCCAGAAGAATGACATATTTTATACTCAAGATGAAAAGACAGGGCTGAATCTGAGAGTTGATCACAAATAAAGCAAGTATTGTTGGGTTCTATAAAACAGGACATGGCGAGTTCAGAGCTGCAGAAAGTCTTTATTAGTGGTTATACCATCAGGGAGTTTGGTCTCTGGTGGTTTTCACATCCCCCCAGACTGACCTGATCGAGTTTCCAGTGGAACTCAGCAGGTTTGTAGGACTTGCCCTCTGAAGGGTCTTGGCGGAAGAGGAAGACGAGTCTGCAGTTGTGGACGTAGAGCGCGTAGTGGTGCCGGTTCATGTCTGCACAGGGGGTGGAACAACAGCATTACTGCCTTGGGAACTCCTCAAAATCCACCTGTTCTGCAGTTTCTTACCTAAATCTCACTGTGACTGACAGAAAGGAACAAATCAGGACCGTGACTCCCTCCAACTAACGTGGATTTAGGCTTTCAATATTGCATAATATACCAATAGAATGAAGGCAAATGCTCCCAGAAACTGTCACAAGAATTACATGCTTAGGTCCAAGGAATAAAACAGGAAAAGTTGTTTTGAAGGTCTGATTCCAATGCACTTGAAACCAGGAAAAAATGTTAAATTTGCCTTTTTTTCCTCCCCAATTCATTTACTTCCATAAGGAAAGCTTAAGGTTTGATTAACAGGAATAGGTGAAGGGAGGAAAAGAGATCATTTGTACTTGGTTCTGAATGACTGCCACTTTCCTCCTGTTCAAAGAAATGCTCTTAGGCTACTACAAATCTTTCTTATTTTCAAATAAAATTTAAACTATATTCAGTGTAGTTTCATTTGAAAAACCTAGCAGCAATTTAAATAAAGTCTCTTTCTAATACAGTGGCCAAATGCACTGCTCCAGCTGAACAAAGACAAGGATTCTTTTAGCCCATTAGACAGTAATTATGGAAATGGGGTTATCACATTTCCTTCTTATTAATAGCATTTTCAAAATTATTGTGTTCTGTAGCATTCCCAGAGAGTGACACTATGCAGAGAGTGAAAAAAACCTTCATCACTGGAAAAAGAGAAATTATATCCTCCTAGAAAAAAAGAAAAAAAAAAAGATAAAGCAGCAAATGCTGTCTCTAGACCTGGTATATGTATCATAATGTCTTTAGGCAGCACCCAGAACTGAGCTATCTTTGGAGATGCAAACTCGAGACTGCACTGCCAGAACAATCCTCTGCCACAGCAAAAGGAGTGCATCATGTACACTGAAACAGAGTCAGGAAAACAAGCCAATCTGAAGCTGCATAATGTGAGGCCAAGCCAATGCATGAGCACAGTAATACAGAGTGACTTCTGAAGGCCACTTCATTTCCCTTCAGAAAGACCCTCAAGTTAAGAGAAAAGCCTGCAGGCTGTGACATGTGCTGCCTCAGGATACAAACCCCCACCAACCCCCAAGCTGATTGTCAGGGAAGCACCGCCAAACCTGTCTTGTCTGAGTTGCACAGGATGGTCTCCTTGTCCCTGGTGCCCGCCCCGTGCCTCATCCACACCGAGATGCTGAAGGGCTCCCTGGGGCTGAGGGTGACGACGCCCTCGGGCACCCGCACGGCCTGGGTGCCGTTGAACTCGAACACCTGGTCGCTGTCGTGGCCGTTGTCCGTGGGCAGGCCCAGGGTCCAGTTGGCAGTGCTGCTGGGAGGGGGCAGCAGCTCAGCTGTGCCAGAGCCAGCACCTGCAACAAACGGGCTCCACTGAGATCGGGGGGGAACTGAAAAGCCCACTGATGGTTTCACACCAAACTGCTCTTCTGAGCACTCACCCTTCAACACCAACGGCCAGGATGGTGAGCTACCATCACACAGTGAGCAGTTCTCCTTTTAAATGATGTGCCACTAATTACAGACCTCTGGTATCATGGTGACTTCCAAAAGTTTAGCTTCTGGGTAAGCAACTAAGCTCACTCAAATTGTTCTGCTTACTGTCTCTGCAGCTGTAGAACCTACCTCAGAAACCATTTCACTAATGCCACTTGTCCCTCAGACCCATGAATGTGAGTGATGCCTTTCACTCAGCACTGTAGTAGTTCTATGTTCAACATTCATCCAGTTGAAGAGAGTGCATAAGCATCTCCTCATGTCATCTCTAGGTTTTCACCCTGTATTTCTTAGACTGCAGCCATCACATCCATTTTGCTCACAAAAAGAGGCTTTAATGGCCATACTCTTCCCATAGAAAACACTCCTTCAGCTCTTGAACGTGAATCTCATGTAGGGGAAATTATCAGTCTATGTAAGTTAGGGGAGAGGTAGAAGAAAGATTCTTTACCATTCTTGAGAATTATTTTAAAAGGCACCTTCAGGCAATCTCATGCCCTTCAGTGCCTGCTAGGAAATGAGTTGGATAAACCATGTGCAAATGAAGACCAGATCTACTCACTGACTTGTGATCTAACATAAAATGAAAAGCTAACAAGCAAGAGAGACCACTTTTACTTTGACAAAAGCATTCTTACCACAGAGCCTGTGGATGGATTTCTCTGAGTAGGTGTCTCTATCACAGCCCTTCCCAATGTGGTTGGTTTCCAGTTCAACCGTTGCTTCCACCGAAGTTATGGGCTCATCACACGTCTCCAAATGCATCCCAGGGAACAGAGCCAAGGAGCCAGTGCCAGGCTCATATTCTATTCTTTTGCTCCAACCTGCATTTCACCCAAACACACAATATTAGAAGTGCCTCCTGTTTAACTGAAGGCAGCAGCAAATGCTGAAAGCAGGACCAAGGGGAGCAAACCAACCTTGCCAGCCAGGCTTGCACGTCGGTTTAACGCTGACTTTAACGAGCACATCCTCAGCAGCTCTCTTCTTCCCACAGTCATATGCTGTCACTGTCAGCTTGTACTGGTGTTCTTTGCCATAGCTTAACTTCTCTGTGTTCTTTATATAACCTGACACAAAGAAAGCAGTGATCACACATCCATGTAACTTCCCAGGGTCAGTGATGCATTAAGTGCATTCAGGTACCACCTAGGCCTTTCATGCAGATACCCAAGGCTTTAACAGACACACCTGCAAATGAATCACCTTCACTGTTTGACTTTTCAAGGCCAGACACCAGGCCCAGATCATTAACAAGTACATTAACCCAGAGATGAACACACAGACACAGAACAGCAGGTATGTATTTCTCAGGATCTTAATAGCACATAATCTCAGAACGAAATTGCTCATGGGTGGGAACTGATACACAAACTGTTTGCATTATGCCACTACTCTCTATCTTTTCTTAAATTTGCAAACCTGTGAAAATAATCCACTGACAAAATGAATCCCTAAAAAACTCAAACTAAAGCCCACTAAAAACTGTTCACTTTGCTTAACCAGCTCGCTTGCACCACTGGAAGTTATCTCTAGATTCTGAAGGGTCCACAGATCACTGGAGCTCAGGAAATGACCTAGACAAATCACGACACTTCAAAACCAATAGCCTTGATGCTGTGACTCCAGCCACACACAAGCACCTCACATGTGAAAAGCACACACATGGAATCCCATTTTTGAGAGCTAATTAGCAGAAGTTACCCAAATACAGAAGGGGGAAGAAAAGACCTACTGAGAGGTGGTTTAAAACATCACACAGCTACAACGTTTTCTTTAGTTTGAAAAGAATTTTACAACAGAGATGCAACACCCCATCTGCTCCTGCACATGGTACTGGCACTGAAACACACCTCACTTTTCAGTATTAATTCAAACTGAAGGGACCACCTGTTTAACTGTGGGGCAGGAAAGGGTCAACCAGGCTTGCTGTACTTTTGTGCTGACCAGTTTGAATCCTGTTCTTTGGGTGACAAACTACAGCAGTGCCCACTGCACCTCTGTGCTCCTACTGTCTTTGTTGATGGCAAAGGGGACATTTGGAGTGACAATCCCACACCTGCAGCTCTGGGTGACCCACCACAGCAGCTCCCACTGCCCCCATGTCTCACCATCCTTGCCAATGGCACAGGGCACATTTGGAGTGACAATCCCACACCTGCAGTTTGTCACCACAGCAGCCCCCACTGCCCCCATGTCTCACCGTCCTTGTCGATGGCGAAGGGCACGTCGGGGGTGACGATGTCGTAGCTGCAGATCTGGCTGAACTGGGGTGAGCAGTCGGCGTCCACGGCCTCCACGCGCAGGATGTTGTCGTACCTCTTGCCCTCCACCACCGTGGCCTTGTAGGACTTCTCCTTGAACACGGGCGCGTACTCGTTGACGTCGTTCACCTGGATGTGCACCGTGGCCCTGCGACACCACACAGGGGTCAGGCCACCCTTCCCACGTGGAGCCATCCCGTGGAATTCCAGCCCTCACAGACAAGTGACTCACAAAACCAACAACGCCAACTGCCCCAACCAGGAAAGCACTGGGTGTTTCTCCACCGTGCTGCTACGTAATGCACTCCAGTTCTAGCTTGTTGTTTATTATTGTTATTTATTTGCAAATAAAATTCAAACCTTCCTACTGCAACTGTCAAATGGGCACCATTTTATGGAGCTACAGCAAAACAGAGCTGTGCCAAAACAGGCTTTCAGTTTTGTTACAGCAGTACAAGCCCAGTCCTTCCCTGCTGTCACAGGATTTGATATGAACACCCAGTTTTGATTTATGTGAACAAGAATGACAGTTAAGGCTGGTCTTAGACTGAGAGCTCAGTCAAGAGCATTTGATTGGCTTTCTTTGGCTAATAAAGTACTCAGCTGTGTAAGTCAGTGAAAATGGGCTTATTTGTTAGATGTAGAAATGAGAAATCAGGCAACTTTAATGGAAGAATCACAGAAGTGGCAGATACACTTTAACACATCATACAGCTTGCTAGATAATCCAAAACAGATTGGATCTCCAATTCCAACCTTTCATGCCTGTCACTGATTGCTGGTACACACAGAATAGGAAAAATAAAGCAGATTCTGTCAGTGACCAAGGAGAAAAGATGAATGATGAAAAGTAATTAATAAAGAATTCAATCATTACAGTCTTTCCACAAAAGCAGAATGCTTATGCTAGGAAGAAAAATCTTTCAGGTTTTATTTTATCCTACCAAGCACTAAAAAAAAAAAAAAAAAAAAAGCCTTCTGTACCAAACAAACTGTACATTTCTGACTTGCAGAGCTACACTCAAAGGCTGTTAAAAACCACAAAACCCCCCATAACACAGCCAGCCATGGGCCAGGGGAAGGTGAACAGTGGTTTGGAGGTGCAGACTGGGAAGCCATCACTGCTCTGGCAGAACAGCAGCAGAGTGTGCTGCTGGGTGTTCATTAAACTGCCAGGAACCTGGACAACACTAATTTTTACCAGACCCAGCAGAGGAAAGTTTTTGTCTCAATTAACCAGCACAGGTAGAAAAATAGAGGTAAATTCTACAGTGTGGAGAAGGAACTGAGTAAAGAACATAATTCCAGCCAATCCAATAAAACATTTGTTGCCATCTTTCTCTTTGGAATCTTCCTTCAAAAGTCAATTTGAGTATCAAGCAGAGTTTAAGGACATCCCTGTGTTCCATTAAGTGCAGTCCTTGAGGAGGTAACATTCTGTTTGAAGCCCTCAGCTCTACATAACAAGGCTGTGTTTGCCACCAAGGTGACCTCTGCTAGTCTATTCCTTATCTTATGTACTCCCCTCTCTGCCTCACAGCAGCTCATCTCCCACATGCTCTGCAGATGTTTACACCAGGGGGTTACACAGTTATTCTCAAGTGGGTTTTGTAGAGAGCATTTTCTATTGTGGTTTTCTTTAGATACAGATTAGCTAAAGATTGCTTTGTTCCCACTCTTTCATCTAGGCAAGCTGAGCCTCTGCTGCTGATCCTGGGCTGTTCTGGGGGGGCTGCCTGCAAGAGAGAACAACTCTGCTGCTACGGCATCCTGGTGAGCTTAACATTGACTCCTTGAACCATCCTTTGGAAGTAAAAACTGGATCCTGAAACAACATCCAGGCAAACTCTGTATCAACAGAGAGAGTGCTCAGGCATTGGAATGGGCTGCCCAGAGAGGGAGTGGATTCCCCATCCCTGGAGGTTTCTAAACTGGGATTGGCGAGTGCCATGATCTGGTAAAGGGACTGGAGTTGGACCAAGGGTTGGACTTGATGATCTCGGAGGTCTTTTCCAACCCAATCCATTCTATGATTTTATGAACAGCTTTTCTGCTTCTGTCCTCACACTATTTCCTAAGCAAATTCAGAGATGTCAGGGGATGAAGCAGTTCACATAAAATAAAAATGAAGAGATGTCCAAGCCCATTTGGCTGCTCTTTTTATCACCACTATTACCCTGCCGGAGCAGGGAGGTCGCACCAGATGACCCACCGTGGTCCTTTCCAACCTGACCCACTCTGTGATTCTGTGCTGATATAAAAAACTCTTCCAAGTATTTAGTTTACATTTCCTCTACCCAGACAACAAATCCCCATGAGCAGGACACTGCTCAGAACCAAACCTGCCCTGAGCCCAGCCCAGCCTGACTCACTTGTGGGATTTTTTTGCGTTTGCTCCATCTGGTCCCTTGCCACAGTCGTAGGCCTGGATGGTGAAGGTGTAGTCCTTCTGCAGCTCACAGTCCAGCTTCTCCTTGGAGCGGATTATTCCCTCCCCAGTGGATTTATCCACCACCACTGCTTCAAAGGGAACATTCAGCCCGTGGATTTTAAACCCACAGATCTCACCTACAGAGTCAAAGGAAGAGAGGTCAGAACTGCTGCACTTGAGGAAACAGCTTTAAAACAAAAGACCAAATATTTTGCAGCCAAGGGTTTGTGAGGGTCTGTGGACAAAGCAAGAGCACTGTGCTGGAAAATGGGTGATTTCTGGGAACTTTAGTACAAAGAAGCAAACGTCTGCCTTCCAAGCAACTTGTTTACTTTGCATCCATTCATGCAGGAGTACAAAAGAGAAAGAGAGAAATGTAGACAGGCATTTCACAGGAGTACTTGAGATAGCTCTGGGGCAAAAGTGGGTATCATGTGAGCACAGCCAAGGCCACTGGTATGTCCTCTATGCCAGGCCACTGGGCACAGCTGGGCAGCTGGTTCGTTTTGACCAGAGCAGGAGGTTAAAATGCACAGTTACAAGTCGAGGGGTGAAACAGCTCCGAGTTCAGGTTCAGCACCGCAATTACAGAAATTCTGTCACCAGATCAGAGGGCAAAGTCTTCCTGTGCAATGGACCTGGCTAAAATTAGGGAATCAAAATAAACTACTGGATGAGAAAGGTAGAAATACCAACTTCTCAGGCATCCATTTCAACAGCTGCCTATAACAGGGGCCAAGGGAGCTCTCAGAGGGAATGATTTAATGGGCTTTCCCTGTGCCCAGACCCCTCTCCCTGCAAACCTGAAGAGCAGCCCCTGCACAGCAGTTTGGAGCACACCTGGCACAGCTGGAAGAGCCCAGCACTCCACAAAGGCCACTCTGCACACTGTCTGATCACCTGCACTGGGTTTGGACCTGCACAGCTTGGCATGGTTTGAAGGTGGTTTGCTCACCCCAACAAACCCCACTATTTGCTGTAATAGTGGTATCAGTACCAAGGACACACTCTGACTGCAAACATGGCTACAAGTCTTCAAAAAAGGGGCTTAATTCATATTTAAACTAATGAAGCACTGAAGGATGTACTGCAGGGAAGGGGCTGTAATGCTTCAGCACTTCTGTATTGGTTTACAAAGCCTCTGAAAAAAACTTCAGTTGTCCCAAAAAAGCTGTAAGAGAAAATAATTTTTTAAAGGCTAATTTTTCCCCAAACCAACTTCTTCAGTGTCCACACAACACAAAATAACTCCAAATGGTTCAAATGGATGTCTGATTTACAGATATTTCTAACCAAGGGTTTGGTTACATAACAGTTTTTAATCAATATATTTTAAAATAGAAAAAAACTGGGAGAATAAATGGGACAAAAGAGCATGACAGGATCTTCTGTTTCAGTGCTGATTCCCCATTTCATAACCAAAGTTAGTAGGTTAATACTCATAAAAGGGATAGAAAGAACCCTTTATCACCTTCTTTGGTGACTGTCACCTCAAAACTCTCTAAAGGGAGAAAAGACAAACCCAAGTCAGTAACAGGAAAGGTTGAACGGGAGCAAATAAGGAAAAGATGCACACATTACACAGAAAAGCTTTGGAAAAACTGTATTTTCAAATTCCACTGGTGATTTGCTGCAACTGTTACCATTTTAGAGTTTTAGTTACGTTAAATATGATTTAATCTTTTAACTCCAGGTTGCCATTTTGTAAGATTCTGAAGTATTTGATAAGTTCATCAAAAGGCTTTTTCCATTTTTCCATTTTTTTTAGTAATACCACCTGCTAAACAAGAAATACTTTCAAAATTGCACGTTGATGAATAACCTGGAATGGTTCAGTTGAAAGGAAAACACAGTTAACCCCTGGAATCAGAACCTGTTAACCCCCAAACTGCCACCTCTTACATAGTATCCAGCAGATCCATTTTTAACTCGTTGCCACCACGTCTGACCTGAATTCCTGTGCCACAAAGCAAACCTGTCCCCTCAGAAATCCCTGCCAGCAGATCCCTGTTCATTCTCACACATTCCCACCAACCTGCACTCACATCCCCATCCCCATTCCCATCCTTGAGGGGCCTCAGAGGCACCTGAGGCACTGCAGTTACAGAGAAACACTTCAATCACAAGGGCAAAATTAGAGTTTAATACTGAAATGGTAATTTTCCTTATTTATATTTCCTTCTCATGATTTCTAGTCCTTCACTTTAAAAGGTGCCACCGTCTGAAATAGGTCTCAAAAGGTTCTCCCTGAAACTCTTCAGGTAATCCCTGGATTTAAAATGAGCTCTTTATTTTAACACACTGAGTTTGCTGCCTCTTGTGGCACCCACAGAACTTATTTCAGTCTATTCTTCTGTGGAATATAAATATAATCCCAGATTTTAATGTGTTTTGGCAATAGGATCATTGAGGAAAATGTTGAACTTCATGGCTGGCACCACTGCTCAGCCAGAAGTGACATTCCAACTGCAAGCCTTGAAATATTCCATATCATAACCCCTGCACCCCCTGCTCCCTTCCAGCCTCGGAGAGCCAAGCCCTGTGTGCCAAACACGACATTACAGAACAAAACAACTGGAAGGGAACATTAAAGCAGAAAGCTGGGAATGGAGAGCAGAGGGAGGAGGATTAATGGGGCAATTACCCACTTGGGAGAGGGGAGGCTGTTGAAAAACTGGCCAGTTCTTCATCACCTACAGGGACCTGCAGCTCTGGCACCAACCCCAGCGTGGCTGGCAGGAAATTCTGCCCTTCCAGCCTTGGCTCCTGAGCACAGGACAGCCCTGAGCTCTCCAGTGACTCTCTGAGACTCCAGCTGCTGTTCCAGGTGTGGAGCCCAAGGTGCACCAGGGCTCAGCCATGCCAGGTGTTCCTCAGAACAGGGACAGCTCAATGCCCGTTCTCATGTCATTGTGAAACCCAGAAATGTCACTGGAATAAAATTCTCTCTCTGCTATACCTGGATCAGAGCAATGAGCAATCTGCCCATCAGTTTGTGTTCAGATAAATTACGTGGGACAGCACTTCAGTGTTTCACTCAGCTGTGCTTAAGGTGACAAAAACATTTCATTTTACAGACAACACAGGTCTGTGCCACTTGTGTCAGGCAGAACACACACAGTGACCTGGATCCTAAAGAATTCTGAGTTTCTCCTTCCTGGTGGAGCAGCTAAAGCACAACGAGAATTCAGTAGAATTTTAAGGTTTTGTTGAGTTTTACTGTTCTGTCTTTCTGTACTGTTGTGATGCATTGATGTGAAATAATTACATAGTTAATAAAAGGTTTTGCAATGTATTTAAACTATGTTCTTTATTCAACATACCAAGTACATTAAACTACTGTGCATGTAACAGCACACAGTATTGGACTGGACCCTCTGTTCACACTTTGGAATCCCAAACATTCCTATTCCCATGGGACAGAATATCCTCCCCCAGCCCCAACCCAGCAGCACAGAAAGCCTTGAGGAGGAAAGTCCCCCATTTCCAATGTGTGCAACACCTTCTAAACAAGCACCTCTCAGCACAAAACTGTTCCATCCCTGCAGGAACACCTTGAATTTGATGCAAAAATGGCTGAAATTGCAACAAACCGCCTCAGTTTTGCCACCCAGTTGTGCCACTGAATCACTCATTGGACACAAGCTGAGAGTCTGTGTGATGGCAGTGCCACCCATGCTGCCCCTCCTGTCCCTGTCCCAGCCCAGCCCAGCCCTGCCCACGGCCCCACTGCAGACAGGATGTCACTCCTGCACAACCAGGAGCTGGTGGCACCAGCATGGGAACCTCCCCCAGGGACAGGCACCCAAGGGCTTCCTGCATTTCTGGGGCCTTTTGGAAAGAATAAATAGAGATTCTGCAGGATCCTTTCCAAAGCTCTACACATATTCATGCCTGAAGTCAAAAAAGTTCCTAAGCCCTACAAAAACACTTCTTGCATCCCAAAAGAGCCAGGGGAAAATAAAGGATTGTGGCTGAGAAGTGGTTTTCTCTTGGGGTGGGGCAAGAGGGATTAAAGCCCTATTAGAGGCAGATCAAACACCCAAGGAAACACTTCCTTCCACAGGGAAGCATTTCCAGCATCTGCCCAGTGAGACTCTGCATTACACTCTCATAGCAAAGCACTCCCAGCTCTGTGCAGGCATCCAGAGACAAATGCAACGAAAATTCAGGCCCTTTCTGCACAGTAAAGGGGAAATCCCTCCTGAGAGCTACAGACATCAAATTGATTTTAGACACAAACTAACATACAATAGAAAATGTAGCTGTCCTTTATTTTACTTTTTGCAGCAAACCCACTTAGGATCGAATTCCAGCCCAATTCAATTTGCAATGCAGAAGAGTTTGTGTGAGACACAAGAATGGTCATTGTCTCCTCCAGCAGCTCTGTCACAATGAGGAGGCAGAGGCTGATTCCATGGGGTCCCTGCATGTCAGGCAGCTTGGCAGGGCAACCTGGCACCACATCAAACTCATCCTCAAAGTGTGTCATTCCAGACTGAAACCCAAACAAACAGCCCTGAAATAAATCTGTGCAACCCCACTGATCTTTGCACACCTCAGTTTTAGGGTCCCACCCACAGCACAGAGGGAGCAGAGCAGTAAAATGTTACTCTCACTTGCCCCACAGTTCCTGTACCACAAAGCATCCAAATGAACCAGTTCCAAGATGTTTTGACATGCTCAAAGTTGAAATAAAGCAAAAAGCTCTACTTAAAATCTTTTAAACCTGCACACAGTTCAGAAGTTTCACAGCTCAGCCAGAGGGCACAGTTAATTAAAACATCCAGCCTTTTGAAGCCTGAATTAATTTGGTTTACAAGTAGGGCTAGACCAGTAAGGGCTGGAGCAGCACTGAGTCCTGGAAACTCTTTGTTTTGCTGTGCAAACACGACCCTGCTCTGAGGGGCTCTCCCCACACCCCCCCAGGTGCTGCTGGGCACCAGCACCAGCACCCTCTGTGCCAGGATGTGCCCACAGCACCAGCCAGAGCTGAACAGTCATCGGGGCTCCTCCAGGACTG
The DNA here is from genome assembly GCA_035583235.1 of Hafferia zeledoni. Taxonomy (NCBI): domain Eukaryota; kingdom Metazoa; phylum Chordata; class Aves; order Passeriformes; family Thamnophilidae; genus Hafferia; species Hafferia zeledoni. The sequence goes on from JAWWEV010000056.1 coordinate 6,369,202, forward strand.
ACTCAGCTACTGCCCCATTTAATGCCAGACAAATTAACAGATCCCCACAGCACAGTCACTCAAAACTCAGGCCATTCAAACCCACCAGCCTCGTCCTGAGGAGAATTTCTTTACAATGTTAATGTGTCATACTCAGAATTTGATTTCTTTACATCTACTGGGCTGCTGCTGCTTAAGGACTGTCAGTTTTTTGGAAGCCAAAATATACACTGTTTATACCAACTCTTAATAAAACCAAATTTCATTTCATTAAAAGAAAGCAGGTTTATACAATTTAGATGAACTCAATGGAAAGGCTCATTTGAAGGATGCTTTGACACTGAATTTTCCTCTGCAAACCTGACAATATATTTGAAAATACTGACAGTATTTTCTGGGGAACATTACTAACCAGGAGGTATAAAACTGCCATTCTCAGCATCCATTCAATGCTGCCAAACCAGCAGCACCCACATTTAAGGACTGGGAGAGGTGAGTGCTGTTCTCCTCCTAACTGAGGACACAACTCAGCCTTCCCAACCCCTTTTCAGCTGACAGATTTCCTGTATCTTCCCTTGGAAATGGAAAGGGTTGTGTACAAAGACAGCACTTTTATTTCCAGTTAAGAGCCTCTGCCAGATGTATCCAAGACATGGGAAAGTTTGAATTTCAGAGCTTCACCATTATCTCCAACTTCCCTGGAGATAATTACAGCCTTGTGATAATGCAACAAAACTCTTGCTTTGAGCAGCACTCTAAGAAGATTGTGACCAAACTGCCACAACAATGCAGTGCTGAACACTTCAAATGGCTGTTAATTTAATTTAATTTAATCACACTCTTTTTCCATCCCTTCCTGCTGGAAGCCAAGATAAGCAATGCTCCCAAAAATGGCTCCTGTCACAACCTTCAGGTGTTTCACTTTGGATTCTCAGCTCTCAAACCTCACTTAACCAAGTAACTTCCTGCAAATATCCAACTTAGGCTTGTGTTCCCACTACCAGTAATTTAAACACCTGCAGATGCCCAATGGGATTCTTCAAACACGTCTTTCTAATACTTTGCATACTAAAAAAAGTACTTTCCATAATTGCTGCATCCAATTAATAGTTTTCAGACAAAAATCCACTGCCTAAGTTTGTAAGAAAAAAGTCACCTTCCAGTCCTGTGTTCAGAGGGAAGGATGAGCCCACATTTTGCAAACATCATGGGTATCATTCTCTGTACTCTTTGCCAGAGCAGAAAAACCCTTTTCTTCAGCCAGAAAAAGTTGTCCATTTCTTAAAATACCCCAGACTGTGAAGCAAACTTATCACAGACGTGCAATCTTAATTGTGCTAATTAGTATTTTCACTCTGTTAAGACACAAATCAAAACCAACAAGAAAACCCCAAACTCTCTTGAGAATGGTCAGAACAGTTGTTGTTTCAGAAGTTCCAGAGCAAACGCTGAGAGATGTGGAATCCAGAGACTGAGGCAAAGGTCAGACACTATGAAAGCAAAACCCAAACAGAACATCACAAACCAACACTCACACAGGAAGGTGAAAGGAACACAGAGCACCTGCAATGGAAAGGACTCTCTGGTTTGGATACAGCTGTGGGGCTGAAATAAAGCCCAGCCCAGGCACAGACACTCCCTGGGATCTCAGAACCACTGCCAGGGAAAACACCCAGCACTGTCCCAGGAAAACCCTCCAGTCCTTCACCCAGCCATGAACTCCCTACCTGCAAACCTCAGAGGGGCATCCTTGTCCAGGGCTATCAAAGGAGGGTCCAAGAGCACCGTGTTGTCATTTTCTGTGACTATGCCATGGTAGGTGCTCTCAATCCATGGCTTGTGCTTGTTAACTGAAAGGAAAACAAAGTACAAAGTCAACATGTTTGATAACTTCTTGCAAAAAATTACCTACAATACTGATTTCAGTATTTTCCTCTTTGATTTTTCTAGTTCTGAATCAGCATTTTACTAAATTAAAACATTTGAGACTAAATCCTGGCTAGGTACGGTCAGAAGTGTCCCTGGAGGCTTCCCAAAAGTAACTCAGAGTCTAAATTAGTTTGTAACTATGCTGGGATTTCCACTGGCCCTGAAGTGCCATCCAAAAAGCTGCTCCCAGTGCTCATGCTGAGGCTCAACACGGATCAGTCTCCCCCAAATTGTGCTGGGCAACGTGTGGTTGTTACTTAAAAACCCTCCTGGGCTACCACATACTCTGATGCTTCAATCCTGCTGAGGAGCACATTTAGTGCAGAAATAGAGTCAAATGTAAGAAAGGCTTTGCCAGAGGTGACACCAAACACACCAAGGGCATTCAGAGAAGAACATCACCCAGATATTGGTCTGCACGAGATGAAGAACTTACAACTTCCAAGATAAATGGCTGTGCAATGCCAGCAAAGCACACACCCCAGCTGGAACACCACCCCACAGCTGAGAGGGGCTCCCTCTCCCCTGAGGAATGATGGCACCAGACTGGCAAGAGGCAGAGATGCCAGGCTACCCCAGCCTGGGGAGTCCTGCCTCTCAAAGGGGTTCATGGCATGTGCCATGTGCTTACCAGGGGAACTCACAGCAGTGATAAAAGGACCCTTCAACAAACAATCCAGCCCAGAGAACTCATACAGGAAACCATAACACTCCCCAAATGCTTTCATCTGCCATCTTTTATTGGTTAGCAGCAACAGTAGGCAGGATGCATCATCATCATCATAACTCACAATCAGCTGGTTTAATGCAGTGTTTAATTACCCCAATGTGGCAACACACTCCTTGTTGCCTCCACAGTCCACAGGGGCACACTCTGAACATCCAGCACAGCAAGAGCCACTTCAGTGTCACCCACACTGCTGTATTTACCCAGAGAGGCCCCCGTGCTGCTCCTCCCGTGCCAGAACAAACCTGGCCACCCTCAAAGGCACCTCAGAGGGAAGGAAGGACGAGGCTCTGATGGAAACCTGCCTGCCAATTCAAATTTCTAGTCTCAAGGAGAGTGTCTCACCAACACAGCTTTGGCTTCAGGAGCACAAAGAGGTCACAGTTGTGCATTTTTCTGTCAGTGCATCTGGGGCAGTTACATCCAAAATGAAGAGACCCAAGGCCTTTCATCTGTTTATCTCAGTCCTTGCAAGGGCCTGGGATAAAATACTAGAGAAAAATAGCAGGAAAAAAACTCCATACCCATTCTAATGCTTCTGAATGTACATTACAATAAAATAAAACAAATTAAAGCACTGAGAAACCTTCTCCCAATTTAGCAACCTACTAAATCCCTCTACTGCTGGGTAGGGAGTTCTGTAAATCCTTGAAGTGCTGTAACCACATATGAACAGCATTATGAGTATGCTGAGCATCTGCAGAGTCTACTGAACCTTCAAACAACAGGCCCAGTTGAAAGCAAAGTCATGTCCTTTTACTGTGCTGCAGACAATAAAATCATAAAGCTTAAACCCCTTTGTGTTTCGGAAGGGTAAAGCATCACTAGATTTTAAAACATAAAGCTTAAATCCCTTTGTGTATATGAAGGCTCAACATCACTGGGTTTTCAAACACCCAACTTAGTGCTGAATATCCAGGAAAGGCCTGTTATCCATATCTGTGATCTCCTGACTCCAGCAGAACTGCAAGGAATTCTCCAGCCAGCATTTGAAACACGAGGCCCAGCTCAGGAGACACAGCCCTGCTTCCCTTCAGCCAAACTGAACCAAGAGCTGTGCTGACCTCAGATGGCTTAAACATTATTAAACGTTGGCCTGAGAAGGGGAAAAAATGGGAAAGGATAGTTTAATTGTCACAAAACTCCTGCACTCTACAGAGAAAGCTGCCCAAGGCCAGGCTGTTCAGTTCAAACCAGAACAGCAGGCCTGTCCCAAGGCTGACACCAACACAGAGCCCTGAGCTGTTAATCCCCTGCCATTTAACTGGGATAAACTACACTGGTTTCCTTGAAATACAATATTCACACTATTTGTAAGGCCTCAGCTGGAATCTGCTGCAAATCCCACCCAGCATTTAACGCAGGCAGGAGGGGGAAGCTGCACTGGCACAGCACAGACCAACTTGGGCTGCACTTCCAGTGGGCACCAGGGAATTCCAAGGACAGCTGAGCATTCCACTCTCTCCAGGTGGCCAAGGGAGCGAAGGGCAGAGCCCCTGCCAGAGCCCTCCTGCTGGGCACGGACCCTGCGGTGGGCAGAGTGCCTGGCCAGGGGTCTGTGTGCAGGGATTCTGTGCCCCACCGGGTCTGTGGGCAGGGATTCTGTGCCCCACCCGGGTCTGTGGGCAGGGACTCTGTGCCCCACACATCTGCCCCGCCGGGTCTGTGTGCAGGGATTCTGTGCCCCACCCGGGTCTGTGGGCAGGGATTCTGTGCCCCGCCGGGTCGGTGGGCAGGGACTCTGGGCCCCACACATCTGCCCCGCCGGGTCTGTGTGCAGGGATTCTGTGCCCCACCCGGGTCTGTGGGCAGGGACTCTGTGCCCCACCGGGTCTGTGGGCAGGGACTCTGTGCCCCGCCGGGTCTGAGGGCAGGGACTCTGTGCCCC
>JAWWEV010000056.1:6373824-6408191 GCA_035583235.1 Hafferia zeledoni
ACCCTTCTCTTCTCCAGGTGACCCCCCCAGCTCTCCCAGCCTGGCTCCAAAGGGGCTCCAGCCCTGGAGCATCTCTGTGGCCTCCTCTGGACCTGCTCCAAGAGCTCCGTCACTTCCTTCTGCTGTCAATGACTTGGAGCAGCTCAGGTTTGGTTCCTGATGCCTGGGCAGTGGAGTTGTGGCCCCAGCAGTGCTGAAGGTACAGCAGCAGCAGCAGAAGGAGCAGTAACTCGGCTCAGGAGTGTCTGTTTTCAGTCCTGCAGGGTCCCCTCTGCTCTGGCTCTGTTAGTTTCCACCCACTGTGTGTGCTGGAGACTCTCATTGAATTGGCCTTTCCCCAGCAGGATGAAATGAGTCACTGAGTTTGGTAAATACCATTGTTCTGCCTCCTCTTGCACAGAGAACCATCCAGGGAGGGCTGGATCCACAGGGAGAGAGTGGAAATCATCCACTCTAGGAAGTCACACAGATGATGCACAAAACAAAATACCTGCGTCATTCAGAAGTCAAGAATTGTGGGTTTTTTCTAATATTCTTGTGGCCAGATCGATTCCTCTCTGTCCAGGAAAGGCTTGGTTGTGTTGCTGAGCAGCAATCACTAATCTCCTGTGTCAGATCCCCTTTGCAGTTTGGTTTCTTTTCGCTGCTTGGGAGGCTCCTTTGCTCCTGAATCCCAGCCCTGCAGGTGACATTCTCCTGGCATTTTCCCCGTGAAGGTGACATTCAGTGGAGCCCAGCGAGACCCAAACCGCAGCCTCACCCCTCACATCCTCTTCTCCGAAACGCCGGGCTGGTTTCAGTCTGTGCTGGGCTCAGCCCTCCCACCCCGTGCACGGCTCCTCATCCTCCCTCCCCAGGGACCACTCCCAGGGGCTCCGGGGGAAGGGGCTACACCAAACAGCACCATTTTCAGTGGATATCCCCCTTTTGTTGTGAGGCTGTTCCTCTTCTTGCCGCGTTTTCAGGAGGCTTTTGCTGATCCAGGCACTTCTTTGCAGCTTTGCACGAGCCTTGGTCACAATCTGGGCTTTGATCTTCGGTCTGTGAGCTCAGAAATCCCCGGAGGTCGACGGGTGTTACTGAGCTCTGTGAAACGCTCAGGTTTGTAATCCAATTGTAGCCTCTGCAGCAGCTTTATCTGCCACATCTCTCCCACATTTCACTGACAACCAAAGCCTTGCGAACCTTCCAGCCTGGGCTGGGTTTGTAAATGCAACACAGAACAACATCGAGCAGCACGAGATTACTCAGAGGATGGTTCTATGGTCTCCTTGTCTTGTTCTTGTTGCCCAAGGGTTTCAGGTGCTTTAGACCTCAGACCCTGAGGCTCCACCAGTGGCATTAATTGTTACTTATCCAGACTGTGAGTAAGAAACGAAGGCAAAGCACTTGGTGAAGGTCACACCATCAGTTGGTGACTAAGCCAAGACTAAACTCGGCTCTCCTGCACTTCAAAGCTCAAACCAGAATGAATTCCATGTCCTCCTGCACAGTGACAGGGGCAGAGAAGAGATATAAGTGATATAAAATTGTAGCTATAGATTCACATTTGATGCTTAATTTATTATATGTTAAATGTATTTATTATCTCTGCATTCTGCATTTGGTTTAATTAATCTCCAACTCTGCTTTTTGAAGGAGGGTGGTAAACAAGTCCCACAGGGAGGGATGTTGGTGAGTTCTTGTGCCTCCAGGTCCCACCTGATACACCCAGCAGATATCCCTGCATGATGGAGGGGATGGAAATCGGAGCAGGAGTGGATGGCTCTGCTGTGGGTGACTAAGCTGAGACTAAACCCAGCTCTCCTGTGCTTCAAACCCCAAACCAGAATGATTTCCATGTCCTCCTGCATGGTAACAGGGCCAGAGCAGTGACATAAATAATTTAAATTGTGGCTACTGATGCACATTTGATGCATAATTTATTATATGTTAAATGTATTTATTAGTTCTGCATTCTGCATTTGGTTTAATTAATCTCCCACTCTCCTTTTAGAAGGAGGGTGGTAAACAAGCCCCACAGGGCGTGGTGTTTGTAACTTCTCACACCTCGGGGTCACACCTGATACACCCAGCAGATACACCCTGCACCACAGCTGGATGGAGCCACGAGCAGGGGGGATAACATCTCAATTTCACAGAATCATGGGCTGTTCTGAGCTGGAAGGACCCACAAGGACCATCGAGTCCAACTCTTCAGTCAGTGGCCCACACAGGGGATTGAACCCATGACCTTGGCGTTATTACAGCCAAGTTTTAACCAGCTGAGCCAAGCTCAGGTCCCCCAGAGCCAGGGCTGAGGCTGCAGAATCCCACCCATCACACAACCAGCAGCAACCTTTCTTTTCCTGCTGTTTAAAGGAATTAATGAATAGAAATGACTGTGGAACTGGGAAATGGGTTTTAGGGCTAGTATGGAAACTTTAATCAGAAGCTATTAAGACAACGAGAATTAATTCAGTTCTACAATTTGAATGCAAATGTCAAAATTAAATGCACTACTCCAAGTCCTTTCTGAGAACTTCTCTTCTTACAAGTGGTCAGAAGTTCATTTGACTTAAATTGGACCTGGCACCTACAAAACTGAAGGTTTAGACACGTCTCAAGCACAAAGGATGCAGCTGAAAATACCTTTTCTTCTAGATAACTACTTTTAATATACAGTGCTCTTTAGTCATGTTGCATGTTGTTAGAAATATATTTATAACAAAATTGATTCTTAATTAATTGGTAAAACATGTTAAACTCAATAAGCACTAGAGTTTGAAAGGCAGATGGTCAATCTAGTGACAGTAAACATTAAATAGTAATTTTTAATATCCACCTTTGAGACTTCATGAAAAATTCAGAGACAAAAATCATAAAAACAGAATTATATTCTCTGTCAAACAGATGAACTGCACTCCATGAACTGAGTAAACAATCCTTTAGTCCTGTCCTGAAGGTCTGACAAAAACAGATTACTGTACCTTTGGTTTATTTGTCTTCCCCTTGATGCAAGAGAACACAGGGATGCCTTTCCCTGAGACAAGAACTCTAAGGCACATCTTACCTTGAATATTCAGAATTTTGTGCCATTCTGATGCAATTTCAAGCAATATCATTAAAGAGCAAGTCTGTGTGGTGAGTAACTACAGAAAACCAGCCAAGTGGTAGAGATGTACACAGTGAGCTCTGCCCTCCCCACCCTGAAAGCAAAGCTGGGCTGATCATTGCAGAGTGTGCCCTGCCCTGCCCTGCCCTGCCCTGCCCGCCCCACAGCTCGGCCTCCCCTCGCCAGGAGCAAAGCTGAGATTGACTCTGCACAGAAACAGCTGAAATGTATCAGAGACAACGGGAAGATTTATTGTATTGGTTTATTTAATTGGGTCTTCCCACACCTGGAATTTTATCAAAGTCATCACCCAAACCCAGGTATGAGCAACAGGTAAAACTGAACAGGAGTTCTGCTTGAAAGGCCCCAGTTTGTACAATCAACACCAATTCTCCACACACCATATTCAAACCAAAGGCTGTAGCAATTCAACAGGTTTTATTAAATTGTTTTGTGAAGGGAAATACCTCTGGTTTATCACCACTCACAGAAAGTTTCCTGTTCTATGCCGACCCAGTTGCCTAAACCTGATGTTATTTGTATAAAGATACTGGGAGGGTTTGTTACAAGCTTGACAAAGCCAAGGGACATGTGAATAACTGATTAGAAATTATTTGCAATTTTCATTATCCACAACTGCAGCAGAAGAACCATTCAGAGTGCCAAAGGCCTTAGACAAGAGGATCTACTGACCACATTTCAATTTGGATAAAAGCCTGGCAGGGAAAACAAAGATCCCACCACAAACCAGTTTAAATAGGATTAAAACAACAAAGCCTTAATTTTTCAAGAGAAATGTAAAAGGTTTCACACTAAACACAAGACAAATAAAAAGCATAAAGATTCAATTAATCAATGTTATCTTAAATTTTGCTAATTATAGTGCCAGAGTGGGAAGCCTTCACTTTCTGGCTGTTGTTCTATTATAAACTCCACTGCTCGAAGGGAAACAGCATTTCCAAACACAGCAAACATCATCTCAGTGTAGCTGCCACTTCTGGCTCTCCTTGTTGTCTCCATTTAAACACAGGGAAACCCTCTGGGAGCAGGAGCTGCAACTTGTTTTCAGTGGAACACAAAGCAAGTGAGATGAGACCTAAAGCCACAAACAAAGGACAGACAGACAGCTCTACACAGGCACTGAGGTTTCCAGTAATCCTTCCTAAAGGCTCCTAAGGAGGCTCAGTCCCTCCTGCAGCCCGTGCGAGTCAATCAGTGCAAAACAAATAAATTAGAGTGCAAAACAAGGTTTGTCTGGGATGGTTCCCACTCACTGCACTCCCCCAGGTCGGCCTGAGGTGCCTCTGACACAAGGGGGATGCCACCAGAGGGATGGATGGATGGATGGATGGATGGATGGATGGATGGATGGATGGATGGATGGATGGATGGCCCCCAATGCCCAAAGCACAGCCCGGGAGGCTCCTCCCAGTAAAACCAGGAGAGGAGAACAGATAAGGCTCAACTGGGAAAAGTGCCTTTGGTTGAGGACTTTGATGACCACAGAAGATCTTTCTCTCTGCAGAACAGCTCCAGATCCACAAGCCACTAAACTATCAACCCCTGGGTTTCCATGGCAGGAAATGCTGCTCTGCTCAGAATCCAGAGTTCTCAGTTAGGGGATGTTCACATTGCACTGAGCTGTGGCCTGACCTGGGTTTAACTTCATCCCTTCCCACTTCCAGGAGAGATGGAAGCCCACAGGCTTTTGTCCTTGTTCTTAAAAACAACTCTCTGCAAAAACCAGTGATTTTGTCTCTGCAAAAACATTAAGACCTCAACCCAAAGATACATTTTTAAGTGTAAAAGACTTTCTGTTGATAAATTTTCCTGCTAACCTGACCCAGACAGCACAACCTGCAGCCCAATAACATGGGAGAGCTGGTACAAGAATATTCCAATCACAAGAAGCAAACTATGTTTGCCCACACCACTTCTCCTCCATTTCAGCTTCTTGTTTTAAATAATATATATAGAAAGAGAGATTAAAACTGTTTGCATGAACAGATGGCTGTATATAATGCTTCCCCAAGCACTATGCTCCAGAGAAAAGTCTAGCACTGGTTGATTCTTTCTCTTCTCAGTGGTCTTTTACTTTCATAAATACCTGAAGAGTAAAAAAACCAAAACCAGGTCCCATAAATAGCCAAATTGTCTCTCATAATGCTTTAGGGTAGTGTTACATTTCCTTGCCTCTAGAAAGGAGACAGAAACCCAATCCCCAGCCTTGTATTATTAAGGCTGTTCCTGTGTCAAAGAAACATCTGCAGCAAGACTGTGGTAGTAACAAAGTGGTTTGTGGTTTGGGTTTAAGGCATTCACAGCCCCACAGAACTTCCTGAAATAATCACAGAGCAGCAAAGCTCCAGTAAGACAGGATTATTTTCATCACTACCCTTCCTAAACTACAGCAGGTTGGAAGGGCCCCAAGGCAGGTCCATCCACCTGGTCTCAGGCCCTGTGGAAGCAGAGCCAGCACCTGCACTGCCTGCCCTGGAAACTCCCTCCCTTCCACTGCCATCCAGCTCCGGGAGAAACACCCAAAGGCCTCACCCTCACCAACACTGCTGGAATGCACTGCAGCTACTGCTCTTCCAGTGCAACCTTAGTCCAACAGGCTTAGAAATATTGGGGTCAACTTGATCAATTACTAAATAAATTCAGTTAAATGAAGAGTTCTGCTGGACTAGAACATGCCTTTTTAGAATGTGAAACCACTCTTGGCACCCCTTAACCACAGGGAAGATGGTAGGGCAGGTAGGTCACATCTGCCTTTGTGCAACATCACATCTCCCAAATGCTACTTTCATTTCTTTCCATCATCAAAAACACCCCACTTTTCACTCCCTGTTCCAGCCTCAGGAAAGGCAGGATTGGAGAGCAGAACTCACCACTCTGGTGTACCCTTCCCAACCCAAGCACAATCCTGTTTTCACCACTCACAATAAATCTCAGCCACCTCAATAACAAGGACTTCTGAAGTCACAGACAAAAAAGGTGAAGCTGCACTTGACAAAAAACGGGACTGACAATACAGCACCAAACAAAGCTTGCCTAAAAACCTTCCCAAGAAATGCCTCTCCCACCGACAGGGAAATGAAATGAGTTGCCCCAGCAGCTTTTCCAGCTGTTCTGCAGAGCTCACTCGTGGCTAAACGCACCTCCACAAAACGTTACCAACAGGCCCACCCAGAGCAGGCAAAACGTCACTGAGGCAACTGCACATCCTCAGGCAAAGCAGACCTCGCTCTGTAACTCAGCTCCGTGTGCTGGAGTTGAACAGCTCCGGCCCTGCAGTCCGGCCGCAGGAACAGGGACAGGCTCCGACACGCTGCGGGAGAGCTGCCCTGACAGAGCCGTCCTGGGCAGCTCTGCCTCGATTCGCCAGGCACTGCCAGGCACACACCAGTCTGCTGTGAAAATGGGTGTTGGGCTCAGCTTTATTCCTCATTCCGAAGGGTGGCAAAGCCCAGCAATTCACTGACACTGTGCTGCTGTGGCAAACACGGCATTTCATGGTGCCCAGAGCGGCAATGGATGGGCTGGACCCAAAGGGATCCTGCACAGGTAACTGATGGTCACTGCCCGAACAGCTGGCAGGGGACTCCACCACAGCAGCAGCAACCTGAGCCCACGCAGGGAACCCGCAGCAAGATGCGTCTTTAACGAGCTGGTTTTCACCTCCAGAACTTCCCCTGGCCGTATTTACAAGCCGCGTTACAGCCTCGTGTCCAGCCCACGCTGCGATGGGGCCAGCGCTGCAGTGTCCGCCGCGCGCAGGGCCCGGTAACCTTCATCACCATCCCCACCGGCGGGGCCGAGCCGTGCCGGAGAGCCCCGCAATGCGTATGATTGCCCGCGATAATCGATGCCACCAGGCCGCGTCCGCACCGGCACAGCCCGCACGGGCCGCCCGCGGCTCCTCCGGGGGGTTCCACCCACCCACCCGCGGCCCCTCCGGGCAACAAGTGCGGCCCGTTATGTAACGGGGGCCGGCCCGGGGCGCCGGGGGGTGCCCGGGCAGGTGGTCGCGGAGGCCGCGCCGCTCCCGCCGCAGGTGCCGCCTCAGCGCGTCCTCCCCGCGGTGCCCGCCCGGCCCCGGCCCCGGCCCCGGCCCCGTCCAAGAGCACCCCCGGCCGGGCCCTCCGTCCCTCCATCCCTCCCGCGGGCACCAGCCCCGCCGCCCCCGCCCGCCTCACCTCGGGCGGCCCCCACGGCCCCGCAGAGCAGCAGCAGCACCAGGGAGGAGGATGCGGAGAAGGCGGAGGCGGCGGGGCCCGGCATGGCAGCGCCGAGCGCGGGCATCGGCGGCGCGGAGCGAGCGGGGCCGGCAGCGCAGCCCCGGCTGGCGCCCCCGCTGGTCCGCGCTCCGCTGTGCGCCGGGCGGAGGGCTGGGCTGGGGCCGCGCAGGAGGAGGAGGAGAAGCGGCGGAGGAGGCGGAGGGAGCAGAGCGCGGTCCCCTCTCGCTGCCCGGCCCGGCCCGGCCCTCCCTCCTGCCTCCCCCGCCCACCCCGCCGCCCGCTCCTAAAATGGCGGCCGAGGGAGGGAGCGAACCAACGGCGCGGGGCGGGGGGGGCGGCAGGGACAGCCCCTCGCGAACCCCGCGGGCTGCGGGCGGGGGGTGGGAGAAGCCATTGCGAACCCCCCCCGCGGGGCCCGGCCCGGCCCGGCCTGAGGGCGCTGCGGCAGCGCCGGAACCGCATCCACGTCCACTGACCGGCCCCGGCGCCGCATCCAGCGGTCCCGCATCCACATCCATTGACCGGCCCCGGCGCCGCATCCAGCGGTCCCACATCCACCGACCGGGACTGCATCCTCAGCTCCGGCCCCGCATCCACCGACCGGCCCCGCACCGGGGCCTGCGGGCCGTCCCTGCGCCTCAGGGCTCATCACACCGAACTGTGGCCGCGGCGAGGAGCGAGAGGGGCTGAGCTGGGGCCGCCCGGAACCCCACACGGCTCAGGGAAACCGGCGTGTGCCCCCCAGCCCTCACACAGCTGATTTCAGCTGGACCCCTCCAAACCTCACAGAATTGATTTAAACTGATGTCCCCCAAACCTCCCACAGCTGATTGGTGTCCCCCTCACTCCAAAACTTCACACAGTTCACGTAAATTGGGCCCCCCAAAACCTCACACAGTTGCTGATTAAGGCCTCCCCAGCCTGAGTTAAACTCCGCATAAAGCTGTTTAAAAACAATTAACCCCCTATAAAGCTATTTAAGTGCTTTCTCCTTAACACTCACAGGTGTTTTCAGCAAAAAAAGGCCAAAAGGCTGGTTTTTACCCCACACCTGAGCCAAAGGCTCTCTGCAGAGTGAGAAACCCTTCCAGTGTGGCTTTAGTGACTTTTATTAAGGCAAAAGCCAATTACTCCTGTTTAGAAAAATTTCCAACTTGTCCTGTAAAAGTTCTTTGCTCTGTGATCAAAAATCTCAATTAGAAAAAGCTTCAACAGAGGAACAAAACCCCCTACCTTACTGTGATCAGAGTTTTGACAACTGAAATGCAACCAACTGATTTTATAATTAGATTTGACTACTCATGCTTTGTACCTATTAGCCATTTCACTCCCACAGTGGAATAAAAATAAAGTCCAGAACGCTCAGGATGCTGGAGATGTGGTATTTCCTTATTTTAAAACATTGTGCAGTTTAAATACCAGGGTTGGGCTGTGCTGGAAAAGCCTCCTGGTCCCTCCCAAGGCAAGGCCAGTGCTGCTCCTCCTGTTCCTGAGTCAGGGGGAGAACCCAAAGGGGAGAACCCAACTTATTGAGTGCCCTGGAGCAGAGATGGGACCTCACAGGGTGACAGAACCTGATCCGCACAAGCCAATGCATTTGGATATCCACAGGCAAGGATGTTCTGCCTCCTCCACCCTCCAAGCCAACCACCTTGCCTTGCTGTACTCGAATGTTTGCACCTGGAGAGCAATAACACCCTGTGGCCCAACACAGGGACCCCCCAGTTCCCTCCTGTGCTCTGCAGCTCTGCCTTAACCAACCAGCCAAGTGACTCCTCATTTATCCCACTGACTGTGGGGCAGCTGCTCCACCAAGAGCTCAGACATCTTTCTTTTTTTACATAAAGCTAAAGCCTCAGTCTAAACCCCCTTGATTTCTCAGCCTGGCTAACATATGCTGGGTGGCAGATCATGTCAGAAGAAGCCTGGAGCCCATCTGTTGTCAGAGAGCTGAGTCTTTGCATTCTGCCAACGCAGCTCCAGCTGACAGTTCGCTACATGGTGTGTTTTCCTTTTGTGTGCAGAGAGGACTGTCCAGCTCGATGGGACTCTCAGAGGAGGCTCACCAAGGGAATGTCTGAGTGAGAACCACCCCATTAGCAAAGATTTGTAAGGGAAAATACCCTCAGTCAGGAGGTGATTGCCCACTGATGCACCCATGGTATGGCACATACCCAGCATTCACCCAAACCCCGGATTTTGATTAGCAGAGTTTTAGTGTCAATATCAAAGTACCTGGAGAGGCCCTGTAAGTCTGGCCAGTTGCCATGCAAACAGACATACTCTAATAAAACATTTTTTGCAAAATAAATTATCATTAGGTGTGGCAAAACTAATTTTAAAGGAGCTTTGCATTTCACTGTATCATGCATTATAGCAGGGGAAAGCACAGGACAGAGGGAGAAGGGGCTTCAGTGTTACCATCAGGACTCAGTTAATTATTCTGATCCTGCAGAAATACCAATGACTGACATTTTAAGAGAAGAAATGCTGTGTCCAGGTAAACCTCATTTCTAACACAGTGACACCACCAGCTCAGATGAATTAATCAGCTGAATCAGTCATGCTGAAACTGGGAACTTTCCAAGGAAGGAGAAGGCACTGATGGCATTTCACTCTCTAAGCAAAACTCCTCCGAGTCAGTTGTGACTAAGGCACTGATTCAATAAAGCAAACAGTTCTTCAGCCTGGATTTTGGGCTCAGTCAGATGCTGTGTTTGGTGGGTGACTGAGGGGTTTGAGGGGCAGTGCAGGGGCTGAGGCCACACCTGGGGTGGGCAGGGAGCGAAATCCTGCCCCGTGGCACCCCTGGTGCCCCCCTGGCACTGCCTGTGCCAGCACAGCCAACACAACACCCTCTCCAGCACCTCCTGTTCCACAGAAGTGACTCTGCCTGCAGTCCCCAGGGAGGGAGGGCCCTGCTGAGCCCCAGCCCCGAGGGCTGCTCAGCACTGGCTGTCCTGTTCCCTCTGCCAGAGGAGCCGTGGCTCCTACGCTGACAGCGATTCCCACTCTGTCCCAAACACCACATGCCATTCTTTCAGAGCAGCTCAGGGAACCAACTTCAGCACCTTCATTTTTACCACTTATCTCCCTCCTACTCCCTGACCTGCTTCTCAAGCTCCAAAAAAACCCCATTGATTTTTATTTTATTGGTAAGCAACAAAAGTGGAACAAATGGCTCCTGGCAGAACACGTTCTGTGTCTCACTGCAAACCTCTCGGGCTGATGTCCTTGAAATGCACAGCGTGACTAATGCCCAGCTTGCAAGGACCAGGAGGACACATTTATTGCACTTGTCAGGAGGGAGCTGAGCAGCCAGAACTGAGCAGATAAGCTGATAGGTAAAAATGAATGCATTTGCTTGGCACTGAGCAGCAGGCAGAGCACACCATAAATACAGGCAGCAGAGACGTGCTCAGAGAAGTCAACAGCAGGTCTGCTCTGCCTGGGAGAGCTCAGGAGCAGAAGGGGGTTGGAATAAATGCACTGTTACTTCAGGATATTAGATTTGGACTCCTTTAAAAGGGCACACACAGGGAAAGGGCCCAAGCCTCAAACAGTCTAGAACCATACTGAGAAAATGGTTGTCTTTAAATAAAAGGGGCTGGAACTGGGGGTGGGCTTGTTTTCATCTCAGTGCAATCAATGTCTGCACACCAGTTTGTTTGCAGGGGATGATCTCTTTCTTCCAAGGGGAAGTTAGAGCCCAGCTTTATCTCCTCCTCCCCCAGGGTAGCACAGCTGCCCTGAAACCACTTCTGAGAGGGCCCAATTGCCATAGAGACTGTGCAGTAATTAAGCTCTTGAGAGCTGCCTGCACAATATTAGTGAGGGCAAGAGCAGAGCAGCTTCTGAGGAGCTGCAGCACAGCTCCACTCTGGCTGCTCCCATTCCCACTAGAGAAAGCAATAGGATCATCCCAAACCATCTGGGGAATTTGAATTTTAGGGGGTTTTTTGGTTCTGACATGGCTTTATCAGCCTAAGCCAAGCAGGAAGAGCAAACAATAATGAGAGACTAAGGAGAAGATAATTCAGGGTGAATATAAAGAATTAATTCTGCACAATGAGGTCCATGAAGCCCCAGAGCATTCTTGTAAGGCAAGAGGCACAAATGGCATCTTTTGGGTCACTCAAAAGGAAACTCCACAACAAAGTGCCAGAGCAAAGACCCTGCCCTGGCAGACAAAACACACACAGATGACATGGGACATCTTTGCTGTCCTTGCTGTCCCCAATATACACAGTTGCATCCCTCTGAACAGAGAGAGGCATTAACTCATGTTTTTAGAGTCAGTATGACGATTTCATTATTATTTTTTAATGCATTGGAACTTGACTGTTTATTTTCAAGGAGAAAGAATTAGAGGACTGGTTTTCCCCACACTTGAAAATTTCCAGAAGTGCTTTGATCATGTATGAGAATTGATTTAGGGGATGCAAATGAAGGCCTTGGCAATCTGAGGAAGAAAAATCTTCTCCCCTGACATTTCTGAGTGTTCAGAGAATTCTCAACAAGCCATTGAAGTTCAGGTTCATCAGAGAGACAAAAAGAGAATTCAATAAGCAAAGGAGAACACAAACCCAAGCAGCTCCCTCACAAGAAAACCAGCAGCACTTACAGTCTCTCCACCTTGTTCAAACCCTTTGCCTGCTCAGACTTACCTTCTATTGCAAAATATGCACCCAGAAACATGAAAGCAACGAGGGGAACATGCAAGTCGTGCCTTCCACAGAGAGACTGAATATTCTGCATCATCATTATAATATTTTACAACTCATTAGCACCTTCCATCCCAGGATCTCCGAGCACTTACAAGCGTTAATTAATGCACCCTCACAACACCTCTGTGAGGTAAAAGGCAGGTTTCTGCATCTTGTGGTGACAGGTGCATCACAACTGAATAACACACAATTTCCAGGCTTTCCACTTGCATATTTAGGAAAGCAGAGCACAAAAAGGAGAGGAAAAACTAAAATACTGCAATGCCTTGAAATACCTTGAATCAAGAAATTCTGTAATACCTTGAAATACCTTGAACAGACTGACTGTCTTTACCTAAAATGCAACACTTGTTAAGGACCTCAATAAAACTGAGGCTTTATTAACAGAAGTCTTTGCATGGAATACCACAAGGGCCATTTTAAGCTGTGTTGTACAAATGAAAGTGGAGTCTGAGCACAACTGGACCTGTTTCTTCAAAAATTATTTCCCTACTTGAAGGGGTACTGAGGTCTCCTAAGTCCCTCAAACCTCAAATGCCTCTAAAAGGCATTATTAAATTATTTGTAAAGCTTAGTAAGACACCACTAAAAACAGAGAATGGAGAGAGGGAAACAGCATCAGGAATAAGTTATTTTACTAATCATCTTCTAGTTCCATAAAACAAGAATTACAGTCAGCCTTTCTCCAATGGATGCCCATAAACCCAGGGATTCCAGGGGTTCTACCCTGTTCCATCCATCACTGCATTAACCTGCTCTGGAGGGCAGGTTAACCATGCCCATGTTAACAGCTGCTTTAACTTCCTGATTTATACAGAAAGCTGAGCTGGTGGTTTATGCTGGGGGAAGAGATACAGATATAAAAACAGAGAAGAACTCTGGTTTTCCCCCCAGTTCCATGCCCATGTCCCACCCTATTTCCTTATCTGACAGCACAGCCCAGGAACACACCAGTATAAAGATGGATGGATAAACCAGCTCATTCTTTGCCAGGTACTGGTGACAAGGTTTGGCTTTCTCAGCTCACAGCTGGTTTGTGCTCTGCAAACATCTGGTCACACAATGAGGTTTTCCTCCTCCCTGTGCCTCCCTCCCTGCAAGGGAGAAGAGGAGAGCCACGAGCATTCCCCTCCCAGGAGCCATATGGGAATGTAAAGGCATCTCTGCATTCATTACCCAGCCCCACAATAAGATTCTGCCTTTGTATGGGCAAGAAAATGGATGTTAATTTATTCCTTATTGCTAATTTGAAAAGGAGCACAAACACAACAGTTCCATTGCAGAAGCTTCTACCAAGGGTGTAGTTTAAGTCCAATTATGTGCTATTAGTACATTTGCTCTTTATTCCTGTGGCATATTAATTACATGTCTGGTATTCTGATAATTAACAAAATTATACTCTTTATTTTCCCCCTTCGTTAGCCAAATTCTGGCATTTTATCCCCATAAGTAATTTTCTGTAGGTAAAAGGAGCCAAATCATTACATATTAATAAAATCAAGCAGTGGGTTTTTACATGAGCTCATTCAGAGAAGATCCAGCCATGTTCCTCAGCAAAAGGAGGAGCAGTTCAGCTCCTGTTGGGCTGAACTCAGCTCAGAGACTTCCAGAAGGAAGCCAAAGGACAAACCTCCAGCTCTGGATGCAGCAGGTGCAGACAGCCCAGTTTCTGAGGCTGGGTTTTACCTGCATCAACTGTCTCTGGTGCTTTCCAAAGTCCCTTTGGAAATAATGTGGTCTGGAGGAAAACACCCTTTTACCTTTTTGTTTTCCCCTCTCTTTTTCCCCCCAGCTCCCTCCTCACGGTGCCCTGGCTATTTAAGTCACAGTGTCCCCAGACAAGAGCCCAGCTAAATCCTTTGTCATCTCACCTATTTATTTCTGTGCTCACAGATACCAGTTGTGACCCCTGGGGCAGTAAAGCCCTCGTGGCCTCCCCTCTAATTGCAGATTTGCTAATCACGTTTTGATCACTCTGTGTAATCGCACGCCAGGGGCAGCCCCGTCCCAGGGAGGGCACGGCAGGAACAGGCCTGGGGAGGGCTCAGGGGGTCACTGAGCTGAGGTTCATGTCCCCAGCAGGACCAGCATCCCCCAGTCTGTGCCCACAGGAAGGTGAGGGGGTGCCCTCCCTGCCCAGCCAACCCAGTATATGGGAGTGAATCCCAGAGATTTAATTACCCCATCCCAACTGCACTGCTTTAATGTACCCATTAGGCTGTTAACTCCATGTTCTCCTCTGCTCAGTGAAGGAAGATTGAACATTTCTACTGAGTTCTTTTGGAAAGGTTATGTGCCCACTTCTGTGGGATCCACCTCTGCTGCACCCAACAGGATCTCAAGGACCATCCCACTGATCTGCCATGAATTTCCACTCCACTTGCACTTCTTAACATTTCAAGCTTTCTCCTGTTTTCAGTCTGGACAAAAAGTCTCTGATGGGAGACTTCTTATCTTTTCTCCTTCTGCTCTGTCGAGTGTTGTGTGTCTGTCAAAGGCAGATCAGCTGAGTAGGTGGGTGACACAGTGTCCTCTGCAAAAGGGGGGCTCTGAAGCCCAGGGTGTGTTAAAGGACTGAAGGGCAGTGCTTGGCAGTGCCAGCACCCCCTGCTCCTGCTGCTCCAGGGGGACACTGCCCACTGAGTGGAAGTAAAAAGCTTATGAGATGAGACAGGCACATCATCCTGTCTGAGGCTCAGCTTACACAGCAGCCCCTGCGGGAGGAGGAGCCTCTGGGAGTGACAGGCATCTGTGGGACACTAAATACCACTCAGGAGAGGCCAAGGATTTATTGACCTGATCTAAAAATGAGTCTGAGTGCCCAGTTTGCCCATCTGAACGGGGGTGTTTGGTGGCAGCTGGAAGTGCAGAGGCTCTGCAGCCACTGAGGAGTCCTCACACTGAGCAAGATGCCCAGGAGCTTGTCTGTCTGCAGCTGAGTAAACAGGATAACCCTCTTCCATTTGTTAAAGCCATGATTTATGTACAAGATTATCATATGCCATCCTACAGCCCTAATCCCAGACCTTGAAGTAGCAGCACAGATTAGAGCTCCTGACCATTTTCTGCAGTGACGTCACGAGTGGCCACTGAGACACCTCAGAGAGAAAAGATGCTTAAGAGATGAAGGAGAAAAACACCCTAAATATCTGTAGAATAGCTTTTTTCTTTTTGGAGGGAAAGGCACACAAAGCCACACATCACACACAGATATGCACTAGAGGATTCAGCACTAGAGCATTTTCATACCCTTTTCCCTCAAGCATCTCTGCTCCCTTTGCTGCCCAGCTCTCATTCTGCCTGGCAGCTCCTTAATCACAGTATCTGTGTCACACACATAAAACATTATTTAACCTCCAGCACAGAGGAAAATGCATTTATAACCTACTGGGTTTTCCCCTTTAATCTCTCTCTGTCTCCCCTTACTGCTCCCCCCCTCTTTTTAGTAGCTCTGAGCAAGAATGGTGCTAACAACCTTCACAAAGACTTATGCAGGTCCAGACAGAACCAACTCTCTGCACTCTGTCAAGACAGGAGACTAAAGGAACAACACACATGACCTCTTCTTTCTACCCAGGTGGCAGAACACACTCTCCACCAGATCACAAAAGCACCGTGGCCTC
This sequence comes from Hafferia zeledoni, assembly GCA_035583235.1. Taxonomy (NCBI): domain Eukaryota; kingdom Metazoa; phylum Chordata; class Aves; order Passeriformes; family Thamnophilidae; genus Hafferia; species Hafferia zeledoni. The sequence continues at coordinate 6,389,510 of JAWWEV010000056.1, forward strand.
TCCTGCAAAGGTGTCAGTAAATGTCATTTCAGAATTACAGAACCAATTTAAGCTCAGCTCAGCCACGACCTAATCCTGCAGATTGAATGTTGCTTATGATCCCTGAGTGATGTCCAACAGTCCTTGTGTTTCAAAGGCATTGCTGTGGCTTTGCTCTGCAGCTGAATTTCATGTTCTTCTGCCTGAGCAGAACTCAAGGTGTTGACTTTGAGCTGTAAGCACTTGCAGCTCTGGGGTCTCACTGTGCAAAGCTCTCACTCTCTGTGATCCATCTCACCAGGACTCCAGTCAAGGTGCTGCTCCTGAGAAACTCTCCATTTAAAGCTCCCAGGCCAGAGGGGAGGATGTTCCCTGCAGGAGGGTGTGAGCTGGGACTCTGCACACACAGCAGGCACAGTCTGGGCTCTGCTGGTTGGGGGGTCTGCAAAACCCTCAGCAAGCCTTTCCTGTTTGTCTCTGGGCTGGAGTTAATGCCAACACTCCTCAGTTCCCCAGGTCAGAGGGAGGGAGCAGGACAATGGCACTGAAGGTGAAAACATTTCATTTCATTCCCTGCACTGCTCCAATCCTCTGACATCTACACTTTGCTCCCTTTAGAAAGAAGACAAACAGGTGAAAATGCCCAGGTGGCTCCAGCAGGAGGGTGAGAACACACCCCGTTCAGCCTCAGGGTCAGGGTCAGGCTGGCACAAAGGGCAGCCCTGCAGCCCATCTGGTGTGAGCAGCTCAGCACGGCCAGCCCAGCCCTCACAGGGAGGCTCTGAGGCTGCTGCCCAGGCAAGGCACAGGCTTAGGAGTCTGTCTGCTTTAATTACCATCTCTCTGCAGGCTCAAAGCAGCTTAGGAGAACAACAGTGAGGCAGAACTGTCCCCTTGTGCTTCCACCTACAGAATCCCCCCCTGCCTGCCCTGCCCCAGCTCCCTCCTCACCCCCAGAGATTCAGCAGCACTGAGGCACTAAAACACAGCCTGCCCTCACTGGAATAACTCACCCAGGCCTGTCAGCATCTTTGACTACTGTCAGAAGGTGAAATAAAACAAATAAAAGCATTTTACTCAAAGAAACTAAACAATAAATGCCATTTCCTGAGGATGCTGTGAGCAGGGATTTGCCCTGCACAGAACCTGCACCTCTGAGCAACCAAGGGGTGCAGACTCTGGGGATGTGGAGCTGATGGGCCATGTGGCTGTCAGGGGGTTAAAAATCAACTGCCCTCAGCAAATATCCCAGCAGGGCAGTCCTGGGCAGCTCTTCAGTGCTCCTGTTACACTGAAACACATTGTGCAGCTTCAACAAAGCTTCTTAAAAGCTCCTTATTAACAACTAGGCCTTGGAACTCTTTGTTACTGATGAGTAACAGGGAGGAGGAGATGCTACTCACTAAGGACTCTTTGTTTTGGAGAGACTGAATACAACCCAAGATTCCTTAAACTTCCAGGAACTGTTCCTCCTGCTCTCCTGGTTTCCCCAGAGCCTCTTCTGCTGCCACAGTCCCTGAGGAGGCAAGAGAGCAAAGGGAAAGCTGCAGGACTGACCTTACAGAAATCCAAACTCTATTTTCCCCTCCCTGCTCAGGCACTCAGGATCTTTTATAAAATCATTTCTAACACATTGTAAGTATTTGATTCAAATTTTTTAACTTCTGGCCTTGCAGTAACTCCAGACATGGCACAGCTACTGAACAGCCAAGAGGACACAACTCCCAGTGACCACTTACCTTGGGTAGAACAGGAACAAAACATCTGAAGAGCTTGTTTTACTTTATTAGTGGTCCAAGCTCCTCCCAGGCAGTGTCTCCTCCCAAAGCCTCCAGCTCACACGTTCTGTCACTCCAGGGGTATTTCTGGACCTGAGAGAACCAAACTCAAGGTCTGTGGGAACGGTGGAGTCTCCCTGTCATGTCCAACAGGCTGAGCTCAGACACACCAACCACACAGGGGAGGGAGGGAGGGCAGGGCCAGCTCTGCACCTTCCCCTCAGGCTCTGGAAAACTCTGTCAGGAGAGGGAGAACAGCACACCTGGAGTGTCTAAAGGCACAGGTCTCCCAAAAGGAGCACCCAAAGAGCTGGTTGTTTGGAAGATGCACTTTTACACTCCCCTGCTGAAGGCCTTAAGCACTGGTTGGTTGGTGTTGGGCTGTGCAGCCTTTCCTACCCACAAACACATTTCAGATCTGATCTGTGCTCACCTCTGACCTCTAAACCACTGTATTTCTTACTTTTATTGGTAATGGTTTGCCTGAAAAGGCAAAGCTTGAGCAATGCATACAAACAAGAAGCAAGTCCACCACCCTCCTGTGCTGTGTGGGGTTCTCCATCTCCCAGTTAATGCAGATTCCACAGCTGGAACAGGGATCTTGTTTTCATAGCCAGAACACAAACACTTAGAAATGTAACTCAAAGGGAACACTGTAAAGCCCTTTCTGCCACCACTTTCTCCCTGATTTATATATGAGTTCTTTACTACAAACCTTCCAGCTCTGGGTGAGAGGAATCCCAGTGGGAAGGGGCAGAGCACACAGGGAACCACCAACCAAGCACAAACACCCTCCAGGGGCCACAACTCCTCCAGGGTCAGAATTCCATATCAAGTGGTTATAAATTGGCCTTTTCTTGGAGTGTCTGGAGTCCTTCACAAAGGTGAAGCAAGTGCTGTTCATTGGGCAGCTCAACAGTGCAATAAATCAATATGAAACAAGAGCAGCTATTAAAAACTGTATTTCCCCCCTCCCCAAGAGTTACAGTTTTAGTGAAAAGATTAAACCACATAAACACTTCACTTTTCTTCTTGAAAAGATTTACCAGCTCAGGAATGGCAAAGATACACATGGAGGATTCATTTTGGCTGGACAGTGACAGGCCCCCCAGTCCAGCCAGGAACACACACCCCTCAAATTAACCCTTTGCACCAAAGTTAACATTGAAGTGCCTCTTAGGCAACCAGGTCAAAGTTTAAAGAATCTTTTGGGCTCATTCCTGGTTTATTTTAATAAAGAAATCTCTTATCTGGCCCCAACCAACAGGGGTAAAAGATTTACTTTCACATTGAACTTTACAAAGCTGCAACTCAATTAAAAGGAGTGTTTGCATAAATAGATGTACAGTTGCTCTCATTACACAGGATTTATTTGCTCAAGATAATTTCCTCCTTGTGCTGACAAGTCCATTCTTCCATTTGCACACAGTCCATGGTTTCCTCCAGCTGCCCTGAGACCCCAGCACATCCTGTGAGCAGAATTCCCACAGTGGCACAGGCAGGTTCTGCCACTGTCACTGCAGGGAATCAACAACCACAGCAAAGGGACCAGAACAGGGAATGGAGTTCAGCTTTAATAGAAACTGAAACATCTCAAAGTCAGTGCAACCCACAGCAAACCCCCAAAGTTCTGTACCCACCACCTGCACCCAGGAGAGCAAATGAAGTGTTGTCTTTGGGCAGCAGAGCTGAGGGGCATGGGCATTCTCCTGGGCACTCAGTGCCCTCTGGAACTGCCCTGCAGCTGCTGCAGGCTGTCAGTGGGGGGTGTTTTAAGGCCCTGCAGCTCCAGAGAGAGTAAACCTGAGAGTGTCACCTGCACACCCAGTGAGGGCAGTGAGAGCAGCCCCTGCCCTGGGCAGTGAGAGCAGTGAGGGCAGTGCTGGGCAGTGGGTGCAGCCCCTGCCCTGGGCAGTGCCTGGACACAATGCCATGATCCTGGGGCCCAGGGCAGCCCCACCACCACAGAGCTGCCAGGAGGCAAACCATGCCCAGCTCTGCAGGTGACCAGAAACTTCAGCTTAGGAAACCCCAGTGCAAGCTGGATTTAAGCTAATGGTCATTAATTTAATTTCTCCTGATGTGAGAGCAATTGTGCAGCAATTAAAGGGTTAGAGGGGCACTCTCTGTAGGATTTTCAACAAGTTCACATATTCTCTATACAAATTTGGCAAATTCCTGTCACAGCCATAGATCTGGTTCTTGCAATTCCTGCAAAATACCCACAGCTCCTGTGTCAGAAGCAAAGAGAGGAGCCCCCTGAGCAGCCAGGGGTGCCAGGAGCCCCTGGCACAGCCCCCCAGCAGCCCAGGAATGGGAATCTCCACTTGCCAGCCCCAACAGGTGGATTTATTGACCCAAATATGCTTTTTGACACACGCTGCCAACAGAGCTCGAGGCCACGGAGCAGCTGGGCATGGAAAAACTGATTGCATCAGAAACACTGCAGCCCAAAGCAAATCAAACCCCATGACTTCAAAGCCAATCAGAAAACCCAAACCCACCCCCCAAAAGCAAGCCTTTAAATGTGTGTAGGTGTAATAAATATTGCAAAGCACATTTATCTCCTTCCCCCCAAGCCAGGAAGGATAAAGAAATCACCAATGCACCAAAAGAGCAACTTCCTGCCATGAAAATGTTGGGCTCAGCAAAATACCTGCAAGGCAACTGAAGGGAAAGCATTTGCATTGTCACCCAATCCCAAGTTGCTTCCAGTTCTCTGCAGCCAAATCACACCCTCTTCAAATTCACAAGTTTGACCTAAATAAGCACCACAGCATGAAAAGCTTCTTTAGAAGTTGGATGTCAAGAGACTTTCTTTACAATACAAAACAAAACGTGAGATAAAAGGTTTCCATTGGTCAAGTTTGAAAAATTGCCCTCCTTTAGCCAAGCACTGCCTGTCCCTTTGAGCCAAACAAAGACACACCTTTGGGTCTGTCCTTGAGCAACACAGCCCAGCTGAGGAGCAAAACCTGGCAAGGAGAGATGGCTGTGAGATGCATCCTGAGGGGTGGGCAAAGGGAAACAGCACTACAAAGGAGAAGGGATACCAAGGAACAATCAGGGAGGGCAAAGGAACTTGTTAATGCTCAGCCATCCTCCTCCATCTGCAGGAACCTCACTGTCCTCCCCAGCTCTGGGTCCTTCAGCTGTCCTGGGGTTACTGTCTTCTGTCTTCTGTCTCTGATCTGGAAAATGCCATCACAACATCCTCAGCACCTGCAGGACAAAGGACACAGGAAAACATGCCACAATTACTGCCTTGGAAGATGCAGAGCCCAGACTGTCACTGCACACCCAGAAAATCAACAGGAAAGGACACAGGGAGAAAGCTGCACCTTCTCATTTTTGGGGACTGGCATTTAAAGTGATCTCAACATTTCAGCAGTGGATTTAAAGTGTTCCTTTGCAAGCCTAAGGAAATCAGTTTGGTTTGAAAGAAAACCAAGCATTCCTTGTTTCACACATGTCTAAGCAGCAAGACTTAAGAGAATGTACAGAGATTGTCACCACAGGCATGTGGAGATGCTTTTTTTGCCTTGTAAACTCCAGCACTGCATAAGAAATCTCTTGAGCTTCCCTGAAGCACAAGGACCTTGACTGTTCAGTGAGATTTGTACTCCCCTCTGCATCACTGTCCTTTTTAAGTGGCATTTAGGTATTCTCTGCTGTATCTTTACATATAGATGTTCATTACTCTTTGCTTTTAAACAATAAGAAAGTGGTTTAATAGGCCAGCTGAAAGGTTTCTGCTCTTTTTCCCCTCACTAAAAATCATTTAAACATCCTTTATAAACTAACACGTCTTGAAAATGTTCCTTTTTCTAATGGAAATGCAACTTTTTTTTTCAAAGTGAAGGCTCTCATTTGCCCAGGAAGGAGATGCAGCTTTGCTTTCATCCTCAGCCTGCAGAAACCCTTCCCAGAAGGATTCAGAGTGTGGACTTTCTCAGTTACTGGGTTTTATTTTCAGCTGAGGCCAACTGTGTAAACTCACCCTCAAAACTCACCTGAGCACAGAGAGGGGTTCATCACCCTCCCACAACCATCTCCCACCCTCTGCAAACTTGTGTGGCCTTTCAAGGGGCACTGATGGCAGGAAGACCTGAAGGGCCTGGGAAGGACATCACCTAAATAAAGGCTGGTGAAAACCCTCCAGCCTGAGCTCTTCCCTCCAAAAGGGACCTGGAGATGCTCAAAGAGAAATCTGCTCCTGGACCTCCCAGCCATGGAGTGTGGCCCAGCAGGGAATCAGAGAGAAATGTCTTCAGGACAACATGGAAATAAAAGCACATCAGAGAGCAGTGTCAGAGCAGGGGATTAAATCAGTATCTTTAGTCTAGACAAGACCTGGAAAACAACCCTGAAGGGCTCAGTGCAGGATTTCTAATTTCTGGTAAAAATTTGATCCCCAAGAAAGGCAGATAAAAGGCAAAGTTTTCTTTCATCTGTGGATCCTCTCACAGCATTTATCTGATTAGAAAATATGATGAATCCTCCAGTCACTGTCTATATGATTTCTGAAAATTCTGTCCTCCACTCAAATGATCCCAAGTGTCTGAGTGCAACAATGACCTCTGCCCTTCACTAACTAGTTCAGTTCTGCTTGGGGGGATTTTACTTGGTAAGTTTTCCTTCAAAGCTGCTCTCAAGGGATTAGATGGCAAACCAGGAGATGCCCAAAGCAACCGGAGGGCCTGTCCCAGCCAGGGAACTGCTCAGCTCCACAGAATCCTCCCCCAGGGCTCTGGAAAGCTCAGATTCAGCTCAGGAGCATCAGCACCTGAAACTCCTCCAGTCTTTTATTGCAGCATCCCAAGAAGCAGATCCCAGCTTGGTGCCCCAAGCACCTTCTGCCTGTTCACCTGCACTAAAGGGAAAAGAGGACTCATAAAAATTCCTCATCCGTTTCAGTTATGTGGATTCCATTTCTCAGTCATCTAATTTGCTCTTTAGTTGTAATACAGCAGGAAAAGTGGCCACAAATGGGTGTAAATCCCCCTTGCCAATGTCCCTAAAAGCTAAATCAATGCTCAGGAATCAATGCTCACTCACTTTTATACACTTCACTATTTATTTGTTATTTGTACTCGAAGGAGGAAATATTAAGGACCAAGGAGTAGTTTGTTTTTCATATGTAGGACCCTTATCTTATATAAAGCTACATCAAACCCAGCTCTGATGCACCTCCTGGCAGCACTCAGAAGCCCTGCAGTCATCTCCCCTTTCATCTCCTCCACAAACTGTTTTTAACTTGATCAAAACATGAATGATACACAGCACCAGGATCCAGCTCAGCATCAACAACTGCCTCGTTGATCTGAGAATGCACAAGAACCACCAGCCTCTAAAAACCAAAAAAAGGGTTGTATTTGCCAGGATTCTGTGCTAGGAGAGGAGTGAGACACTTTGCCAGGGAACTTGGGCAGGTGAAGCAGAGCCAGGGTGTGTTTCTGTGCCTGCCCTTGCAGAGGAGGAGCTGCAGTCTCCTGGCAACCCCAGAGCCCTGTGCTGACGTCAGGGCAGCACAGCCTGAGCTGGATTACCCACCAGATGGGCACTGGTGTCTGTCTGGGGTCTCCCTGTCTGGGCTCTGGGCAGGAATAACCCTCCCAGCACAGTGCCCAGGCAGGGCTGAGTCCTGCCTGCCCCAAACCCCAAACCCCCAGCCCAGCTCTCAGCCTGTGCCAGGCACAGCTCAGCCCCTGCAAACACAGCAGGAGCAGCTCTGGGCACGGGGGATGCCCGGGGTGGTGCTGCCCATGTGGCTGTCACTGCCCAACAGCCCTGCAGAGAGAGGGGCAGCCCCAGGTCCCTTCCCTGTGCCCAGAGCTGCTCCTGCTCCTCTCCCTGTGCCCAGAGCTGCTTCTGCTTCTCCTGTGCTTGCAGGGGCTGTGCAGCAGCTCTGGGCACGGGGGATGCCAGGGGTGCTGCTGCCCAGTGTGACTGTCACTGCCCAAACCAGCCCCAGCACCAGGGGCACTGGCAACAGCAGCTTCTGATGCTGGGACATCTCCCTGCACTTCCAAGGGGGAGAGAGAAAGAAGTGCCAAAAAATCCAGCAACAGTGAAAAAGCCAAGTCTTAACACCGTGTTCTGTTTGGAAGACAAAGCACAATAAAGAGCAGGGTAGGAATGTGGGAAATGCTTGAATACCTACAGGGTTACTGGTTTATTATTCTGTGCATCCTAAAGAAGTGCAACAGTGGGTGGAGAAAGGGACTGGAATTCAGAATTCTGCCCTTTCATAGCCTGAGCAAACCACACTCTGTGCAGGGCCCTGGTTTTAATCACAACAACTGCAGGTTGTGCCTGAATTTGTGAACAAACTGCACAGGTGGGGTTTTAAACCACAACATCATCCAAAAGCTGCTCCCTCTCTGATGGTCTTCAGCACTTTCAGTTTCCCACATGGTGCTTTTTAAATCATAACAGGTAATCTTACCCAAGACCCAAAGTGGGCAAACAATTCATCAGGGAAGGATTATGGATTGTGTTTGGAAGGGAAATCCTGGGAAGAAAAGGGAGTACAACTGCACTTCCACAATGCTTGGCCTTTGCACCAGTTTTACTTCATACTTTCATAAATGAGCCTGGAACAGAAAAAAAACCATAAACTAATGAAATCTGATGGCAACACAGAGCTGGAAAGCTCTGCCAGAACACCAGGGAGCAGTGAAACAAAACCCAGGAAGGAACAGGAGAGCAGTGAAGACCAGGGTGGCAGAGGGGCTGTAGCTGTTCAGTTTAGAAAGGAAAAAAGTAAAGATAAATATGAGAAGTTATGTATTTCTATGTCTCTTGGTACAGTGTTAAGCAAGATTAGTAAAGAATGGATTTTACACCCAATTCTGAATAGTTTTCTTTCCTGCTCCCTCCCCAGTTCCTCCTGTTGTTTGGCAGAACCACCCATGTTTTCCTCTGCAGGAATCACATGCAGCTCAGCATTTGCAAGAGCCTCAGGCAGCTGCCTTTAAAACACAATCTGATCTATCCTATAAAAGATAATAATATCTTCCAGGGACACAAGTCAGTGGGTGGGTAACCCCAGGGCACAACCCCAACAGAAAACATCCTGCAGCAAAGACTCCAGCCCAGGCTCATTTCTTCTATTCCCACATTAAAGATCAAATTCTGTCCCTGGTGAGGTGACAAATTTGACAAAGAGGAAGACAAACTTTGTCCAAACAACAGCAGAAAAGTCCTGTGCCAGCTGACGGGGTCAGGGAGCAGAGTGGGAATGCCACGGGCACTGCCCAGTGCCCCCACCCTCCCAAAGCCACTGACAGGGCAGGGCCACCTCTCAGGGTGTCCTGGAGCAGGAGAACCTGGGGGACACTTGGCCACAGAAATGCCAGCCCCATTTCACAGCACAAAAGCAAGTTTTGTTCAAGCCCAGCCCTACAACCCAAACCACCCAGAGCTAAATGAAACAGAGCTAACGAGGTGCTCATTAAGCAGCTCTGCAGTGCCTGTGCTCGTGCACAAACAGTGCCAGGGAAGGGAGCTGGGGCTCCTGAGGGCTGGGAGGGGAGCAGGGACGGAGCAGAGCTGGGAGGGGAGCAGGGATGGAGCAGAGTTGGGAGGGGAGCAGGGATGGAGCAGGGCTGGGATGGAGCAGAGCTGCTCCTGCAGCCCCATGGGGCTCCCAGAGAGGATGTTTTCCTGCTAATCAAGTGAGGGAAATGCAAAAAGCAGAGCACAGGTTAGAAAGTGAAGCTGCACATTGCCAAGAGCCTGTGCCTGAGACAATGGGATGGGGAACCAGGTTTACTTTTAGCACATCCCTCACTGGGCCCTGCACTTCCAGTAATTAATGTACAGAACAATGATGAAGGCACTCACACCTGACCTCCTGCTCCTCCACAGCTGCCCCTTCTCTGGGCACACATTTCCACCCTGAAATACATAAACCCAGTGAAATACTCTCCATCTTCTTTCATGAGCAAAGCATTAATTGCCACAAACTTTCAGACATGCAAATAGTTCTCCCACTTCTTCTACCTCCTCCTTCCTAGAAATTACCAATAATCAGCTGGTAGGTAAGTATTGTATGTCCTGTCTTGGAAGGTGACAGTGCCAATCTTACCCCACTGACTTCCCAAACAATCCTGCTGTGGTTGTGTCCCAGTTGCAGTTGTTTGGATTGCTGAATTCAGAGTTCTTTGACACCACTTGGACTTCAGTCTCAGCAAACCAAGATGAGCTGAAGGTCAAATGATTTTGCTGCACAGCAGTGAAGACCAGAGACATCCTCTGAGCTCAGTGTGTTCATCTGCTCATCAGGGCACCTGAATTGCAGCCCATTTCCCAGGATGAGTGACAATAATGCTCTCCCAGCAGGTACCTGGGGACACTCACTCACATCCAGCCAGGAGGACACAAACTGCATTAAACCCACACTACCTTACCACAAAGGAAGATGCTGACACATCCACCAGCTGCTGTTTCCAAGTGCTCTCTGAATGATAAATAGATACCTCCACCTGATTTGTTTGTCGTCACCTGCAGAATTAATTAAACCCCAAAAAGAGATCAGAGGGTTTAGCCTGTTGTGCATTTCTAAAGAAATTCTTCACTTCCCTGAAGATCTCTGTATACACAACATTTCTTCAGCCCCCTTCCAGCAGCAGCTTTCTGAGCATTAACTCTTCCCTGAAACTCCCAGTGCCAGGATTTGAGCCTGGCATTCTAAAAATACCCCTGCACTGCTGAGAGGAGCAGCACATCCACACCAGCCTCGTGTTCAGCTGAGCAAACCCACTGAAGAGAGCTCAGCCTGCCCTTGCCCACAGCTCTGCCACTGCAGGGTCCCTCCTCCCTGCACATCCAGCCTGGGGGTGTTGGTGCCCACCACGGAGGGCACCCATCCCACCTGCAGCAGCTCCCCCAGCCCACCATGCAGGGCACACATCTGACCTGCAGCTCCCCCAGCAGCTCCCCCGGCCCACCATGCAGGGCACACATCCCACCTGCAGCTCCCCCGGCCCACCTGCACTCAGTGCCCTCCCCAGGGAGCAGCTCCTTCCAGAGCCACCACTCTGCTGTTGCCATGGCAACAGCAGCACCGAGGGCTCAGCACCATCCCCAGCTCCTTCCAACCTGCACTGCTGCCATTCCAGACCTGCCACAGCCCACCCTTTGGAAAGGGAGGGTTGGCACATGGGCTTCAGGCAGGAGATGCCCCTGGGCATAAAACTCCCTGAGAGGCTTTGGCCTGTACTCCAAAATCTGTGGGAAAGCCTTAATTTCACCCTCCTGAGCTGGAGAAGCCTCCCAAGTGTGAGCTGCCTGAGCTCTGCTGCAATGCAGGCAAGAGCAGGATGTTCATATTATCCCAAACAGCTCCTGCTTCCATCCCCTCTCCAGCACACACACCAGAGATGCCTCTGGGTCCTCAGTTATTCCTGGAGCCATAAAAACAAAGCAGCAAACAGCCCACAGATGGCACCTAAAAAGCTCCCCAAGAAAAGAAAAACACACTGTATTTTATACTCTCATAGAGGTGGTACCAACAGAACAGCAGTGACTGAAAACTAAAATGGTTATAAAAAATGTGAGCATGACATTAATGTCAGACTCTCAATTAATACTAAATTTAAGTATTAAAGACTTCATTTTGGAGTTTTATTACTGTTGTTCAGGTCTTTCTGGGTTACTGAGAGCTCATCCCCTCTGCCACCAGTTCAGCTTTCAGTGGATAATAAAGTATTTTTAATACATCAGATAAGTCTTCTCCAGAGAAGAGTATCAAAGTCAACACACTGAGGGACTCAGCACTCCCTGAGAGTCTGGAATACACTGAAAAGAAAGGGCAAATAGAGATGGAATTGAAAAGAAAGAAAAAAAAGACTATTTTCAGACTGGAGTACATGCTCTGGCCATTGAAGATCCCTTCACAGATCTGGTGCTCCAATATGTGTTGCAGCAATAAATGTGAAGAGTTTAGAACACACACTGGAAAGATCTGCACTGATTTCCATGTGGTGTCTGTCCCAGCACATCAGAAAGCCTGGGATATATGTCATTATTACCTGATTGACACAAAGATACTCAGAATAACTTGGAGACTCCTGTCAGGAAAACAAGATTCACTCCAAGAGCAGGCACTGCTTCAGGACTGAAGGTGCTGCACATGGAAAAGGCAATCTGTAATAAACAATCCTAACCCAGTGTCTTTCTACATCTGAACAGATGAGTTCCCTTCGAAAGCAAGATAAGAAATAAAGAGATAAAGGATGTAATTTCTTCTCTTCCAATAAAAACAACCATAAACTCAAGGAGAGTCTCAGCCTTCAGGCTTGCTGAACAATTACAGAGGTGTTCTAAGATGCTTCTTGACCAAAATTAGCCATTAATTCCCACTCCTGGGCCCTGAGACAGCAAACAGAGTCCATGTCAGAGATTATTAAGGGGCTCACTGAAGGCACAGCCTGAATTCAGCAGGGACAGAGTGAACTCCTTCCTTCAGTGCAGGGTCACAGCTGGGCAGGGGACACAGAGGCTGCAGTGACTCCCTGTGGTCACTCAGGGCTGTCCTGGGCAGCTGCAGGTTCTGCAGCACAGACAGGGCAGGGGCACCAGCTCTGTCAGCTCAGCTCAGTGTTGGGGGCACCAGCTCTGCCAGCTCAGCTCAGCATGGGGGGCACCAGCCAGGCCCTCCAGGACAGGATTCCATGGAGCACAACAAAAAAATATTGTAATAGAGGATACACTCAAAAAATTCTAGACCATCCATCCTCTATATTCTTGTAAAAAAACTCAAACAAAACAAAACACAAAAAAACCACAAACCCCAAAACAATGAACAATGAAAAAAACCACCAAAATCCCCCCAAACCCCCCAACCCCACACAACCCTCCTGTAACTCAGGAGCCAGGCAGCAGCATTTCCAAGAGGCCCACAGACACCTGCAGGTGCAGGACAAAGCCCTCAGAGTGCTGATGCCAAAGGTGTCCCTCTTTTCCCCTGGAACAAAGCAGGATGTGAAGGCAGAGCTGTGTCTTTGTGGCTGCTGGAAGGAAGTGGCTCTGGAGACAGGGCTGGGAGCAGCCTGTGCTCTGGGGAACAAAGGGAAGGCACTGAGGGCCAGCTCCTGAAATAACACACCTTTTGTTGCTGGGTAAGGCAAGGTGCACAAAGAAAATAAAAATCCAGAGGCAGTTCAATGGAAACGGCAGAAAAGTAGGGAACAAAATCCCTGTGAGCCACCCCGGAGCACAGAGAACACTCAGATGGGTTGGATGGGTTTCCAGAACAAGATAATGCCATCTAGTGGAGATGGAATCTCCCTTAGGGTGGAAAATGGGCCACCTCTGTGACTGTATTTCTGATTTCCAATGCTTTCACAACGGACCCTTCCTGTTCCAGCAGCCCCAGGTGCAGCAGGAGGCACAGACAGACAGACAGACAGACAGACAGGGATGCTGCTGTGGGAGCCACCACAGCCCACAGCAAAGAGCAGCAGCAGCACTGGCTGCTGGAAACCTGGAGGGATCTCTCAGGAAATCAGTCCTGAGCAATAAATCACAGTTGCAGCTCCATCCTTCTCCCAAGGAAAAGGATTGGGCTCTTCCCTCAATTCCATTTGTGCCTCTGCTTTGGAGAGATGGCACCTCTGAGCATGGGAAGGACCAACAGCCTTCCCCACTTCTCTAAACATTTAACTGGTTTTTCCTTTGCTGTTTTTTCCCCTATCAGGAAAATTCTCAATGGCCAGGCCACCAGTTCAGTTATAATTTTGGGAAGGTGGATTGTGGGGTCAAATCTCCCTGCACAGAGAGCAGAGTCTCAGATTAGGGAGGGCCTCACCTCCCTGTGCACAAAGTCTGAAGAATCTTCAGGGACTTTATGAAAATCATGACAGAGAAATCAGTGACTAAACTGTTCAAATATGGGACAAAAGCCACTTTTTGAACAATGTGTGAAGCTCTTACATTTCCTGCACTGCCTGATTAGTGAGTCAAGACACAGACTGAAGGAACTCTTAAATGCTATCAAAAGAAAGACCAAAAGTGACCTCAAAATCAAGTGTTTTGAGTCTGCAAGGTGAGAAAAATATGATTTCCCAGAGAGTGAAATCAGACAGTGGAGCTGGAAGGAGCTGTGTCCCCTGCCTGGATTTCTGCCTCCATCCCCTCCTCTGTGCCAAAGTGCAGGTAATTCAGCACATTTGCACTGTGAAAAATGGGACTTCTTTAAGGGCAACAATGAAAAATGCCAACTGCAACTAAGGCAAGTCCCTCTTAACTGTGTAGCCCAGTTTATGACAAGAAACTGCCAAATTTTCCCTGTAGATTGGCAGAAAAGAAGAATCCTGAGCCAAAACACACAAGTAGATCTACCACCCCCAACCCCCAGCTATGTGAGGAATGAACTCACAGGCCTGAAACAGAGCAGCAAGTTTGTGCAGGTTGTGTTTTTAAAGCATTTCTAAATGACTTAGATCTATATTAAGTTTCTGCTTAACTCAGTTCTGGCACTGAAGTCTCACAATTTCCCAAATCAGGGAATGTGACCTGGCACAAGGCCTGGGCAGGGGAGGGAGGAAAAGCAGGAAGAGACATTGGGGTTCAGAGAGATCAGTGGATCCAGAGCAGCTCCACAGAGCTGTTTACCAACACTTCTGCAAAGAGTTAACAAAACCAGCACATAGTTCATCCCCTTAATGGGAATCTAAACAAACCAAATCTGCTAACTTATTACATGTCTACTACCCCTGTCTGGGAATTAATTACACTGTGCAAATTAAAGAAATGCAGTGGAAAACAAATTCCTCCTACTGCTAATCTCTTACTATGCTGAAATGGTAACACTGCACTTCCACACTCATGGAAATGTGCAAAACAAAGGACATTGTCAGATGGTTCTATTTTATTTTGTGACAATAGTGTTACCAAGCAAGTGGAGCCTTAGTAACTAATTTATCACATCCCTAACACACACTTTTGTACCTTAGAAATCTGTCTTTACCTTGCATTTTATTTTGTTATCAAACTTCCAGTTTGAAGAGTACAAGTGCTTGCAAGCCACCCCCAAACTTGTTCCTTTTTAAGCACAGGTGTCCAGCTCAAGAATGAACATAAAAATTGAGATGATCATCCTCTACAGAGGGTCTACACTGCACAGGGCAGGACACACTCAGAGCCAGGGGGACCTACACACCCCTGACCTTTATTGTACCTGCAGAAAAAGAATAAATCTGTGAGGTCAAAGTTTATTTCTGTTGGATGTATCACACAGGGCAGGGAGGTCTACACATGAATTTACGTCATAGGACCTTGGCTATCAAGGTTCTGAGTTATTGTGGGGAGTGCAAGGTGTTTAAACCTGCTCTTCATCCTAACGAGTCTCAGGTGTAGTGAGGACTGACTTGACTGTGAGGATAAACCCACCTGTGTCCGGCCGGGACTGCAGGAGGGTTAACGCAGAGACAGGAGCCTGAACTGGGTGTTTGCTGAGCCTGCTGGCCCAGGCAGAGCAGGCAGGACTTACCCTGGTCGATGGAGTGCTGGGGCAGCTGGCTCAGCTGGCTGCTCACCACCCCGGCGTACGTGCGCAGGAACTCCTCCTCGCTGGCCGTCAGCTGCGGGCACAGAGTGGGCACAGAGTGGGCATGGGGGGCACAGGAGTGGGCATGGGAGTGGGCACGGGGCACAGAGTGGGCACAGAGTGGGCACAGGAGTCAGCACAGGGCACAGAGTGGGCACAGGAGTGAGCATGGGGGGCACAGGAGTGGGCACAGAGTGGGCACAGCCCAGGCAGGCTCACACACAGCTCCCCCCTCCCAGCAGAACATCACAGGGTGCACAGATAGCTGCCCCCTCCCAGAACAGCACAGGCTGCACACACAGCTCCCCCCTCCCTGCAGAACATCCCCTGTTCTCCCCTCCAGCACTTGAATCCCCTGTTCTTTGTGCAGCTCCACCATCAGCAAGGACACAGCAGCAAGTGGGTATGTTGGGAATTCATGGACACATTCAAAGTCACCTTAAAACACTTGCTTTGTGTGCTGTGTTTGCAGTGATGAAAAGCTTTAAATCTAGACATCTGATCACTTAGCCATGGGGCACTTTCAGGCATCACAAGCCTCATAATATCTAAGCAAAAAGCACTTGTGTTTACCTGCAGACGATGGTTAAATCAGTGATGGTTAAAACTATCCACTGATCAAACCAGCCCCTCCCTGCCCACCTCAACAAGCACCACCCCAGTTACTACAGAATGGCCTGGAAAGCCCCAAAACGTGGGTTGTGCATCTTACATTTGATCCCATCTTCCTCAGCATGAGCAGGACTCTCACTTTCTGCTGGATGTACATCTCCTCCGGACTCTTTCCGGGGACGCCCTCACGGTTCATTCCCCTCCTGCCAGCCCCTGATCTCCTGAGGGGCACAAGGACACAAATTAGGAGAGTCAGTGAAATATAATAGCAAATACAGGAGAAGTTTCATTTCCAAACTGCCTGTTTTTCACCAGTGGGCAGATCACTGAGTATCCTGAGAGAATGAGGAATCACATCCTCCATCAGAGAACTCCTTAAAACCCTGAACAGCCGAGTGGGCCTTCCATGTGCAAACCCTCCCAGAGGCTGAAGTTCCCATCCAGCAGCTCCTCATCTGGGGGTCCCCCACTGCCTGAGCAGAAAAGGGATTCTAACAACTAGATGGAAGATTCACCCTGACAGGACAGTCTGTGGTTTGGGTTTTTTCCATAAATAAGCCCAACCAGAATGAAAACAGGATGCAGAAAGCACAGCCATCAAGCCTGCAATGACAAAACAAAAGCTGTCTGAAACCTAAACTCTTAGATCTTCCTCCTCTCTCTTTTTTCCTTTTTATATCCTATAAAAAGGCCACTGCACTTCTGCAAAAGCTACTAAAATTCACAAAATGGTTTATCACCCCTTCTCCTATCATTTGAAAGCTGAACTTTTTGCTTTTTCATTTTAATAAAAAATAATCCTGTTATGAAATAAACAGGCTGTGCCATCTAAATTCCACAGCACAAAGCATGACAAAGCTGGAATCCAGCACCCAAGGCTTGCTTTGGGCAGGCTGTGCCCCAGCAGGGGCAAACCCTGCAATGTTTTCCTGCAGCCACCACCAACCTCTCCCCTCACTTCATTCTCATTATTACTTTTAAGGGAAAGTAATCTGGGTGTGGAAACAGTTTAAAATTACACATAGGCCCTCCTGAGTGAGTCAGAAATAATGCAAACTGCAGCAGCAGCTGCTGGGACAGGCTGTGCCACCCACATTACTGGGCACGGAGAGAACAGCAGGAAAGAGTGAGCAAGATCCAGCCCAGTCCCTCCTGGCCAAGCCCCAGAGGGAAGATCTGTATGAGCCTGATCTGCTGTAGATGGTTCTGCTTGGGAACCTGCAGCCTCCTCATGTGCAAGGGGATTGGTTTTTGCCATAATCAGCAAACTGCTCCCTGAAGGAAGAATAAAACAATCCTTTATTTCTGTGTAGTGTCAACTCAAATAAGTAAATAGAATTCTGTTACTGAGCACATACTCCACAGTGCAATTTACTGAGTGCTAATTAGTGATGCCAAGAGTCAGACAGTGAACAAAACAACAGCAAGAGACACAAAGTTGTGCTTGTCCAGAGACTAATAATACAATAAACGTTTATCAAGATACCAGGTCAGGCTGAAAGGCTGTGGCTGGTTCTTAATACTATAAATAATATTTTTGAAGATATCATTACTTGAAAAGGGAAGGTGCTGCACTAGTAACCAATCCATTCAGAAAAGAAAAATCACAACAGCAAAAGCCTGAAATGTGGTAACACAGCTACTGTTTAAAAATGAAAACAAATATATGGGATATCAATAGGTGGCACCATCCACAAGCACCAAGAAAGTGCCCTGGCTGCCCCTGTGCCAGCAGAGAGGGCTCCCCTTCAGCATCCTCTGCACAGCAGACACTGTGCAGTCTGTATGTCGTATTATTCATTGTTTTCCATCCTAATTATCTTCTAAGTTTAAAAAGGGTTGATGGAAACTCCTGTGCAAACCTGGCTCTTCTGAAGTCACCTTCAGCCAAGGTGGGATGTCCTGAAGCCACCTCTTGACCAGGCAGCATAAAGATCCCACAGCCTGCTCACAGTGAATGCTGCACAGTCAGTGAGCAACGTGGGCAAAAAAGCTCTCAATGTGGCCCAAAATGTGTGTGTGAAGAGGTTCCATTGAGATCACAGAGCACCTTGCTGTGGGTGACAGCCCCAGCCACACAGCCCTTCCTACCTGATGGCATCAGGGTAGAGTCTGAAAACAGCACTGAAAAGTCTGAACAAACCTCTGTTCCTGCCACACAAAGCTCTCACAGGACAGGAGGGCCCAGCAGATCTTACACCAGGAAATGTCCAACCCCAACACAAAGCTGGGCCATGCCCAGGGGACACTCCCACCCACCTTCACCAATGAAGGCCTGGAAAATCTTATCCCAGCACTTACCAGCTTGGTGTTCTCCAGGAAGCTCCATTAATGTGCTCCACACAATGGGACATTCCTCAGGCAGCATTTCCCTGCCCCACCATCCTCTCTGGCCCCTGGATGAGGTCACTGCTGCCCCATCCCCACCCACAACCCCCAGCCCTGCCAACCCACCTGCTTCCAAAAGCACAGAGCAGACAACCCAGAGGTCAGAGCTGAGCAGAGCCTGGAGCTGGACAGGGGTGGGAGGGACTGCCCTGTGGAAACAAAGGAGCAGAGTTACAGAAATACCCACAGTGAGCAGCAGAAAGGCCCTTCATTCCATGAGCCTGAACCCAGAACAGCCCAGGTGAAGTTTTAGAGCTACTCTCTTGCCAAGGCTGCTGGAAAAGCCATAATACACTTGGGGTGGGGGAAGTCTAAGAAGGTGAGATGGTGCACCAAAGGTGTGGGAGAGAGGAATGCAAAGAACATGCCC
>JAWWEV010000056.1:6408291-6430803 GCA_035583235.1 Hafferia zeledoni
TATTTCACAGCAGATGATGCAAACCTGAGATACGAACACAGGAGTGGGAAGGGTTCACTCAGCTCCATCAGGGCTGAGGGACAGGCAGGACATGCAGCTGCTGTTCTTGCTGCAGTGGGCCCTGCTGCTGCTGCTGCTGCTTGCATTTTGTTTGAGTTCAGGGAAGTAAAAACATTTTGTTGTTATATTTTCTGTTTGTTGCTGGGTGTCTTTTAGGGTGCTTTTAGATCTAGAGTGATGGAATCTGTTTTTGGTGAGAAGTAGAAAATTGTTGTTACCTCTAACTTGTGTGTGTGTTATATTGTAGTTTACTCTTAATTTTCTCTTTTCTCTATAAATATCTATAGTTAGTTTAAGTTTAAACGAGTTTCTAGTTTTTTCCTTCTCCCTTTCCTCAGCCAGAGGGAGAAAACCTGACTTTGTATCGGGCAGTTGGCACTTTGCCAGCTCAGCTCAAGACAAGCTCACACAGCTGCAAGGCTTGTCTGGAGCCTGGAGAGCCTTTTTCTTTTTAAAGAGGGAGTTTTTTAAAATTCAAGCCATTCTTCATCTGCAAGACTTCCACCCCAACCATACCAATGACATTCCAACCACTCCAGAATGAGATGTATTCAAGCTCTGCATTCTTTAGGGAGCTTTCAGCAGAAACCCCAAATCCCTGAACAAGAAGTGAACATTGTGACACAGAACTGCTGGTAAAAACCCCAAAACAGGCACATCTTACCAAGGATTTGAAGAGAACTAAGGAGAAATGTAAAGCATGTTGAATTTGACCAAAATTATTGTTTTCAGCTCTGCCTGTGTCATCTGAACACAGCAATTACAAACACTGGCCATGGAAAGCTGGGCTGGAAAACCCTGGGCACAGAATTCTTCAGACCAACCTCTCTGTTCAGTCACCAACAGCCAGAGACGTTTATTCTGGTTCTCAGACCTCTGACATATTTCTGAACAGATTTTACAACTGGGACTCAGGGCATGGTAAGAATTTATAACTTCCTACCCATCCCATCGGCCTCTCAGACAAGCAGCTCAATGTCACAAGTAAAGTGACAGTTCCAACCCTCTGTCACAGGCAAGGAAACAAGTGCCACTACCCAGGCCAGCATCCCAGCCAGCCTGCTGAACCCTCCAGGCCACAGTCAGAACACACAATTCATGTATTTACCCAATACATATGAGAAACATGCCCTGAAAAATAACATTTCAATCTGTGTTTTCAGCACAAAAAGCCAGACAGGGAGATACAACAACAAGAGCTGCTGTTACTGGGCTGAGGGAATCTCCACAGGATCAACAGAACTCAACTGGCAAACTGTTCATCCAAGGGCATGAGCAGGCAAAGCAGTCCCAGAGCCCAGTGACACATTCACTGATCTGTCCTGAAATACTGGGGGGTCTCAGCTGAATTTCTGGGCATCACATCCTGCAGTGTTTGCACTGAAGGAACAGATGGAAAGGCTGGTGAGGCCAGACAGAACTCCCTGTTCTCTCAGGTGGATCTGGGCTCTGCAGGTGAGGGGGAGGCAGAGGGGCAGAGCCAAAGGACAGGCTGGGCTGCCAGGACTGACTCACCTGTGGCTCTGCTCCCCAGGGCCAGATATCAATTCCTTTCTCGTGAAAAGGATTAACCTGTGCCTTTCAAAAGCTGCAGTTTGAGTCTGAAATTACACCATTCTTCACTCAACTGTGTTAAAAGACTAAATCCTTCAAGCTTGTCCTGCTGCCTCCAACACGCTGCAAATGGACATAATTGGGTCACCTCATTCTCCCTTGTTTGCCAGGCACAGGCAATGAAATTTAGTTCTCATTTATTTTTAAGATGATTCACACGACAGAATAATAAACAACAACAATCTCAATATTGCAGGCAGAGCTGCCAGCCCAGCTCTGCCACAGAGAGGCTGGAAACACTCCCTGCTGTCCCAGGCAGAGAGGAAGGTTGGGCAGGAACAGCTGGGCAGGCTGTGCTGGGGCTCAGCAATCCCTCCCCACACTCCTGCCCTGGGCTGGGAGAGGATCCCAGGAATTCCTGCTGCCCTGCCAGGCCCAGCATGTGGGGTGGGCAGAGCCAAGCACGCCTGCCATGCCCACTGTCTGCCCCCAAAGCCCTCCTGGGCTCTGGGAGGGCACGGGCAGCCCCAGTGCCACCTGCATGCAGAGCTCTCCAGGGTGGTCACACCTTCCAGCAAGGCACTTGGAGATGAAAATAAACCAGATGTGCCTTTGGAACCAGGAGATGTGGGCACTTCACTGAAAACCACCTGGGCTACTCTACAGAGGGGATTAAGGGTTTTCAACTCTCCCACTAGCACTGAGGTGCTTCCCCACCTCACAGTTACCTGTCCCCAAAAGGCTTCAATGAAAATACAATATATTCCTCCCCGAAAGTGAACAGAAAGGCTGCAGTGGCTTTCTCTTCAATTCCTGACCCTGGACACAACAATAAATCATGACACAATACTGCTACTGCCATCAGCTCCCCCTTTTATTGCTTTCCTATCTGGATTCAGAACATCAGCTCCTGGGTTTCCACTGCAAGAAATGCAGACAGGAGAAATCTGTACTCCATCTCAGCTTAACTCGTCTGTTTTACCAACAGATGGAAACAGCTCCCAAGGAAACTCAAGCCTCAGCAGCAAGAACTGTTTTGACTGAACCTTCAGCAGATGATTCCAACACACAGCAACCAAAAATTACAGACTTGTAACCGGCTCTCCCTCATTTCCACCTACACTGGGCTGAGTTCAGGCCCTGGGAGGGACTGTCTGCTGGGCACAGCCACAGATGGGTCATGGTAAAGAACTTCCAAGTTGCTCTGATTTACTCTCTTTAAATAAATAAATGTTTCACATCCCTACAGAGAAACACAAAAAGACACACTACAAAAATGTGTGTTTATAAATTTTGCATAAGGCAAACCACTTTAGCAACCCATTTAATTTTAAAGACATGCTTGTTTAATGCAATGAGAAAGCAACAGGAGCTTTTGTTCCTTCAAATTCCATATTCCCCCCAACACTGGAGTCCTCTGGAATGCTGAAATTCCAACCACCACATTTTCCTGGTATGGGCAAAAACAAAGTGCAACTGAGGAATCTGCACAGCCTGCATTAAGGGGGGGAAATAAAGAGGCAGCAAGCTGTCAGAAAATGTAATATTTTACACATTCTGCCTTAATAATTTAGGGTACTCAGAGCAGCCATCTGGCCAGCTCTTTCAAACCTACCTCACAGCTGACGAGCTCTTTCATATCCTGTAGCATTTCCAGTCCCAGCCAAAGGAAACCCAACAGCACCGAGTTCAGCCACAATTTATTTTTTCCCCTTGAACCTGCCTGGCTCTGCTGAAGGCAGTTAAAAACCCCAATTAAGGGGATGGGATTACAAAGCACAGATCAGGGGCTGTGGAGAACAAACCTGAGCCCTGCAGGTGTGTTTGCAGAGCTCAAAGGGAGCTCAGAGCAGCTGAGGGTCCCCAGCCCTGGGCATCATTACCAGCAGGGCCCCAGGATGGACATCCTGCCAAGTGCCAGGGCAAGGGGATGCTCTGGTCCTAATTGCCCCTAATTGCAGCTTTGCTCTGTTCAAATGGCCTTGCACAGGGCACAGCCAGAGCCCAAACACCTCCCAGGCTGGAGCTGAAACCTGAAGGCAGGAACAGAGTCTGCAAAATCCTGCTGCAAATTTCCCTCTAATTCATCCTGACTCCTGACCTTCAGTCACAGGCAGCTGGAGACTGGATTAATTCCCTTCTCCAGAGGGACACAATGAAGAATTCATAACAGCCACCTATTTATAGGTGAACTGTAAGAGTTGAAATATTTAACAGGGGCTTTTTTGTCTTCCTTTCTGTGCTCAGCACTGCCTTTGAGCTGACTCCAGAACCTGCAGCCCAGTGTCACACTGGGGTCAATTACTGCAGGAACTCCCGGGGTAGGTTTGCATCTCTGAAAGGTTAGATTTGAATTTTTAACCAAATACTACAGCCCTCCCTCTTGGAGAGGGACAGGACCAGCCCCAAACACCAAAACTGCCATTCACTCATGAAACATGAGGTTGGTTTTTCCCTCCCCAGTGCTGGGTCACCTTTCAGAGCTTCCAAATGGATTGCAAAAGTAGAAATGAAGTGCATTCAGTAAAGCTTCCCAATACATCAAATCAGTTCTTACAGCAATGCTTGAGCTAATTTAGAAATAAATAAAAACATCCTACTATCATAACAACCACTTTTATAAAATTAAGATTTGCCCCCTGACCTTCAGGAACACACAAACCAGGTGATTCCTCCCCTTCCCTCGAGGAGAAGACACCTATCACATCTCATCCGCTCAGAAAAGGCAGCACAGGTTTTTAGGTAGTTCACATCAGTCAGCCCGAAGCCTCTGAAATTAAATGTAGTAACAGCAACAAAACCTGAAAAAAGCCTTTCATTTCACCAAGGTACTCACACTTCAAAGATGAATGTGTCAGAAATTCTTTATAAAGTGACAACACTCTCTGCAGCAGTTGATACACTGATTCTCTGCCAGCCACAGAAACAACTCCAGAGGAATGTTGCAGACTTTGTTCCACAGGGTGCTCAGCTGGATGGATGAGTGCTGATCTTGTCCCAGCCAGGAGGCTCAGGCACCTCTTTCCTATTTATAACGAAGCTACAAATCTCCCAGGCAGGAAATTGGGCACTAATGACAGATAGGCAATGATTTAACTACCAGGTACCCCACGCTGAGGAATTACTGCTGTAAAAATAGTGCCACACGTCCCTCATCAAAACAAAGCTGGGCAGCAACACTGCCTGGACACCTCTGTACATGCTTGATCCTCTCAGAAACAGAAAAGGAACTTCCCAGCACACAAACCTGAGGTGCCTTTGCTTGTCCCCAAGCAATTAGCTTTATTTTCATAGCTTGATTTTGACTTGAATCATAAAATGGTAAAAAAATGGAGCAGCAATAATAGGTAAAAATTATCAAGCAGTTACAAGATTCAAATTTCAGTGCATTCCCCCATTTACAGGGCTGGGATGGCACACACTGCCCAAACACATACCAGGAGGCCCCTCCACCTGCAGGGTGGCATTTTGGATTATTAATTACTGACACCACTGACAGACCCCTGAGCTCATCTATCCTATGAGCAGGGCAGGACCTGAGCAGGACCAACCTCTGAACATGCACCAGGAACGTGGAGACCATTAACTGTGGTCATGTTTGCAAAGAGCTCTGCAAGAAGAGGCAACACTGGGCCCCCAACCCTCTGAGGGCTCAGAGATCATCAGTATCAAACCTGGGGTTGCTGCAGTTTGGGCTTATAGCACAGAAACTAAAGTCAACAGAGCAAAATGTCATGTTACACCTGGGCCATAAACACCCAACACTCATGAAGAGAGGACGTGGGTAAAGAGTGAGGTGATTGTAGAAGCAAGAAATTGGTTCAGTCTTCACAGTGAACCCCAAAAAAGGCTCCACAACAGACACAATGCCCAGGCTCTGCAGGTGTGTGGACATGCCCACAGTGCAGGTGGTTTTGCTGCCTCTTCAGCAATTCTCAACTAGCTTGGGATGGAACAGGAAACAGAAACACAAGCAAGGACAGATGTCAGAATTACCAGCAGTGCTAATGGAGAGCACTCCAATATTTGGTGGGTTTCCAGCCAAACAGCTCATTAATATTGTATTTGTATGCAGAGCTTGGAAATTCAACTGCATCTCATGCAAACATTTGATGTTTCAGGCAACTTGAACAAAAGGCAAGTGATGCTGAACCAACCATGAACCTTTCCAGGAGAGTCTGGAACCACAGACCCACCAAATGGGTCAGGTTGGAAGGCCCACAGTGGGGTCAGGGGGTCCCACCCCTGCTCCAGGGTCATCCCAGAGCACAGATCCCTAATCCAAACAGGCAAGATCCCAACTGAGAGCAGCCAAAACTCCAGTGAGTGTCTGTAAGCAGTTAAAATAACAATAACATTGAATTCCAATTCACAGTCACACAGTAAAAGCCCTCAAGCCCCAGAAGGGCCATTCTGGGAGTGAAACTCCCTGTGGTGCAGTGACCAAATTCCCACAGCACTGGGTGCATTGAACCCGAAATGGCAGATCATGAGCAATGCACTGGGAGGGCTCCTCTCTACTCTGTGTGTGTGTGTATATATGTTTTTATAGATAAATTTATGGGCATTTCTCTGGCACTCACCAGCACAGACCTCCAGACACACCTGTGTTTTAGTCTTTTAGAGTGTGCCCTGTAATTCTGACTGACATCTGAGCATCATCACTGCCAGGTCACAGCCATTTCACACTGCAAATGCCACAAATCTTTTGGAGCAGAGAGATTAGGGCTAACTGGATGCTTTTAAAGCCATTAGAACATGAGCTGTTATTAGCCTGGTGACTACTTGGCATTGCAGTATTTTGCAATGCTCTGTCAAAGCAGTGCCAGGGCCAGAGGCTCTGGGATTAGCAGTTCCTGGCTACCAAAATTGCACAATCACTGGACAACAACAAATGCTGTTCTGGCCCCACACATCAATAAAATCAGCTGTAGAATGTGTTAAACACAACCCTCATGTCACATACTTGCCTCTTTAGAGAAAAATTAATAAATAAACCCTTCTCTGCTGCTTTCCCCATGGGTGCTCTGAGTAACCAAAAAAGCAAAGTGGTTGCAGTGCTGAATCAATATGAGGTTTGATTTTTGAAAACCATTTAAAGAGATATTTTATTAATGGCTCTTGCTGTGAGTTGGACTAAGAATTACTGGCTATTTGTCTCATATGAACACATTCCTTGATCATCCCTTTGGTACTCACAGAACACAAAGCCTTTGGTTCCCCAAGGAGCTGTGGGCACCAGGCCAATGTGGGCCAGAGACTCCCGTGCTCCTGGGACCTTCCCAAAATAATGTCCCCTGAGAGCTTTCCTGGATAGTGGATAGTGTTCCATACATTGCTCTGAGTAGCTCTTTTAATTACACCTGCAAAAATATGCCAGCTTCTCCCTTCTCTGAAGGGCCTGTGAACACCAAAAAGGACAAGGAAAGGATTTTTGTTCCCTCCTTTGGGCCACCAACAAGACCACGGTGCAAAGATGTCTGATGGAGAGAGGAGGGAGGAAGAAAACCCTTGTTAGTTCTAAGAGAGGAGCTTCAATGTTCACAAATTTAAACCAAATCCCTCACTAGACACTGATTTTACCACAAACACTTTGGTTTCTATATTTTTTTGTAAACTGGGATTATAAGGAAGGAAATCTTGCCTTCAGGAGACTTCCTATTTCTCAGGAAAAGGGATGCAAGTTCCTTCCTCCCCTGCTACAGTTTCGAATGTCACCTTATTCAGAGATCAACACAAAGAAGTTGAGTAATTAAAACTGGCTGTTTCAAGATCTATACATGTAAAACTTGGTGCATTTACAGGACAAATGGCAATTGCTTCCCCAAGAATGGGGGCATCATGCAGATGATGGAATCATGGATTTGGAAAGGCTGGAAAAGACCTTTAAGATCAGGTTCAACCATCAGCTCAGCACCACCATCAGTTCACCTCTAAACCAAGTCCTCCAATGCCACATCCCGACGCTTTCTGAGCATTTCCAGGGATGGTGACTCCACCACTGCCCTGGGCAGCCTCTTCCATTGATTTACAAGCCTTTTCATCAAGGAATTCTTCCTAATATCCACTCCAAACCTCCGCAGGTGCAATTTGAGGCCATTTCCTCTCGCCCTGTCACTTGTTACCCACGAGAAGAGACCGACCCCAACCCACACATCAACAATCTCCGTTCAGAGGAATCAAACTCCAGGACACAGCAATAACTACAGCAGGTGTAACCCAGAGAGCACTGGTTAAAACCACTGTAAGACTCCAGATCCCTCCAGGAAGTTCCCCTGAGCAGGACTGCATCCAACCAGCCCCAGTTTCAGGCAGAATGGGGAAAGGGAATGGCTGGAAGTGCAGCCACATTTCTGCACCTCCCAAACTGCTGTGCAATTACAGAACCCCTTTGTTAAGGGTTCTGAACAAAAGGAAGGAGCTGAGAGCACTTATGCCCAAACCTGAGCTATGAGGAAAAGGGCAATGAAGTGAATGCATGAAAAACAAAGGGCCAGAACTGGAGGTCCTCACAGAATTTCATTTAAGACTTAAAACAGATTTTGTAGAAGTTTGTGAACTAAGAATCTTGACAGTGGAGCAGTAAGAGAAGAGTTGCAAACAGTTTTATGTGAATTGTGGAAGGTTTATTTTACCAAATTCACTGTAGCTTGTGATAAAGGTTCTGTTGAGCAAAACCTGATGTTTCTGACCTCTGAAATGAAGCAAAACCTTTCACAAATTCCACACAAACCAATGAGTGTTATTTGGCATCTGCAGACATTCCTGAAAAAAGCAGCTAAGAAGATGTGAATGCTCCTATTTTTCTAAATTTGGCATCAACTCTTAATGTTAATTATATTTTAAGTGTTATTGCTGATCGTTTCTGCACAAACAGTCAGTTAACTGTGTTGTTCTTGAAGTCTGATATTGCCTGCCCTGACCAACTGAGAAAGCTGCCAAGGCACAGAGAAATTTCCATTTTTCCATGTAAGATCCAACACACTCAGAGTCAGGAAACTCCACTAAAATGACCTTACAGGTCCTTGCAGCTGCACTGCCCCTTCCCAGTGCTCCCAAAAGCCTCACATCAGGAGTTTACCTTAAGCTGTTCCAGAATTTATTTTGCCCCTTTACAGCAACTCTGCTGCAAAAATTGAGGTCACATTTGCTTCACGGGTACACGTAGATGGGCACTTATTTAAAGCTCAAGGAAATTAATTAAAAGCTCCTCACTGACTTCAATGTGCATTGAAGCAGGACCTGGATGAGTTCAGAGGCAAAACAATTACACTTTAATTAAACATCTTCACCTTCATGTGAAGTAGTCAACTAATTTTATGGAAGGATAAAGTGAGTCAGAAGGTTTCAGAGCTTGGTCATGGTCATAAACAGAGTTGATTACTTAAGTTGCTTCCATACTTGTGAGCTGCCCTTGTAACACAGAGAAAATGGACTTGCTGAAAAAATCAAATAAATTCCTTGTCTGTGCATTTGCAGGAAATAAAACAGAACATCCTGAGACAAACCAATGGTTATTTTTGGTTGGATATCCCACCATCCTATTCCAGAAGCAACACACTGATAGTTCAAGTAAAGAACACGACTGACCAGCTTCACCATGGTGACCATCAACATAGCTGGAAACACAGTAAACAAAGGGATTTCCTCTCACCATCTGAAAACTGAACTATAACCACCTTCTGGCTCTCACCCTCGTGCCAACTCCCAGCACACTAACAATTGGCATGTCCAGGAGGATGCAGTTCCCCCTCACTTTGCCTCACACAGCCCGTGGTGAGGAGGAACTGAACAGCTGCCTCTGGCCCTGCTGCATTTCAGCAGGAAACCCAATCTGGTGACAGCTTGCAATAAAAAAGAAATACAGTTTTGCCTCTGCATGTATAAAAATATTTCTGATACCCAATCCTTCTTTGTGGAACAAACTCTCCTAGAAGTTTCTCCCAGCAGCAGCTCCAAGAGCCCCCTGCCTTGTGCACAGCACTTGGGTGCATTTCTGATGCTTCAAACTAGGTCAGATGCTCAGCAGGGATGTTCTGTAGTCAACAACCAACCTAGGAATTGAAATACTTGGTAAAAGTCATAAATGTTTATGTTGGTTACAGAGGACAAACATTTTGGAGAGGAAAAAGCTTGTATTAAACACACATAAATAGATTTATTTCTCACAAGTTGTTTCCTAGGCAGAGCATCAACCTCTACCAGCTTCACCTCACCAAACACGTTCAGGTGTTACCTCTATTTGCCCAGGTGCAACTGCAGGATGGTTTTTAATTTTTGGTAACAGATATGTATCACAGTGAGTGTCAGCAATTAGAAAATCTAAGTTTGGTTTCCATTCACTTTTTGTTTTGTTTAGAAAACACCACAAGTTGTTTTGGAAATCTCTCTTTCCTCTTGCAAAGTTAAACGCTGTTGATGGGGGACAAACGGGAAAGGCAGAGGATGGAAGGGAGCAGGAATTGGTACAGCTACTGATCTCCCATAAAATTGGGATTCAGAACCTGCTTTCTGTGCAGCCTCAACTCTCCACATGGTGATGTTTTATGTCCAGTGGATTTATGAGCATTCAGGTGTGGTGAGTGGGAGCCCTCCCTGCCCCAGCAGGGAACACAGCTGGGCTGGATCCCACAGGATTCACTGCCAGGAGTCCTGCCAGGCGTGGGATCCCTGTCCTGGGCGGGATTTCACTGTCACTTGGACACCAAGAAGAACCCGAAAGCACTTCTGTGTCCACGCAACTTTTCCACAACCTGTTGCAAAGCTTAAAATGAGCTAAAAGAAAACTGCTTTGAAACAACTTTGGGTCCTTCCCATCACCAATTAATTGTCCACAGGTCCCTTTGCTCCTGCATTTGTTAAATTCTCCACTCTTCTTTAGGGATTTACTGTTTCTATGCACCCCAACAGACAAGAGAGCACACAAATCCACTCCCCAACAACTCTACATTAGACTGAAGGAGCTGCCAGTGCCTGCCAAGATGCCAGAGATACAATAACTGAAGATGCTTTTTCAGCTTAGGGCAAACGGAAGGAACCCCAACGTGTCTGAAGAACACCTGCCACCATTTTCCAGCTCCATCTGTTTGTCAAGGCAAAAGTTGCTTTTAGATTGGCATGAAAACAAGCCTGTATTTTTAAAAGTAGTGATATGTGGCTCCCTCACCTTGAACACCAGTGCTTTCCAAATAAACCCCCCTGAAGTACACGTTTAGCCTCAGTTTTCACTCATTCCACAGTGCTTCTCCTTCAGCAGCTATTCCACATCACACATGAGCTCCAAAAATTCCAAGGGCAAAAGGAGTTGGAAGCCTGCAAGTTCAGCAGCCAAGGAAAACTAAACATACGTAGATTTTGTAAATGTATTTAGAAGTGTGTTCTTCAATACTCACTAAACATGCCCCTCACCATCCTGGAGCCAGCTCAGGACACTGAGCAAACACACCTAACTGGCCTCCAAAGCCTGCTGGAGTTTGGTGTTTTGGTTTTGTTTGAAATCCCCACATCTGCAGAATGTCTCCCACAGCATCAAAGCCCATCCTGTCCAAAGTGCCAAGATGAGGAATGGACAAATAAAAGATGATACACAACAGAGCAAAGTACTCTCTTCTGGAAGAGAAAGCAAATGGGAGTCTGAAAGGCAAATGTGCCCTGATGGAGCACACCTGGAGGCTGAGCAGAAGGACAGCTCTGCTCTGTGTCCCGGGCACTGGTGCCCTCTGAGCCGGGCAGAGCTGCCGTCCCCTCGCAGGTCCCTCCCCAGCACGCTCTGCACACGCTGTGCCAACAAACGCTGCCCATCCACACTCAGAGTTCCCAGCGCTGCCCCAGAGGCTCCAGAAACACAATTTTCAGCCAAGGTGGGAATTGCTCGCGAGGCTCCCACTGCCCAAGGGGCGTTTTCCCACGGGGGGCAGGGATGCCCCGAGCGGGGAGGGCACTCTGTGGCCCCGCACGGCCCGGGCAGCCCCCGCAGCCACGGCTGGGGTGGCACACGGGGGGACCGGCAGCCCCGTGACGTGGGGGATGATGCCACAACATTACAGAGGCACCGCCCGTACCTGTGCGGCGGGGCCAGGCAGGGCAGGGCAGGGGTGGGGTGGGCAGGGCAGGGGTGGGGTGGGCAGGAGCAGACAGGGCAGGGCAGGGGTGGGCAAGGCAGGGCAGGGGTGGGCAGGGCAAGAGAAGACAGGGCAGGGCAGGAGTGGGCAAGGCAGGGGTGGGCAGGGCAGGAGAAGGCAGGGCAGGAGTGGGCAAGGCAGGAGTGGGCAAGGCAGGAGTGGGCAGGGCAGGGCAGGGCAGGGGTCCCGGCGCCGGCCAAGGGGAGGCCCCGGGCAGGGCAGCGCCTTTGTTCGGGCGGCGCACAAAGCTCACCTGGTGCGGGGCCGGGCGGCCCCGGCGCTCCTGTGGTGCGGGCGGCGGGCGCTGAGCACGGGGGAGCCGAGCCGAGCCGAGCCGAACCAAACTGAGCCTCCTCCTCCTCCGCCGTGACTCACCGCGGCGGCCCGAGGGAGGTGCCTGCGCGGCTCCGGGGGAGGGACCCGGCGCGTCCCGGCGCCCAGGGCAGCGGCGGCGCCGCAGGGACAGCCGAGAGCGCCGGCAGGAAGGGGCGGGCGGCGGACGGGGATGGGCAGGGTCGGGCCGGGGGAGGCAGGGCCGGGGATGGGCAGGGCCGGGGATGGGCAGGGCCGGGATGGGCAGGGCCGGGATCGGCTGGGCAGGGCCGGGGAAGGGGCGGGCAGAGCCGCGACCACGCGGAGGCGTGACGGGGGCAGCGCCGGCCCCAGGGACACTCCTGGACAGGGGACAGGGGGACAGGGCTGGGGGCTGGCCACGGGCTCATTCTGAGAAGCATCTTCTGCATCACCGCCGGGATGCCGCGGGGCCCGGCCGGGAGCACAGCCGAGCCGTGTTGGGGAATCACGGCTGCGTTGGGACAGGCTGATGGTCCATGGTACCAGGCTGATGGTCCATATAACCAGGCTGATGGTCCATGGCACCAGTGGCACCAGGCTGATGGCCCAGAGCACCAGGCTAAGGAAGTTAAAGATGCTGCAAAATCCAGTACAGCTCAGCTAAAGCTGATTCGGGCAAACACAGAAAATGCCAACCTTGAACTAGAATGAATCGCCATTTAAACCACTCAAAACCAAAGTAATGAGTTGCCACTTGGTCATTCAAGCACTCATTAAAAGTAAGGTAATCCTTCACCTACATAGATTGAAGCAGAGTAAACCCAGGGGACACAGAGAGAGATTAATTAAAAATTAAAACCCCCAAAGATGACAGAAGCCAGCAAAGGTTCCTCACCCTGCTCCATCACTCACCTGCACTGTGGTTTCCCACCAGGTTATCAGCTACTCTGCCTCCCCAGTGTGCATTGGTGGGCCCAGGCAGGTGAGCACAAAATTCCTGAAGATAAAAATGCTTCGTGTACTAACTGTTATTTAGTAAAATGCATCTGCTTTCTACCCAGTATTTAACTTAATTGCATAAAAATAGTCACAGTAATGAAATAGGTGGCACTTCCTTTAACAGCTTGCTACTTAATGACATCAAAGCCTGATGCCACTGAAATCCAAACCCCACTGCCAGCTAATGAAGGGCTTAACATGAAAGCCTCTGCAAAGAGCAAACCCAAGCTGCTGACAGGAACAGGAATGGTGCAAATGTGCTGGGATCTGAGATCACTGGCACATACCCACAGCACAGCAGGCAGTAATGATTATTAATTATTTAAGAAAAGCACATAAGGGCTCCAGCATAAGCTGAAAAAAATATGCAGAAGCATTGCTCTGGGATCCTCCAGTTGGATTACTGTTAATTAGCACAGTACATGAGTCTGAGGGAAAGATCTGAAAGCATCTTATGCTGGTAGGAGCGTGTAATTAAGCCATCATTTGCATCTGTGCAATAGGAAGAATTTCCTTACTGATAACATCGTGGCACAACACCATCTTATGACTAAGTGCTGTCTCGCTCTCCTAATTCAGCTGTGGCTGCACAGCAGTGCCCTGCAATCTCACAGAGCATCAATTTAACATCCTGCATTGCTTTAGAAAGGGTTTGAGCAGGGAGAGATACCACAAGGCTTCCTCTGCCCTAGGAGAATTGAGGATTTCTTTCCTTAGAACTCATTCCTGCCCCAGCTCAGCCTCCTCCTCCTCCAAGCTTACCGAGGTGTTTGTGCACCAAGCAAGGTGACATCTGCCATGAGTCACTTGGATCATCACAAGACATGGCAGATGCTCAAGAGGCCTCTTAACTCCACTAGTTCTGCAACAGATTCAGAAGGATATTGTTCATGTCCTCTGGGAATGCACAGACCTTCCCAAAGCAAACACAAAGCAGAACTGCCTCACCAGATCTGTTACCTTTCCAAACATCCCCTGCCTGCCCCAACCACGTTCCCTCAGCAGGGGAACCTGAGGAAGATTAACTATCTAAAGGTTAAGTATTTCTAACATTTTTACAAGTATTGTGTAAAGACTTGATATGATTTTATAAAAATCTATCAGATTAAATGGATTTTTCTTGTCAATTGCTCCTAATCTCTTGTTTAATGAGCCTGCAGTTTGTTCTGGTAAGACAAAACTCCATGAAACCTTCCCTGACTTAGGAAAATTCTCTCAACTCACCCTGTCCTTCCTGATCTCCAATACTTTCTCAGTCAGCTCTGAAATTCATTTAGGATTCCTTCACAGCACAGCTGCTTCCACCCTCCAAGTGCCTCTGTCCTTCTTGGCATCTCCCTCTCATTAAGGGCCTCCAGCAGCATCTGCACACACAAGCCCTGCTTTCATTATTCCTGGTCCAACCACACAACAACTGAAAATTCTTTCCCTCCAAGATGTGTGTGTGGTACCCAAAGAGGGACTTGTTTTTAGTTTGGAATCCCTTTTTCTTGTGTTAATTATTTATATTTTAGATTTAGCTGGCAATTCCAATCCATCAAAATCAGGCTCTGCTACAGAAATGTTAAAGTGTTTCCTCAAACTTAAATGCAGTTCAACCATTCAACTCTTTGCATACTGGGGACAGTAAGAAATGATGGAGGACCACAAGTCAGGTGAGCTCCCCATGACTGGGGGTGAACACAACTGGTGTAGATTAGAGATTATACTAAAAAAGTGAATTAAATGGTTCAGCTACCCCAGTTAAGGTATTTAATGATTCTGCATGGCCAGTGCAGTGAGGAGTTATGCAGAGACACTTCCCAGGCATGAACAAGAAAGCCCTTTACTGCAGGAAAGGCTCTGACAATCATCTTTTTGTTACTCCAGGCTCAGTTTGCATGGCAGAAAACCTTCTCATCTGGCTGTTTTATCAAAACCCAGAAGTGTTTCCAGATTAAATTGGTATTTACAAAGTTGCAAACACACTCTTTTACAGTAACAGAAGTTAATTTCCAGCTCCACCTTACAAGGATCTGAACTGGACACTGTAAAGAAAGGCTGTTTTACCCAGATATTACAGCTCTGTCCGTGGATCTGCAGGTGCCTCTGCCTGGTGGTTTCCAGCACATCTGCCATTGTTACTGACCCAGTGTTGGAGCCACGTTGAAAACATGATCTTAAACACTGTCAAGCAGCAAACTGTTACGATAGCAAGATAAAAAAGGTATTCCATGATTAGTACTTGTTTAAATGAGAGAACTGCTATTAGATATGACATTTACCTGAGTGTGTTAAAATACAGTAGCTATTTCAGTGCATGGTACAGCACTGCCTCACACACAGCTATATCCACTTACCTTGTGTCTCCATCTCCTCTTTTAAGACCTTATTTTAGAGACTATTTATTCTGAAACATTTTTATCTGTGCTGTCAGGTCATGCCAGGTACTTCAGGCCACCCTTCCAGATGCTCTGACCATCAGCAGCTCCTGTTTCACTGGGGTGGGTGGTTCGGGTGTTTAAAAGCAATGTGAAAAAAATCTTGAGCAACATCAGCTCCAGTAATTCTCCCCTCACCCTGAGAGGCATAAAACCCTTTTGAGGGAGAGTTAAAAAAACCCACAAACTCACAGCAAGACAAGGTGTCACATTTTCCATGACTCCTACAGAAAACCCCCAACAGGAGCCTCCCATTCCCCTCCTGTGGGCAGTTCAGCAGAGAGAATTTAAATAAGAGTGAAATCCTTCCCCAGAACTCAGTGAGGATAATTTTAAAATGATGGAGGTGGGAAAACTAAAAGATGCCTGCAGGCTGACTTCCATTTCTTTACAATGTAGAAATCCTATTTGTCCTTATATAGGAAGGGAATTGCCATACTGAAAAGAAACCCAAATGGTTCCATGTGAATTTGCCTCCCATTTCAGCCACTAATGACAGAGCCTTCACTGCCTGGGCAGGGGGGTATCATTAGCACAGAGTTCTCTATCAAAATGAATTTGACTTTTACAGGCAAGGTAACATGAAGAACTAAGGGATCTCTTAAGAAATCTTGTATTTTTCCTTCAAGACAAAGATAACTTGCTACTTTTCCATTCAAGATCAAAGAAGGGAAATAATACAAGGAGACAAAGACAGAAGAAAGAGAGACAGAGCATTTGAAGCTTCAATTTTCTCTCAAATGCTTTTTCTTTCAGATGAGTACAATCACTGAATTCACACTATAGAAAAAGATTAAAAAAGGGAGGTTACATATGGCCAAAAAAAAAGAACTCTGGGAACTTTGCTGATGTGTTTAAAGCTACTGTACTTTACAATTCCTTTTTCAGAAGTAAAATGATAAACAAAAAAACAAAACCCTTTTTAATCTTCAAAGTCACGAATGATCAATAACAACTTCACAGCACTCGATATTCAGGGATCATAATCTGTATTTTACTCCAGCAAAGATGTGCACAGAATGAGTGATCTGCCCAGGTCGGACACTGAGCTGGGGATGGAACTCAACACATCACAAGACTGTTTGTTAAACAACAAATCCATGCTTTCATTTAGCAGTTGTTCATTTGTTACCAGTCTTTATTCCAACAAATTATTATTATAATAAATAAATAATGGACTTTTTTTCCCCCAGCCCCTGCAGAAACATTTGAGATAGTGGAGGAGGTACATCCCAGGATTAATTAGCAAAATATTTAGCACAACACACCAATGAACTTGCTATGCCTCTGAAATCCATCTAACACTTCAAGTTACTAAACTACTTTTAAGGGTCAACACATGAATAGCTCCACAGCAGCAGCAGCAGCTTCCCTGCCCAGTCCTGTTTCTGGTCCTGCAGGACACAGCCTGGGCTGAGCTCTGCCCTCTGACCCTGCACACTCCTGAGAGGGCAGTTCTGCCCTGCCACCCTGAGTGTGCCAGTGCTGGGCACTGCTCAGGCCCACCTGTGCCCACCTCAGCCCCACCTGTGCCCACCTCAGTCCCCACCTGTGCCCACCTCAGCCCCACCTGTGCCCACCCCAGTCCTCACAGGTCCTTCCCAGAGCAGGAGCAGCACAACATTGAAGAGATGTTCAGTCAAGGATGAGTTTAACAGGAATGTTACAACTGCCTGCAGTGCAGGAACTTTGCAAAAATCCTGAAATATTTACAAATCAGTAAAAAAAAGTTTCTCCTGGAAACATACACCTCTCAAACTAAGAGGGAAAGGATTTCCATAGCGTTGTACTGTAAACTTTCTGCAATCTGTTGGAGTGCTGAGAGATTTAATTTACATACTAATGCTGCAAGCAGGCTGGGGGTGTGGGGGAGAGTTCCTTAGCACCAGTAATGAGCAGAGAGGAAGAGAAGGCAGCTACAGTCCCCAGGGACTGTTTTGTTTGCAATAATTTCAGGCTGTCTAATAATGCCTTTTAATAAGCTGCTCTCAGCTCTGGAGCTGCAATCAGCCTTTGTCAGAGCACACAATACTGCCCCAGACAGCAAAGTGGGTCTGACAGAATGGACAAAAGACTCCATCTAAAGAAAGGCTTCTTAAAAAAGGGAGGAAAAAGTTCCACCAGTGAAAAACAGAAATTATGCTGTCTATCCCATGTGTCCTTTCATTTCTAAAATGCTGCATTTCCAGAGGGGACCTATTGAAGCAAAATACAGTCAAGCAACACATTTTCTAGAGTACTCCAATCCTAGGTTACAATTAGACAAATTTGCTTATTTATAGGGCATTTATGCCCTCTAAGTGCACTCTAAATGAACTGCCAAGCACACATCCAGAGTCCCCAGTAGTTTCTCCAGCCTCTGATGTAAAAATTCAACAATATGAGATCTTAAATCCTCCTACACTGAGTTTATTCAGGACTCTTAAATTCCAGTGGAGGCCCAACCCTCCCCTCTCCACAGCACCACCACCTGAGAGATGAGATGGCCTGAGCAATACCTGCACTGATCACATCATGGGAGCTTCCCCCCACTTTTAAAACTAGTTTTTACTTGCAAGTTATTTCATGCCCCCTCTGCAACACTGGGAAATAACGGCAGGGTGTGGTTACACCCCAGAGCTGAGGGAGGAGGTCACAGAGGAGCCTCTCCTTGCCATTTCCTATCAGTTCCCTGTCGCTCAATACATGAGGTTAAACGATTCCCCACA
Organism: Hafferia zeledoni; assembly: GCA_035583235.1. Taxonomy (NCBI): domain Eukaryota; kingdom Metazoa; phylum Chordata; class Aves; order Passeriformes; family Thamnophilidae; genus Hafferia; species Hafferia zeledoni. The sequence continues at coordinate 6,426,448 of JAWWEV010000056.1, forward strand.
GGGCTGCCTTTGTCTGTCCCTGGGGCTGCACACAAAGTGCTCGTTCATGTGCACAGCAAACAAGCAGCCAAGGGCCAGGGATCAGCATGCAGGCCCTTTGGGGTCTTCTGCAAACAGTTGGGAGGAAGGTGGCACTTCAGATAAACTCTGTCCATTTTCAAAGCTTCAGTGCTTCCCTAGTACAAACTACTTAGTAAGGAGTCCAGACAAAAATTAAGACAATGTGAAGGATCACCCAAAAACCCACTGATCAGGACTGCTCCTGAAAAAGGCCTGCTTGCTACAACCACATGCAAAAAGATTAGGTTTTAATAGTTAGAGAAATACACATTCAGAAAAGTTCAAAACAGCTGATTCTTTCCAAAGACAGTCACACCATGCTTTTGTTTTTAGAGTTCCACTTAGTGTTCAGCCTCAGAGCTTGTTTTACTTAAGGGGTGTACAGACACCAAGGTCCCAAAGTGCACTTAAGGCTGTTTACTTCATATCTTCTGGTTAAGAACCCAAGAGTTTTAGGGTTTTTTTTTTGTTTTTCTTTGCTTTTTCTAGAAATAGAAAACCCAAATGCAGTATGACAGAAGTCCAGTGCTGCTGAGAACTGCAGAGACAGAAGCCTCACACACCTCTTCACTGCTTTGCCTTTTCCACCTCAACACTTGCCAGAGCAAAGACTTTGTCTCCTGATCCTATGAAGGGGGAAAAAACATTTCCAGTAAGTATTAGTAGAAATTGTGAATTTCCTGATATACAATTTAAATCAAGCAGAACATCTGAGATCAAAAGAAATTAAAGCTACATTGTGAAAACTGGAACACTTGAGGTAACTTAGCAAAGAGAGACACAGTGACTTGGCAGGGCTAAAGCAGCATGTCCTGCTGGGCCTGGCTGGAGGGAGGTTCCCTTTGCCCCAGCAGCTCCTGATGGTGTTGGTAACACCCCAAGGTTTGGGCTCTGAGGCTGTGGCACCCCAAAGGTCAGTGGGTTTGGGGTGGGCAGGAGGGGACATGGCCAGGACAGCTGAGGGTCCATTCCATGTGACACCACACTCAGCAGTGAGTCCGGAGAAAGGAGAAGGTGGGGAATTAATTAATGAGACACACACTGAGGCCCTACCCCCCAGAAGAAGGTGGCTGGACATCACCTCCTCTGGGCAGCAGAGGATTCATCTTTTTGTTTTCCTTTGCTTCTGTGCCCAGCCTTTGCTTTTCTTTATTAAATTCCTTTATCTTAACCCATGAGTTTTTAATTCTGTTTTCTCCCCATGTCCTGCTGAGGAGGAGGAACGAGAGTGTGGCTTGAGAACTACTAACAAAGTCCCCTTGGAACAAAAGGATCCTCACCTTGCTCACACTCTCACAAGAGGAGGGCAGAAAGGCAGGTCAGAGGCCCTTTAAGTGCCCCCTGACCTGGTCTGGCACGTTCCTGCCATGCTTGTTCTTCCACCCCATTATAACTGTAATGCCAGAATGAACTGCCATGCTTATCTAATGCATTTTACAACTGAACTTTTGATCTTGTCAATATGATTAGAGGCATGACAGTCATGGCCAGAAGCTGCTTTAAAGCTGCATTTTGACAATGTGCCAATAATTGCCAAATTCTCTGCATCAAGCAGAGGAAAAGGCTCTCCTGAGGAGAGGCATTAATGCCAAAAATATCTGTGTTTAACTGTAAGAGGGACATCTCTGCCTGAGACAGACCATTCAAGCCTTCAGATGATGGGCAATACCTGGCACTTCATGGACATTTGGCAGATTTATTTGCTCCTCATGGATTGTGTATCAGAGTTTCATTGTTAATAAAATGTACATCAGCATTTAGTGGCATGAGTCTTCTGTTGGTATTTTCTCTTTCAGAGGGGAACCAGAGGTATTTCTATTAATCAGTGTTCAATGAGGCAAAGAAATTGGAAGTTTTGAGAATGAAAACTCACCAAGGTCAGTGGAGACTCTCTCAAACTGGCTCAGGGCTGCACCAGCATTTGCTGACAGGAACATCTCATCATCCCCCGTGAGCTGAATCACAAAAAGCCACACCTGTGAACTTCAGACCTTACCTGTGCATGTTCCCACCACTCCCATGGGCACATCATGAACCATGACAGGCTACAGCAACTGTCCATGTGCAGCTTTTAAGTGGCAGTGCTATCTAACATATGAAAACCTAAAATAAAAACACAAGCTGCTTCCTCCCACGCTGGATTTGCCCTCCAGGGCTCCTGCCAGCCCAGATGTGCAGTGCCAGCTGTGCCTCCACATGCACCAGAAGGCTCAGGCTGACCTCCAGGTCACCTGTGGTAAAGGGTCACACTGTACCTGAGCACTACATTGTGCCAGGGCTGTCAGGAACTGTGTTGTACAGTAATGAACCAAGATCTCACACCTCCTGAGGAAAGCACACCCATGCAGGCACTGCCAGCTTGGACCATGTTAAGGGCCAATGACCCAGAAATGGTTCTCTTCCTTCAAAGTGGCATTTGCACATGTATATTTTGCTTTTATGTACATGCTCTGATGCCTTGTGACAGATACCCATAAAATATTTACAGTAATGAAGCAGTAACCTACATTTGGAAGGTTCAGATATTCTAAGTTAAAAGTCACTCATTTAATTAGCCCCAGATACACATCCTTATTAAAGCAAAGCATAAGGGTGTCAAACTATTCACACTGCTTGCATCAGTTTATTTATTAGAAACATAAAATCAGGCACAGGCATTCAGGATGGTGTTGGAATGTAGGAAAACATATTAGTTCCCTGCCTTTGCTGGGCTTTGTGAGCAAGCACCCAACTATTTCACATTTTGCAGTGCTGTGTAGACAAACATGTAGCATTTACTGTCACTGCCCACATCCAGGACAGATGTGAAACTCCTGTCCCAGCAGGTCCTCTGTGCAGTTACTGATCATTTTAAAAGATTAACAGGTTAGTTCAGGGTGTGGTGAAGTTGCTTAGTGTTGTGATCCAAGGAAATCATGTCAGGAGGATTAGGTATCTTAACTAGTTTTTTATAGATTTCCAAAACATTTTTATTTTAGCTCTGACAGTCAAGAAATAAAAATATTCTGAGGGAAAGCCTTTGCTCTGGACTGCAGCTCTTTTAAGTACTGCACTTGTTCTTTTGCATTACATTCCCTCAGTTCCTGAGAAACTTTAAGCACAGAGACACACAGCAACCCATTTGCTTCACATGCCATCCACAAAGAGAAGCAACTTGTCTTCCTCCCTCTGGTGGCAAACCCAGGGCTTGTTCTGCCACCCTGGATCACTGGGGCAACAATGAGTTTATCCCTCATGGCTCCACCTTCTTAACCTCACACCGAGAGGATTATCAGCAATGCAAAAGTGAGGCTGGATGTGTGTCAAAAGCTTTGGAAAGTTCCTGGTGAATAGGTGGGAGCTTTTATAAATATGATCACCTTGTACCAGCCTGTGTGTGATTCCTTTATGTGGCCCCAAGAAAGCATTTTAAAGCAGAAACAGCCTTATATAAACCTACAAAACTATTTGATACGTGTTCAGCAGTGAGTGCTTCAGAAAGCCTGGCATTAAAATGGAAGGACATTTATATACTATAAAAGCAAGTTGCATATTATTGTTTGCTCATAAAGTTGTAATTTCTTATTTTGTTTCAAATTCCTTTCAAATACATAGACAGAAAACTCTATTCCCTACCACACCACCCCCTTACCTTCTCCCCAAGCTTCCTGAGGGCAGTCAGGATTTCCACCTTCTGTTGGGTGTACAGGTCTCGGGCCAACTTCCCAACCATTAAGTCTCTGTCCATCTGCACATCACGGGGGAAAATAAGTCAAAATATAAAAGCCTTCCATTATTCCACTCAACGCAACAGCAGGAGAAATGCAAGAGTTTTTGCAGCAAGACAAAAAACCTTCACCTCTGCCAACCTCGTCCTCAATTGCCTCGGCTGCTTCTTTGCAAACATTCTGATCACTTCGGGGGTTTTGAATGCCTGGCTGATGGCTGCCTGTATTGCCTGCAAGGAAGAGAGCAAGGAATGAGCAGACCAACAGCCCTGACAGGCTCCAGCTGCACCACGAGGGTACCAAGGGCTGGAGAGCACCCTCAGCACCCTCTGCAGCCTTTGATAGAGAGCTCTCCTTCTTTTGCATAACGATGGAAATGAGACGAAAAAAAATATATTACCCTTATGCAGGGCTTGAAAAAGCCACTAATTAGTGCAACTACACTGAGAAAGAGCTGTGAAAAACCTTTCATCACAGTCTAGGTCTTGCTTTCTAATAATTCCCACCACCTTTCTGATACCAGCACATCACAGTTTTAATGCCCACACTGATGATTGTAGCAGAATGTAAATGATGAGGAAAACATCCT
>JAWWEV010000056.1:6430903-6449308 GCA_035583235.1 Hafferia zeledoni
TCTGATACCAGCACATCACAGTTTTAATGCCCACACTGATGATTGTAGCAGAATGTAAATGATGAGGAAAACATCCTACTGTTATTCAAAATCCTCTATGGGTTATCAAAACTATTATTCTTAAATCTCCTCACAGTTATCTTTGGACAAGTCATGGTCTCTCTGGAAACAAAATCCTAAAACACAGGGCTCAGAAGGAACAAATCATGCTCAAATTAAACATTTGAGAAGAGAAAATAGATCAGAAGTTTGGGAGTCAGAATAAAAAAAGATCAATAATATAATAAATATACATATAAAATACATTAATAAAATATATAATTATAATAAAAGAACTTAAAAGTCACACAGTCATTCCTACAGCCTTTTCACTTGGACTGGTTTGAATCTGAAACACAAATCAGCACTAAAAGCACAGAAGTGCCATGTTGTGCTTTCTAACAAACAGGCATGAACTGTATTTCTCATTATATATATTATCCTGGATTGTCCTTTAGACCTTTTATATTAATTTCTGTTATTTTATGTTATTTTCTAATATTAAGGTTCTGATATATTTAGTTCCTCTGATTTCCCAGTGTTGTGGTTATGATTCTTCTACTTTTTTTGCCTTTTAAAATGAAGAGACCTATCCAAGTTTTTTATACATACACATGTATTAAATAATAAAAACATCAGATACACAGATCTAGATTTCACACACCAAAATTATAATGAAGCACTTGGGTGTGTTTCCTGTTTCATCAGCTCCAGGCAGAAGATGAATTGTTTTTAGCAACACATCATCCTTACCAGCTGCATCCCACTGAGCTCGTCCACCAAAGTCATATCTCCAGACATGATCTTCTTCAGGGAGTCGTTGAACTCACTCAGCTGCTCCAGAGTTTCCTTTTTGGTCTCTTCATACTCATCTGCATCCAGCTCCTCTCTGAAGAGGATCCAGGAAGACACATCAATTCAGAGGCTCTGACCTGAGTCCTCCCGTGGAGCAGAGGGTGGCACAGAGTTTGGTCCCCCTGCTCTGCCCCGGGCACTGCAGGGGCTGCCCCCCTTCCTGCCCCCCTGCCCCCATGTGCTGCTTGGGGTGAAGTCACTGCTGTTCAAAGGGCCCTGACAACAACATACCCAACCCCTGGGCCAATACTGAAAAGTGTATTTGGGATCTCAACAAAAATACCCAGTGAGATTGTCCTGCTTGAAGCTACAGTGAAACAGATTACTTGAGAAGCTAAAAAGTCACACTGAAACAGAATATAAATAAAACACAGGGTGCTTTTGCCTGCATTTTCTACAGAGGATAAATAAAATTATCTTAGTAAAGTCTTCTAAAAATAATTTTTACTACCTAACAAATACCCTATTTTAAAAAATATAAAGCCACAACGAAATAAGAAAATAAGATTTTTGAAAAGTAACACTTTCTTCTGCCAACTACTTAAGAGAAATATTACCATAAATCAGGAGAGCAGGCATTTTTCTTACCTGCATTCTTCCAGATCTTGAAGCTGCTGCATTAATCTGTCCAACTGCTCCTCCAAGTTTTGTTTTAGTTTACTGGTCTCTGTTGTTCCTCTTGAAGCCATTTTCTGTTTTCACATGAAAATTTCCAGCTGTTGCATGACACCCCTGGGGAAAAGTACGTTTTACTGTTTGTACCAACAACTGAAAACTTATTTAAAATGCCCAAATATAAAGAAAATCACGCAGCCTCTTGCTGGCCATGTCTGAGCACACCACCTGGCGATGCTTGCGGTGGGAATGCAGAACGCACAGGATAATCCGGGTAGCGAGAGGGGTCCCCCAGGGCAACCACCCCAACAGTGAGCGCAGCCGAGGGGCAAACCAGGCAGGAGCTGCCGGAATGCAGAGGCCCCGCTACACCAACCAGCAGGGGAGCTGCAGGTGCCGGGGCGGGCACACCAGGGGGCAGCAGGAGCGGGTTCAGGGCCCGGGGGCAGCAGGGGGGGCACAGGACCCGGGTCAGCAGGATAGGGCGCAGGGCCCGGGGGCAGCAGGAGCGGGTACAGGGCCCGGGGGCAGCGGGAGCGGGTACAGGGCCCGGGGGCACCGCCGGGCACTGCGGGCGCAGAGGGGCAGCCCCAGCCCGGGACACGCGGAGCGAGCGGGGCCGCCAACGGGAACTGCACACCCCGAGGCTGCAGCCGAGCCCTCCCGCCCCGCCGGCCCCGCTCCCGGATCTCGATCCCCGTTCTCGGATCCCCGTTCCCCGCTCCGCTCACCCGCGCAGGCCTCGCTGGGCGGGCCCGGCCCGGCCCCCGGAGCCGCTTCCGCCGCGCCAGGGCCAATGAGCGCGGGCGGCTCGGCGGGCACGGCGGGGTCGGAGCGGCACGGGCGGTGAGTGCGGGCCGGGGGGCTGTGCGGGGCATCCTGTGTGAGACCCCCTGTGCGAGACCCTCTGTGCGAGACCCTCTGTGTAGAGCCCTCTGTGCGGGACCCCCTGTTCTGGGCCCCCTGTGCGAGACCCCCTGTGCGAGACCCTCTGTGTGAGACCCCCTGTGCGAGACCCTCTGTGTAGAGCCCCCTGTGCGAGACCCACTGTGCAGGGCCCCCTGTGCGGGACACCTGTGTGAGATCCCCTGTGCGGGACCCCCTTTGCGGGGCTCCCTGTGTGAGACCCCCTGTGCAGGACCCCCTATGCGGGACCCCCTGTGTGAGACCTCTTGTGCAGAGCCCTTTGTGCGGGACCCCCAGTGCGGGCCTCCTGTGCAAGGCCCCCTGTGCGAGACCCCCTGTGCGGGGCATCCTGTGTGAGACCCCCTGTGTGAGACCCCCTGTGCGGGGCATCCTGTGTGAGACCCCCTGTGTGAGACCCCCTCTTTTAATTCAGTATTCTATCATCTGTTCCACCAGTGGCAGCCCAGCCACTTTCTGCAACACAAAGCAGACCAATTCTTTTCAGGTTTAGTCCATTGCACTCTCTTCCTTCATACCATTCTGAATGATACTAATTACCCTTTACGTTTTATATTACAGAAAATATAAATAAATCCTGAATGATATATTGATTTTACAGATCTTGCTGGAAAGGCTCACTGCAGTTTAGAGTAGCAACCCTAGGAACTGTCACAGGATGTTCTGTTTCTTCCTTTAAGTCCTAGGAAGAAGTTACTTAACAAGGAATTTCCCTGCCCACGTGTCTTGGCAGTTGATTTGCATTTCCATCTTAAAAGAGGTGCAAAGTTCTAATAAACTTTGTCCTGCAATCAGGACAGATAATGTCTCCATATGAAGTTTGAAAGTATGAGCTCCTTTTCTTCAGAGTGGGCAGTGCACTGTCCTCTCTAAGCAAGCAGCTTGTTAACACTGATTTTGTATTTTAATCTCTTAAAAACCAGATAGTGCAGTATCACATGAACCAGTGCAGCCTAAGTGTTGATGGAGGTGTTAAATTTGATCTTGACATTTTATTTTGTACTTATTGGCAGCACAAATAAGTGACAAACTCTTTTTTCATCCCATTTCTTGTAGTAGCTGGTACCCAGCACCAACATTGTGCACTTGGCTGTGGCTGTGAGGAATGGCTATGGAGGACCCTGACAGGAAGACTGAGGTGGTTCTGCTGGCCTGTGGGTCCTTCAATCCCATCACCAACATGCACCTGAGGCTCTTTGAGCTGGCTAAAGACTATTTCCATGAAACAGGTAGGATGATAATTTGTATCATTCAGAAGAGCTTTGATAACTGGACACTTAAGGTATTCTGTGTCTGTAAGTGCCTGTTTGACAGGGACAGATATTTTTGGAAATGTTAATTAGGTATTGAGGGTGGTATGTGTGGATGTATCACACAAAACCATGTAGGCCAACATGAGAGAACTGTCTTATATACCTGTTGCTTATTGCTGATTTTAATGGGCTCAAGCACAGGTTTTATAGTTTGTTTATAGAAATCTTTTTTTCTAATTTCTCTTCCTGACTCCTCCCTTGTGCTGCCCTGACAATGCAGAAGGGAACTGTGTTTTTCCACTGGGCTGGCTGTCAGAGCTGCCATTGCCCTGAACAATGTTCATGTCATAGTTTGAATACAATGCAGGGGAAGTGACATCTGCTCAACCACTTCTTGTGTCATGTGTTTTTCTCCACAGGAAAATACAAAGTAATCAAGGGCATCATCTCACCAGTGGGAGATGCATATGGGAAGAAAGGGCTGATCAGTGCAAACCACCGAGTGACAATGGCAAAGCTGGCCACAAAAAACTCAGACTGGGTGACAGTTGATGATTGGGAAAGCAGCCAGAGTGAGTGGTTGGAAACACTAAAAGTTTTAAGGTATTCTTCAGCCAAGCTCTACAAAGTCTCACAAACCTATAGAAGCATAAGGGATGGTGTTAACCTAGCAAGTTAGGTAACAGCAGGCCAGCCCCAAATCGTCTGAATGGACTCAGTGAATTCAGAGACACTACTGATATGAGCCTTGAAAATGAAAGATTGCACCATTAGTCCTAAACATACCAAAAATGAGCCTGTGAACAATTCTAAAGATATTGCTTAGGCCTTACTCCATTTTTGTGCTGGAAAGGTGTTCATGGGAAGGGACAAAGACCAGAACAGGGCATCACATGCTACACCAGCTGCCCAGTGTGTATTTAAAGACTGGCATGAGAGTTCCCTGAAGGAGTATTTTCTGAGTTTTACATTTTTACTCTTTCAGTCATTGCTACTTCACTGAGATTCTTGTTATTAAAACAGATTTTTTTAAAAAAGAAACAAACCAACCTTATTGTTGCTTTGAAATCTTTGCACTTTGAGCACCACATGACTGAGCTCTCAAGTCCCTGTTTCAGCAGATCAGCTCCTGGGTGGCCTGTTTGTGAAAGTGCTGCAGGAGGAAGTGGTGATAGGTTATTTATAGGCCATACTACCCCTATTTTCTCCTACATCTTTAAAATTCCTAAAATACATCTGTTTTGCAGGTACCATCATCAGAAGCTTTTATCTTCTGATGCCACCAATAGCCTGGAGGAGGCTGTGCCCTTAACAAAGCTGGGACGGAAGAGGAAACAGGAACCAAACAGGCACGAACCTGTTAAAAAGAAAAACCAGAGTCCAGATATAAAGAGTTAAGTCTGTTTGCAAATTAAATGGTTAATGCCACTTGTTATGTCAAGAGAATTGCACAGTGAGTAACTTTTTTACGGTAGCTCTTGGTTCTGATGCCACAGAGTAAGTTTATTGCCTTAGATCCCACAGCAAAAGGCAGTAGATCCTTTTACTGAAGGGACTTCAATAACCTTTATTCAGAAAAATTCTGTATTGAGGCTGTTGACTATGTTAGATGCTCTGAATCTTTTTTTATTTCATTCCATTGTCTCATCTTAACCAAAGGTAGCCTAGAAATTAAATGTCCCTGTCAGCTAAAATCTGGTGGCCTAAACCAAGCCCTGCTTCTCACTTATTTTGCTTCTTAAGGTGTCCCACAGATTAAACTGCTTTGTGGAAGTGACATACTGGAATCTTTTGGGATCCCTGATCTGTGGAAGTCGGAGGACATCACTGAGATTGTGGAGAAGTACGGCCTTGTGTGCATCAGCAGGGCTGGAAACAACGTCCAGAAGTTCATCTATGAATCTGATACTTTGTGGAGGCACAAGAACAACATTCACCTGGTGGAGGAATGGATCACAAACGACATCTCCTCCACCAAGATCCGCAGGGCCCTGCGCAGGGGCCAGAGCATTCGGTACCTGGTGCCTGATGTGGTTCGAGCCTACATTGAGAAAAACAACCTGTATGGCCCAGAGAGTGAGGACAGGAATGCTGGGGTGGTCTTGGCCCCCCTGAGAAACGTGCCAGTGACTCCAAGAACTAACAGGCACTGAAAACTAACCCACTGTCTGCTGTGAGAAAAGCTACAGTTCAGTACAGGAAAAGAAAGTAGCACCAAGGATTGTTAGGGTTTTATTTTGGTGATTCCTACATCAGATGTGCTGGCTGCCATTTCTCCCCCCAGAGTCCACAAGTTTACAATGTCCTTTGCTGATGAGGTTGGTTCTTTTACCCTCAGTAGTAATGAGGGTACTGAAGGATAAGCGATGCCCCTGTGATGCCTTGGCTCCTGCCTGAGCTGCTGCAGATTGCTGTGCTATTGATTAGGCCTAGCAAAGGGTGAGATCTGCTTTTCTCTCTTGCTCACTGTCTTTATGACTGATGAGGGCAGGAAAGATTTATTTTCAGCCCTCAAGTCAACCAGTGTGCTGCTGAATAAACAGCAGATCCTTCTAATGGGAAAGCACCCTATTTATGTGGTCATTTTTCAGAGTAAAACTGCACTTTAAGTCTAGGTTTAATCTTCTTAATAATGATGCTGGCGTGTGTTGGCACACTCTGTGTAATTGTAGAGAAACTGTGAGCTTTGGTCTTCAGTTTTACTTCACTGGAGTTTAATGTAGTTATGTGTGATGGGTCTTTCAATAAAATAAATGGCATGTAATATGCTAATTTTAGTCATCTTTTTCACCTTTTCTGATGTGTGATGACTGCATGACTTTTAAACAGGTAGAATGATGTTAGTACAGTTTGGTTTCAAACATTACATCCAGGCTTTGACACAGGATTCACCCAAGTACTCACTTCTCTCTGCTTGCAAGAGTCAGTGGCATTGCAACAGTGCTTTACTACCACAACCTCCTAACACCAAATTATGGGTGAAATGTTACTATTTGAGTCCAGGGAACACATTCCTTTTCATTTCTCTGTGCCATTCCTGGTTTAGTGTAGGTTAGAGAACATCCAGCTGCAACAGGAAGCAAGCTCTGACGTCCTGATTTCCTGCTCACATCATTCTGTGAGTCACCTTGGCCAAACTGCCAGCTCCACAAAAGGAGCTAAAGTTCAGGGAAATTCCTCTGCAAAATACTGCCCTTTTTATTCAGCCTAACACAAGTGAGTAAATAGATAAATGTAGTAAGTGTAGGTGAGTTTCTTCACCTTCAAATCCCTTATTCCCTCACTTCCAAATTCCCTGTATGATTTCCCTTCCAAGTCAAGCATTTTTTGTTCTCTTCTCAAAATACATTGCTGGATCGTCACTTCTGAGATTTCCATCACTCCTTTGCTGAAGGGAAAGCCCAACACTGAAGCTTATCTGCTGCATCCTGTGCTCTGCTGCCTCTGCTCTGCCACAGTGAACAGCATCTAACAAAGCATCAGTGGGGACAGTGTCAGCTCTCCTTTGTGTGTGAGGAGTGGAAAGCAAAGCAAGGCAGGGAGCTACATCTTCTATATTCATGGAAGTACTATTGGAATGTGCCTTCCATTCACGCCAGGCATAAACCAAAAAGACAGAATTCTGATCTCTGTTGCTGTGCCATGGGTACTGCTTTAAAATGTGCTGGTATAATACTATGTAGAGTTTGGCAGTCAGTGCCTGTCTCTTCAAACACAGCATGTCAGTCCTGAGTCTCTGATCAGCTTCTTCTCAATGAATAGATTTCAGCTTACAGAGCCACAGATCTCATAAACGTGCAGGGAATTTTAGTAATGACAAAATCAGTCCCTTCAAAGTATACAAATGGACACAAAAGGTTCAGCCCGTTTTTTTTGCCTTGCATTGTGGCTCTTGGGCTGTTAACATTTCCTCCACACAAAGATTTCAGACAGGGTGACCTTTTCCCTGCAGCCCAGCTGAAGCCATTCTACAAACAGCCTCTCACCCACTGGCCCAGCAGGAGCACCCTTCCCCTCCATAGGAAAGGAATGGGATGGAATCCCACCCACAATCTGCCTTATATAAGGCCTGGTTAGAAAACTCCTTCATTTTTGCCTTTTGGACTGGATCTTCCTTCTGCTGTCTGGCAATGCCTGTGGATTTCAGTGGAACCTGGAACCTTGTCAGCAATGACAACTTTGAAGGTTACATGGTGGCCTTAGGTAGGTGAAAATACCTGATTCTGTCCTTCCTCCCTTCCTTCCCCCAATAAGGGTCCTGAATTTTAAGAGTCTAAGTTCTTCTAAAACTTAGACATTGCTTAAACTTCTTTTTTTCCCTCTGAAAAACAGTGGAAGGAACTTTGTTTATTGATCAAGAGAGCATTACCCTACTGGAGCCTGTCATTGCAGCTTTTGGGAATTTCAGAGATTAACAGTGCTTTAATGGGGAAGTAAGGAAGGTCTCAGGACCTGATGAGCTTTGTGGTGCACAGCTCGTGACAGGCAGTGACAGCAGGAACGTCTCCTCTCCCACGTCTCCCACCCTTCTGTCCCTTTGGGCCCTGTGTAACCTGGTCCCCAGCACTGTCCCTTGTGGGTTATGGCACACACAACCAGAAAGAAATCTGTTTTCTGGCTGTATCTATGCTGGGTGTCCAACTTAAATTGTCTGGTTGGTGTCTGTAACATGGTGAGAGGACTGTTCTCTGTTACTAACCTTGCTATGCTGTCAATTACTCATTATGGGAACACCCTTTCTCTCTTTGTGCATTTATCCCTCAGTTGGGATACTAAATAATATATTCTTAATATGTTAATGTCTTCAAATCAAATAGAGATTCTGCCTGTTCCTTGATGATAAACATTGCCCTTCCTTTTGCCCTATTTAAGGTACAGGGTGCAGAGTCCTTGTTAATTCTTCCATTGCCTTTGACAAAGGATGGGAATGTCCCCAACTATTCCCTCTAGCTGAGCAAGGGATAAGCCTGACACCAACCTTGGGGCATTTGTGTGTGGCAAACCAGCTCCTAAAAGGAGCATTTTGCCCCCAAGTCCCACAGATCTTGCATAGGAATTGGGCAATGAGTAAACTGGTTTCCAAAGAGTAAAACGTGCAAGAGGACAACTAAATCTGTGTAATGTCCACCTTTGAACAAAACAAAAGGTTCCAACCAAGCAACAAAAGTACCCAAGAAATGCTTCCAGTAGTAACACAGGCTGAGTTCTGGCTGCCCAAATGGCTGGTGGAAAATACAGCTCTGACCTTTTGCCTCCTGTCCAAGGTATTGACTTTGCAACACGCAAAATAGCAAAAATGCTGAAGCCTCAGAAAGTGATCAAACAAGATGGGGATTCATTCTATATCCACACCACCAGCACATTCAGAGATTACTTGCTTGAATTCAAAGTTGGAGAAGAGTTTGAAGAAGATAATAAAGGCCTGGATAACAGAAAATGCAAGGTAAGAATAAATAGATAAAATCAAGGGGCTGTGACAAAATTAAGATGCCACGATCAATCCAGATACTTGAGTTGAAATTGTTTAAAGAATAATATTTGTAACTCAGGACAGAGGTAGGAGCCTGAGTTACAGACAAGGAGTTTCACTCAGGAGAAGTACTTAGGTCCTGTTTTATCTGGGAATATGGACATTGTCTACAAGTATTTTGCAAAACTGAGACAGACATGCAGAAACACTGTTTTGGTTGCTGTTGCACAGAGCCTGGTTACCTGGGAGAATGACAGACTTGTCTGTGTCCAGACTGGTGAGAAGAAGAACAGGGGCTGGACTCACTGGCTTGAAGGAGATGACCTCCACCTGGTATTGACTTCAAATTTCTACTAATTCTGTCTTTATATGACCAAAGTAAGATCTATGAAGTGGTCATGGTGTGCACAAGTCCCTCTAGCTCTGTGGTATTTGTAATGGATGATACACAGCAAGCACATTCTGCCTTGAAACAACTTCCCTGCTTCACTGTAAAGTTAAGCATAAGTTATTGGCATGGCCAGAGTGGGGCAAGGGATCTGTGTTCATTTTGGGGAGCAGTGCCTTTGGTTACTACACACATCTATACTCTTGGTTTCTTTGGTAGGAGCTTCGTTGTGAGAATCAAGTGTGTAAACAGGTCTTCAAGAGAGCCTGAGTCTGGGTTGTCCTGGCTTTCCCCTGGAGAGACAGCTCTGCACAGGAGACTGCACATCCTCCTGGACAAGAACTCACTCCTTGTGTCTGTCAGCCCGAATGGTCTGATGTTTCTGGCTCAGGAAATTTCTGCTGTTGCCAGTGTTAAAGATCTGATTTTTGCTAATAAATGCCCCAAACCAAACTAATCTCAAGTCCCTGTCTTTTGAATGTGTTCTTGTAGGAATAAATCCAACCCAAATGAAGTGGTATGGCCTGGGTCTCTGGTTAACTAACAGTGTGAATTAGAACAAGAAAACCTGGTTCTAAAGGGGCCTGTCAACATCAAACAAAGCAGGGGGAGGATGGTAGAGAAGGGAAGATAAACAAGGAAGCAAACAACAAAGGATATAGATTTATTATTCAAAATGCATCTCTAAGATGCAGAGCCTGTGGTTATTAACTCCACTTGCCCATATCTTACATGAGTACTGTGAGGTCCCACATTGTGCTGTACCTGCTTCATTCTCAATAACCAAGCTGAGCTTACCAGAGGAACCAGCCTGAGGTGAAATCCCAGGGCAGCGAAGGTGGGTCTGAGGCATCCACAGAGACTTCAGTCTGCAAAATAAGTGAACTCTCTAAGCACACACAGAGTGAAAACAATGCTACTTTAGTTTAGATTATTTTGCACACAGCTGTTCAATTCAGTTCCGTGTTCTTCTTTATTCAATATTACAGAAGGTCATAGAGAAGCAGGTTTTATTCTGCTTTATGTGAGTGCTTGTAAATGGTGAGTTCACCTTGGTAGGTAGAAGTGAAATGAGTTGTTACACATTGTGTGCAACACTAACTGTTATTAGGAGTGGAAAAAGAGTTTAACTCTAGCTTTAGGTTAGTATCTTTATTACTTTATATGAAAAATTAATCCCTGACATGTTGAAAACAGTAGCACCACCTTTCTGATCTTCTCCTCAGTTCAGAATGCTCAGAGCCACCACTGAGGCCAAACAAAACCTGTTGAAGCACGGAGGGGGTTTAGTTGGATTGACCCCCATAATTACTACAGGCCTGGGTAGGTTTAAGGCAGTTTCCAAAATAAGAACAGAAGAACTAAAGGCCTTTACACAGTTAAGGAAATGTGGGCACCAGCAGTAAAATGCCTGACAGTGTCTTCCTTCTGGAATTGGGTAGTTTTTCATTTGTTTGAAAACAAAATTGCTGTTGCAGTGTTATTCTAATAGAAATACCCAATCAGGGCAGCAGCGGCAGCCACGGGGACTTCTCTGCTCACACCTGTCAATGAAACACAGCGGCAGCCACGGGGACTTCTCTGCTCCACTGGATGGCGCTTCTGCCACGTGCTGGGTCTGCACTGGATTTATAAACGTTTCGATTGTTGAACATTGCAGATATTCCCAAACCCCACAGATTTAAGCTGTGCCCTCCAGTAAGAGATGCGTGAGAAGCAAAGCAGAAAGGCAGTGATTACCTTGGCTCTGCTAGTACAGAGAGAGGCTCCAAGCAGGACTGAGCAAAATGCAGCCTTAGAAACATGAGTGACCAGAAGTGCAATAACTCATTAGTGAGGCTGCTGTTGAGAAGCCCTTATTGATAGAAATAGAAGAGTTTTTATCAACAGAAGGATGTTAGTTTTTTATTGCTACCTTCCTGCTTCCAATTGCTGGTCTGGAAGCAGGTAATGCCATGCAGAACTTGCTCCAGGATGCTCTGGAGATCTTAGGGATGAGAGAAACTACTACAGTGACAAAACTCCTTATTCTGATTTCATTTATGTGCAAACCAATCCACACACTTTCATAAAATACAAAAGAAACATCTTGAAATTCATGGGGGGAAAAAAGGAAGGGAACAGTCACATGTTCTGAAAGTGGGGGGAAATAAAGACATTAAAATAGCCTTTGCCAGGAAGATGCGACTTGAATTATAGACCTGAAGGACAAGAACAGAACTCCCAGAGAAGCACTTGAAGGGTTTTATTCAAAGGTGTTTCAGACCACTTCAAATACCTTAAAAGTAAAAAAATCCCAAGATAAACACAAAAAGAAGTGTAATCTAAAAATTGAAGGCAACAATATACATATGTTCTATAAAAAGACCAGTAATGTATATTATGATTCAATTATTTACAAAATAATTTATTTCCCTTCTGAGTACTTTAGTTAAGTCATCAAAATATTTTGTTCAGAGAACTTTAAATCAACACAACACAGAAGAGATATATAAAAACACAAGACCAAGTATCTTACCTGCCTCATATATGCATTTAAGAACTCGGATCAATTTTATTACTGTATAATTATTTGCAGTGTGTATGAAGCTATGACCTAATTGCTCATTTAGAGCAGGCTGGTTCCATCTTTACATCCTGTTGTCCAGCGTTTATGGGAGTCCTTCTCTCACTGACTCAGCCACGCTGCCCTTCCACATCTGCCTGTTCAGGGTTCATTAGTAGTGACTGGTCACCCTGGGCTACAAACCTGCTGATGCAGCTCTCCACTTGTCTCTGCTCTTCCAAACCACAACTTTTAAAAACCCTGTTCTCTTTTACCCTTGTATAAGTGACCAAACAAGCCAAGCTGCGGGTGGTGACCCCTCAGTGCTCTTACAGCTGATCTGGCTGCTCTGCTCTAGAGCTGAGTTTGGCTTTCAGTGGGAGGGAAAAGATGAGTAGCTTTCACAAAAATACCATTTTGTGGCATAATGAAAGAAACTTGTCAGAAAAGTTAGTAATAAAGAAAAAAACACTGCAGGTTCAAACTTCACCTGGGAAAGCCCTGAGGGGCTGGCCCGGCCCTGCTTGTTCCCTTCCCTGCCCTGGATCCCTCATGGACTCCGAGCCCACCTTCCTTACACCCCTGACCCCCGAGCCCACCTTCCTTAGCCCCCCCATGTCCCCTCACGGTCCCCTCCAGGTCCCTTTCATGTCCCCTCTCGGTCCCCTCACGATCCGCCCCCCCGTCCCCTCACGGTGCCCTCTCGCCCCGCCCCTCCCGCCAGGCCCCGCCCCCAAGCCGCGCTCCCATTGGCTGTCCCGGCGCGCGCGCGGCCCCGGCGCGGCCCCGCCCCGGCGTTGCGGGGGGGTCACGTGACCGCGCCCCCCAAGATGGCCGCCGCCGCCCTGTTGTTTTGATGAATAATCCCCGCGCGGGGCAGCGGCCACGGGCGGGCGGGGCGGGCGCTGAGGGGCTCGGGGGGCACCGGGGGATCGGGGTGACCGACAGCGGGGCGCGGCTCCCCCTCGGCAGCGGCGCAGCAGCAGCAGCGAGGCGCGGGCGGGCGGCGGGCCGGGGGCGGCGGGCTGTGCTGGCGGCGGCCGCCCCGGAGATGCCCTTGTGAGGCGGCGGCGGCGGCGGCGGAGCGCGGGCTGGGAGCGGCCCCGCGGCGGGCAGGAGCAGCGAGCCCTCCCTCCCTCCGGGCACCATTAAGAGGAAGGCGATGGAGGAGCTGAGCGCGGACGAGGCGAGTGCGCGGGGCTGGGGCCTGAGGGGCGGGCGGGCCCGGGGAGGGGGCGATGCCGAGGGGTCTGCCCTGGGTCCGGCCCCGCTCGGGGGGCTCTGCCCTGGGCCCGGAGGGCTCTACCCTCGGCCTGGCCCTTCTCGGGGGGTTCTGCCTTCGGCCCGGCCCCGCTCCGGGGTTTCTCCGGCCCCGCACTCGCCCTGCCCCCCCGGGCTCGGGTCGCTGCTCTCCAGGTTAATGGTTTATTTTGCTCTCCCGCTGCCAGGTGGCCTTTGTGTGCCGCGGTGCCCTCGCCGTGTGTGCGCTGTGTGTGAGCCCAGACACTCAGCCCTTTAGCGCAGTAATAACTTGGGATCTCTGTGCCTCAGACTGTGCTGAGCAGCAAGATGGACGTGTTTGTGGCGCTGGTGTTTGGTGTCGGTGCCGCTGCAAACAACCTGCCCGTTTTCCAGCGCTCCCTTTGATTGCCTTTTTTCTGTTCATTCAACCTCTTGTTCTTTCCCTGGAGCCTTGTGGTGTTAAGTTGTAATGGACAAACCCCTGACATGGAATAACCTGAACTGTTTGTTGTTTCTTCCCTTTAAAGGGTGGTGTTTTGTTTTGTTTTGTTTTTTAATATAGACTAAGGTCTTATGTTTTGCCCATGTATTGGACTTGCAAAAGGGTTGTGTCCTGGTACTGATCAGGATGGGGGAGTTTCCCACTGTCCCCAGTGTAATGCCCAAATCATGAGACTTGAAATCTCTCATAAAATAGTTTAATATTAATGTGTATTGCATGCCTATACAATGTGGTGGGCCAGCTGCAGTCCAGGCTGGGTGCTCAGGGTATTCAGGGAGGATCAAGGGATGTTATTTTTGTTCTGTACCAGATCTTGTGGTGGGTTGTGGAGCAGTGACCGTTGGTGTCCCTGGGATTGGCATTCCATGAAGGTGTTTGGGATTATGTTGTGTGTCATGATTTAGCAATCCCCCTGTGTTGCATCACGAGAAAATACTTTGTGCTCTTTACTTGATGAACATCCTCATAGTCTGGGAGAGCCCTGAGGGAGGGGTTGCAATTCCCCCCTTGGGATGGATGGCACGAGGCAGTGGGGTGTGATTTCTGCTGAGAAAAGGGATCTCCAGTTTTACAGGTGTATTTTGTGAGTGCTTTGTTTACATACAATTCCTCTCGTTGCGGAACTGCCCTGATGGTGAGGTGTTCTGTGATTAATTTCAGAATTATTTCACCTCTGGAAGGTTGTTTGTGTCCCTGACATCATCAAACCTCTGCATGGTGGAGGCTGCAGGGCAGGAGTTCTCCAGGGGGAGCTCAGCCACCTTTTTGGCAAAACATTTGTCTCCAGTGACTCAAAATTTTCCGTGTCTTCCTTGCCCAGTTCAGCAGGGACCAGGCTGGCTGGGCCTTTTAGGTGATTGCTTGAGACAATCCTGTCTCATTTGAAGGCAGCCACTGTGTCACTTCTTGTTATTAATGGATCCCTGGCTGAAAAGCCAGAGCCAAGTCTATTTTAATATCCCTCCACATCTCCACTTTGCTGTTCTTTGGTGCAGTGGGGCCTGTGTGGAAAAATCTCCTAAAATACCTTCATGTGACTTTCTTAGATTCAAATTTTTATCAGGCTGTGACTAAAGGTGAAAAAAACACAACAGAAGTTTAAAGTAATTAGAAGCCTCTTCCAGATCACATCATCTTCTCATGTCAAACCATAATTAATTATAACTAACTCAAGAGAGATGGATACAATTGACAATGGCTTTGGGATTGTAGGATGTATTTTGGCCTCAGGAAGGTATTTTCCTCTGCTATCAACATTGTCTGACATTTTCTCAGTGTTTGCTTTGTTAAAGCACTGGAAGTTTTCATTCACTACAGACCAGTAAAAGTTTTAGGAGGAGAGAAAAGAAATTTTCTTTTTAGTGTGTGATTTTTAGCACAATAGATAGCCCAGGATGAGAACAGGGACTACCCAGAAAGAAAGCAGAGTCAAGCTAAGTGTGGCATAAAGTGGGAAAGAATGATGTGAGTTTATCATCTTCAACATGGCCATGGATTTTGAGTAGCATTTTCTGAGCACAAAACATGACCAGTGGCATCAGAGAATGAGGCATTTCTTAAACCAGTTTAATGTGCCCTAATGGATACAATAAAATAAACTTATCCATTCAAATTACCCTTTATTGGACAGTTTTGGAACTCTTCTATGGTTATGGTGGGATAAGAAATTTCTTCAGATTCTCAGTAAGGTTTTGCCATGAAAGCAGATACTGATGCAGAATTATTTGAACTGGGAGTGTGTGAGCCTGAGGGACCTGTGAAGGTACCACATTCCTGGTTGTGTCTTTATTGACCTGCTGCAGAATTACATTATCAGTTAACCAGCTTTGTCAGGGTGCTATTTTTACATTCTTTGCTGTGGTGCATCCTGAGAGCAGCTTTTAAGAATCCACTAAGATCAAAAATACATTTCTGAAAACTACTGTGCAAAGACAAAATCCAAATGTGTCTGGCACAGTCTGTGCTAGTTGAAAACCATTCAAGCCATTATGTTTATTTTTCAATTAAGATTTTAAGGGTGTGCTGTGGGGCTGTGGAGCAAACAAAGCTTGGTGAGCCCCAACCAACTCCTCACTGTTGGGTAACAGTGACACACAACAGCCTTGTCAGGTCACTGGTGCAGGTGTTTATTGCTGAAATCAGGCCTTGGGGATTATCCAACACCCTGAACTTCCCTAAGAAAACGCTTTCAAACCTGAGCTGCTTTGTGGTGATCTGGGGAGGGATTCAGGGAGTGAGCAGGTCCCAGGGATGCCCCAGCTCTGGCTGGGTGAGGGCAGCAGGTTGGGCCCTGCCCTGTGCCTTGGACTCAGCACAAAGCCCACCCTCCTCCTCCCTCTGCTGTTTGCTCTGAACACACAGGGAATTAACTGGATGAAATGTGGCCACCAATTTCATGCTTTCTGTATTTTCCAGTTTCTTTTCAGCCTCTACTTTTGCCTTTCTAGAGTGGTATCTTTGTTTCTCCCTTTTTCTTTCTTTTTTTTTTTTTTTCTGGTTGGCTTAAAACTTCCTAATTTTCAGACCAAACTTCAGATTCCCATGATAATTTTATATAAACCTAAAGGACTATAGGACAGCTCAGGGTATCCAGGCACCAGGTCTGGTCCTTATTTGCTCAGTTGTAAAAGCTGCCTCTGTCAGTGGAAGAAGTATTCAGAGTTTATTTATATTTTAATGTTACTTTGTTCAGCAGTAAGGAAGGTAAATAAAATTTACCATCCTTAAAGGGTTAGGGACAAATGTTGGATTAGTTTCAATTGCAGCGTGTTACCTGAAGGGAGCTCAGTGTCTCTGCACATTTCTTGTGTATTTGTATTTTTTCCATTATGTGAAATGCAGTTATGGGTCTGTTCAAGGGAGAGGAAAGAGCTTTTAAAGTTTTAAATCAACCCCCCAGCTGAAAGAGCTTTCAGTTTGGGTGGGTTGTTTTGCTTATGATATTTTGGTATTTTGTGAGCTGTGAAGGGTTCATTTGGATTCAGCAGGAGGGAAGGCAGACCTGGGGACTGGGGATGACATTTTCTCAGTTACACCTCTGGGGGCTGAGGTGGTTCTGTAATTTCTTCAGATAAACAGGTGGATGAACAGCTGAGAAATGGAGCTGGAAGGTACAAGTGGAGAAGAGAAAGACCCTAATATGTATTTCTTTTACCTAAGGCAAAGCTGAACAATTTACGCTCCTCTGTTTTGCTTGACAAGGGGGAAGGATTAGAAGATTCTATTCATAGATTTTTATTTTTCTGTTTTTTTTGGGTCTTAAAAAAAAATTGTAGCTGTGCCTTCCCTGTTCATGTGGTGACACCTGTCGTGGAGGGAGATGCAGTTCCAGACGCTGTTTCCCCACAGTTTTTGAGGTCTGATTTAATTTGATCTGTTTTTCTTCCTGGTGGAGGAGGTTTCACAGGCCATTAAGTGGTACAGGAATGTAGCAGAGACATTGACTTGACACAAATCTTTTGTTCAGTCTTTCCCTTGCTTGGCAGTTCTTTAGGATTATGAGCAGAAATGCAAACTGTTAAGTTGTGTGCAATGCTTGACTGTCATAATACCAAGAGAATAACAGGAATTGCTCATTTTTGCAGGGAGCTGACACCCTCAAATATGATACTTTATTTTGGGCTGTTTCAAGCTGAAGGTGTAAGCTTTGGGAACAGATCCTCTTTTTCACTTATGAGAAACCTGAAGCACTTAAAACCTGAGTTTTATTAAGTTTTTTGTCCATTTATTCCTCATGTATGATCTTAGTGTTCTGTGATCATGTACAAGTTTTAGTAAATAGGTTCATGGCACTTTTCTGAGGGTGGATTTCGAAGGCAGATGCTTCTCTGTCTTAAAAGGAACATAAACCCCTGTTGTTTGGATTCTGTGTGGGGGAATGTCTCTGGCTGATGAGAGGATGTCTATTATTCTGTCTGTACTTCTCAAGGTGCTGCTGCCCGGCACAAGGGCCTGTGTTTTGGTGTTGCAGTTCTGTTGTGGGTTAACCTGGACATGGTGGGCCTGAATAACGTTCCACTGGCCCTCCTTTAGCCCGGGTGTGTTGGCACTGGGTGGAGTTAAAGCAAAGCTCCATAATTGTCCCTTTTATCCCACCAATGCAGTTTGTCAAATGCCAGAATAAATGAGGAGGAGCCTGCAGGGTTTGACTGTGGTGCCAGTGGATGTTAAACGTGGCTTACACAACCCTGGGGGGACAAGCACAGCCTTCTCCTGTCAAATGGTTTCCCAAGGCAGCAAATACACACAATTTTAGCACCGAGGGCATTGTAGGGTTGTGACACAGCACTGGGCCCACTGAGCAGGTAACAGGGACAGCTTCAATATTTGCCTTTCCAGGAGTCAATACCCTGCTGGGAGGGAGGGCAAAGGGCAGCCTGGGGAGCGTGTGCACATGCAGTGCAGCCAAAGATGCTCGTTTGGTTTGTTCGCTGTCCCTGTACAGATGCAGTTACAAACTAAGGTGTTAGTTCAGTTTATTCTCTGTCCCTGTACAGATACAGACAGAGGTGCTCACTCTGTTGTCCCCGTCCCCCAGAGGTGCTCACTGTCCCCCGTCCCCCAGCGGTGCGC
>JAWWEV010000056.1:6450604-6471502 GCA_035583235.1 Hafferia zeledoni
TGGAAGAGACCTCCGAGATCATCAAGTCCAACCCTTGATCCAACCCCACTGTGATCACCAGCCCAGGGCACGGAGTGTCCTGGGCTGGTGATCACAGTAGGGTTGGATCAAGACATGGTGATCACAGTGGGGTTGGATCAAGACATGGTGGATTCTCCATCCCTGGAGGTGTTTAAGTGCCACATCCAGTCTCACCTTAAACACCTCCAGGGTCAGAGAATCCACCCCCTCCCTGGCAGCCCATTCCAATGCCTGACCACTCTCTCTGTAAAGAATTTCTGATATCCAACCACAACTTCCCCAGCAGAGTCTCAGCCCCTGCCCCCTTGTCCTACTGTTGGTTGCCTGAGATGTGAGTGAACTCACAGCATTTAAAATATGGGTTACCAAAGCTTGAAGAACCTGTGATATAGTTTAATGTTGCACAATATTCTGGAAAAGATCTGTCAAGGAGACAGGAAAAATCCCTTTCCAGTCTTGCAACACAGTTTTCATTGATTAGTTTCTGGGTCCATTTTAGCATCAGTCCCAGGTTCATTTTGGATCTTCAATTCCGAGCATTCGGCACAATTAAAAATAGCAGGTTGTGGCTGTGCATTGTCAGTGCAAGAGTGAAGTGTTTGCTTTCTGCTTTGTATTGCTCTGCCAGTGTGTTTGCTGGGGGCAATACCAGCAGAATGCTTACAAATGGTATTTATTTCAGAAGGTGCAAATGGGAGCTGATGTGTTAAAATCAGACAAATGCAACAAGCAGGAGAAGTTGGGAGGGTTGCTCTACAGAGAGGTGAAGACAATATGCTTGTATTTATACCACATTTCACCTAAAAAAAATTAATTTTGATTTCAAGTTGTCTGTCTTGGAAATCAGAACAAACTGTCATGTTTGCCAGTATTGTGGTCTTTATCTGAAAACCTGAATTGTGTGACCTTTTGTGTTTCTTAGTGAAGAGCTTCACAAAACCAATCCCCAAACAAATGTCAGCATTGTTCTAACCAGCTTTTCTATATGATTTCTAATAATTTAAGTAACATTTTTCCAATGTTCCTTGATAATTTCTTGCAGAATTCTTTATCATTTACCTCTTTGCTCTCTGAAATGTTTTGTGTTTCCCTTTGGCAAGTAGTGTATTTTACAAGCTCAAATCTTGTCGTTTAATGGCAGTGCTGTTCAGAAATACAGGAGTGACTCTTTCCTGCTTGTTTTGTTGCCTTGTATCCAAAGCAGGACAGGGAAAAGCTGTCAAAAGCTTCTCCTGGGAAAATCTCATTGCAGATGGAATTTAACACTCTGTATTGTCCTCATGATTAGAGGCAGCAACTCAGAAGCAGAGGTGACTTTTTTTTTTAAGAACAGTGCAGGGTTCACTCCCTGGTTCCCTCAGCCTGTGGTTACATGACTGTTTAACCCATCTGAGGTCTCTCTCCTGCTGAAAGGAGTATTTCTTGCCCTGCTGTCTGTAGCAGATGTGAGGTGGGTCATGGACTTAATCCAGGTGAAAACTAACCCAGGAAAAATAAATGTTTAGTCTTCAAGTAGATGAGATCCTGATCCTTCCTGGTGCACAGCTGGATAACCACCAGAGCAGGAGGTGTGGGAATGTGCCCCTGAAGGGAGCAGTGCCCAGGCAGTGGCAGGCAGGGCTGTCCTGGTTTGAAGGGATTGGGTGGTGAAGACCTTGGAGATTTCTCTTGCAGGAACCATCTGGGCAGTTCCTGACTGTGCAGGGCAGGTTGGCTGATGGCCAGAAACAGAAGTTACAGTTTTTGTTTCCTACAGTGCCTTCATTGCAGCTATTTAATTATGGGTGCCTTTTCCACACCAGGGTGAGAGATGTGGTTAAACTGGGGAATGGATCAGGGAAAAAGATGATCTGCTGTGTTTGTGTAGCATAAATGAAGACTCAGCTAATGCTGTGTGGTTTGCAGCAGTTCTCTCAGCAGCACAAAGTGACTGCAGAGGATTTTAATTCATGTGGACATACAGAGCAGCCCCAGCAGAATGGTGTCCTTGTAAGCATCCATTGTTCTCAAGAACTGCCTGTCATGGTGAGATCAGACTTAGGCACCAATTTAATGGAAAATATGATCATTATTGTGTATGTATTTTGAAAATACTTTGTAGAACCTAAACCCAGTGTGTCAGTGCCAACTGGAACTTTAGGTGCCAGGCATTTCATTGTGTACCTGATCCAGCAAAGTACAGATGCAAGCAGATTGTGGCAGATTTCTGTGGAAAGGTGGTGGGACTGAGGAGCCTGTTAGTGAGAGCTGCAGCATCACTGTTACTGTTCATTTTCCTGGCAGTAAGAGTCAGACCCAGGGGAATGCAGAGCAATGCAGTCCTTTGCCCTGGTAAGCCATGTTTGCTCTGGTCTCTGTCCACTGACTTAACCAGATTTTCTTTGGGAAGAGGGAGGAGGAGAGATGAACTCGAGGAATATTGCCCCTTTTAAGTGGGTGATGTACTGCAGTAAAACAAGGCTGTAGCTGGAATACCTTGTCTCAGCTGCCTGCTGGAAGTCCCTGCTGCCCTGGCCTTCCCTGCCATGGCAGTGCCTGCCCTGGGAGTTGTTCCTGGGGAATCTGCAGCCTTGCAGTTCTGCTGTTGAGAGCAGCTTTTATTTAACTGGCTGACCTGGGCAGCCTTCTGAGCTCAGGCACTGCCCTTGGTGTGAGTATTGTTTATGAATGGTAATACCCAGCTATGGCCCTACAGTTACTCACCACTAACCCTTATTGAGTGCAAAGCTTGTTCTGCTTTATTTGGAGTTACAGATAGAACTTTCCTCCTCCCTTGCTGGTGTCTGACACCTCCCTGCAGGAGTGTCCCTTGCAAAGGGAGCCCATCTGTTCTACCCTGACACACATCAGCCCTCCTCCAAAGGCATGGTGGTGATGGTGTTACACTTGGTACATGTTGGTAGGACTTGTTGGATGCTTATTTTGGTTTTGTACAGAAGGAAAAACACTGATAACTTCCCAGTAAATTGTTGGAGTGTGTCCTGTACCCTCACCCAAGTTAATTCCACTGAAATGGCCCAGTGGGAAATTCTGTTCTGATGGGGCAGAGTTCAGAGGGCTTTGACAAGGTCTTAAGGAAGTAGACAGAGCAACCTTATACAAGATCAGATTTTATGGAAGTGAATCTCTGAGCTCTCCTGGATGCAAATTGAGCTTCTTGCTGAATTCAGGAAAGCATTCCTGTCTGTAGTCAGCTGTGAGTATTATTAACATTTATTTCCTAATGCATTGCTAAGAACACTGAAGAGCTGGATTGAAAAACAGCATTTCCTCTGCTTTTGCATCCAAATAACTGTGGTGCCTTCTCAGCTGTGTGTGTGGTAACCCCTTGGTGGTGCCTTCCCTTTAGGAGTGGCTCACCGAAGCCAGAGCAGCGAAGGAGTGAGTTCCCTCAGCAGTTCTCCATCCAACAGCCTTGAAACCCAGTCCCAGTCTCTGTCTCGGTCTCAGAGCATGGACATTGACAGTGTCTCCTGTGAGAAAAGGTAACCAAGGCAGCAAACACTGCACAGTGCTGGTGGCAAAGCTCTGCCCTTTCCCCCTCCCAGCTGTGTTAATGTAGTAGGGCTTAATGCCTCAGAATCACCCACTGCTCAGGCCACTGTAATGCTGCTTCTGGTCTGGCTTTAATGGGAATTCCTGACCTAAAGTGGTAAAAGACAAAGCAGTGTCTTAGACATTGAGTGGTGCGTGGTCTGGTGGGGATAATTCAGCCACTCTCTTGGAAAAAGAAGGGGTTATGGATGTGAGGGCTGTGTATTGCCTGCTAAAGGAATTAGAATTCTTGAACTCAGATAAATGTAACATGAGAAGCTTTATCAGCCAGTGATTTTAATTGCTGTTGGTGCCTTGGGTTCTCTGCTGCTTCTGCTTAAGGGGACTCTCCTTCAGCCAGCATCTTCCAGGGGACTGTCTGCAGCTTTCCACAAGTTCACAGGCTTCTCTTGTGTGCACTTGCAGCATGTCCCAGGTCGATGTGGATTCAGGGATTGAGAACATGGAGGTGGACGAGAACGATCGCAGGGAGAAGAGGAGTCTGACAGACAAGGTCAGTGTGGGCTGGGTGGGCCTGGAGCAGGGATAGCTCAGTCCTCTCCACAGTGTGAGGATGGAACCAGCCCTCAGGTCGTCTGTAAACAACCTCTTCACTGCATTTTCTCATTAAAATCCGTGTGAAGGAGAAACAAGTCAAAACTTCCACTATCAAAGCTGCATTTTGATGTCCCAGATTGGTTTAAAAATGGTATTTGAAAACCCTGAGGAAAATGTTTTGTTCTGTATCCTACAACAAAGTGAACTACTAATGCCCACATCTATTTTTTAACACACTGTAGGCCTGAAGAACCATTTCTTAAGAGACTGAGGATTATTCATTGTATAGCACTCTGGTCTGCTCCCAAAGTGCTGCTTCAGATGTCGTGTGTGCTGGAGTAATGCTGTATAATAAGGTTTTCCTCAGACATTAGAAGAAAATACATAAGAAGATTTAGCTATCTAGCTTTGGAGAGCTGGTAGAACCCTTTAAAGTAGAAGAAAAAAGAAAACAACTACAAAGCCCTAATCCACTCCTGGAATTGTCCTCTTTGTCATTTGATTTTAAGGCCCATGTGAAATAGAGCCAATAAAGAAATGGCACATCAGTTTAGTGGAGGGAAAGTTCTGCAGCAGTCCTTGCAGTGCTCATTAGATGTCTGTTTATTCCTGCACTGTCAGTAATAAGGGCTGTGGGTAAAAGCCTGGCCCAAAGCCCCAGAGCAAAAACCTGCCCAGGATCCTGTCTCAGGCACAGGGACAGTCTGAAGAGTGCTGGGAATGAACAGCCTGCAGGGTGGGGTGGGAGCCACCCTGGGGTCAAACTCAAAAGGAAAAGGGAGATTTTTAGTGGCAACTTTGGTTTTCTTCAATCTCTTTCTTTCTTCCTCACTGACTTACTTTTTATAAAGGAAAAGGGTATTACTGTCTGAAGAATAAGATTCACTGGTTGTGACCTGACTAGCACAGTGCAAGGGAGGTGCTGATTTGGTTTTGCTGCCCCCAGGAGCCTCTGTCTGGGTCGGAGGTGTCTGAGGAACAAGCTCTGCAGCTGGTCTGTAAGATCTTCAGAGTGTCCTGGAAGGACCGAGACAGAGACGTGATCTTCCTCAACTCCCTCTCTGCCCAGTTCAAGCAGAACCCAAAGGAAGGTGGGTGGGCAGCTGGCACTGCTGGGGGTGGTTTCACTTGAGTGGCACATTCCAGTCTCTTTGTTTCACCTTTTTCTCTCTTTGCTGCAATGCCAGAGCCACCTGCTTGTGGTCTTTGCCCACTTTCAGGTCTGCTGTCAGCAGATGTTGGAGCAGGGACATGGGGCTGGTGGGTTGGAGCTCCTGTTCCACTCTGCTCCTGTTGGTTGTGTTTTCTGTCCTCAAGCTGATGTGCTCAGCCAGGGTTGCTGGTTGTATTAATTTTATTGAGAAGCCTTTTACTGAATTAATGTTTGTTTTGCATCATATCAGACATCCAGCAGTTAATTTGATAAGCCAAGAATTCCTGATTATTTCATATAACAAATTGTGTTTTCTATGTTAGCTGTAAGATGTGACCAAATTAAAAATTGTTATTTTATGTGTGGGGTGTGTATGCATGGGGTTTTTTTTCCTTTCTTTATGACACAACTTGCCCAATTCAACAGCAGGGTGGGAAAATATGAGTGGAACAACTTTAATAACCAACAGTAGCAGCATTAGGTCATCTTTGATCCTCTGCATTTTCCATTAAAAGCTGTATTTTTGTGTAGCTGTAATTCCAGAACCCAGTTAATACAGACAGTGATAATTATAGACGTGTCAGTGTGTTGTTTTTGCCAAAAGCAGCACTTAATTCACAGAAGTCTGTTCCGTCCTTTTGAGTTGAGTTCTCTGCTAATGTTTACATCTCTTGGCCAATGTGGATGAGGACACTGACTCTCTTCTTCTTCACAGTGTTTTCAGATTTTAAGGACTTGATTGGGCAGATTTTGATGGAGGTGCTGATGATGTCCACCCAGGCCCGGGACGAGAACCCCTTTGCCAGCCTGACGGCGACGTCGCAGCCCATCGCGGCGGCCGCGCGTTCCCCAGACCGGAGCCTCCTGCTCAGCGTGGGCTCCACCCCGGGGGGCAGCCCCATGTTCTGTAACGTGGGCTCTTTTGGTGCCAGCTCGCTGTCCAGGTGACTTCTGAGTGTAACTGAATGCTCATTTCACTTGAATAGTCATTGGTAGACTAGAGGAGAGGGAGGAGTGTAGAAGTGTCCCAAGAACGAGAAATAGAATCCATTTTTAAAGTTTTTCACTCTTCTTCATGTGAATGTGCCTCCATTTCACCATTTTTGATTACAAGCCATGGCTAGAGGTGTATTTGATAGATTGAAGCCATGTAACTGTTTCCTGCTGGGAAGTATCCCCAACTTGCATCACAAAGTGACTCCTAGAAGTGTGTGGGTTGTGACGTAGTTTTATTCAACAACAGTAGAAAGGAATAATGTGTGTGAGCTGCAGAACTATTGCTGAAGAGTCATCAGAAGGGCAAGGACTTCTCTTGCTCATTTTATCTTTTTCACTCTGTTTTTCTGCATATCCTAAATCATTGCTTTTTTTTTTTTCTTTTTCCCCTGTAACTGGTTTAGTCTCTATGGGACTAGTCCAGCTCCTCCTACCAATTTCACAAGCTATGTACCAATGACTGGTTCATCTCTTGCCCCACCAGCCAGCTCAGTTGCCAGCTCAGCTGTGCCTCCCCTTCCTGGCAGCTCCCACCTCCCAGTGACCAGCCCCTCCTGGACACAGCCGCCGTCTCCGAGGTACCGGCCATACACTGTGGCCCACCCTGGAGGCTTTTCTGCTTCTTCCACCCCACGTTCCTTGGGTGTTTCCATGCCACCTAGCTCAGCCAGCCCTCCAGCTGTGGCTGCTGGCCCTGCAGCCGTGCCAGTCTCCACCTCCCGCCCGCGTCCCGCGGCCACGGGCCCGCCCTGGCCGGTGGCATCGCCCGGGGCACGGCACAGGCAGCTGTCCCTGCAGGGCAGGAGCCCTCCTAGGTACTGCCAGGGCAGTGTGCTGTGTGCTGTGCAGGCTGGGGGAACTCTGTGTGTGCTGAGCTCACCCTACTCACCCCCAGCTGGTTTCTGGGTTTGCTCTAATCCTGTGACTTGCTAACCACTGTCTGTGCCGAGTCGTTCAGCCTTCTGTGGGGTCTCAGGTGTGGTGGAATTGCTTTAAAAGCAGCA
The DNA here is from genome assembly GCA_035583235.1 of Hafferia zeledoni. NCBI lineage: Eukaryota > Metazoa > Chordata > Aves > Passeriformes > Thamnophilidae > Hafferia > Hafferia zeledoni. The sequence goes on from JAWWEV010000056.1 coordinate 6,457,871, forward strand.
ATGGGGGTTGAATTTCCTCCCCTTCCTACATCCATTGCAGTTAAACTGGGAGCTTTTCTGCCAGTCACTGCTGCTGGACAGTAAACCAAACAAACCTCCTGCTCTGACATCAGTTTTCTCAGTAGGGCTTTAGTTAATTTGTTGAAAGCTGTTACTTGCTGGACTGGGTTAGATCTGATTCCCTGGTGCACAGATTTAAATTACAGATCAGCCTATTTCAGAGTGTCATGCCAAGTACCACTGCATTTCCTCTGTTGGCTGCTCCTGGAATGCCTTGTCCCTGCAGGAGGGAGAAAGGAGCACACAAGGTTTTCAGACCATTGCTTTAAAGCTTAGAATTGTAATACTTACTATTCAGTCACGTCTAAACATTCCACTTCAGCCATAATTTTCCTTGGGTCTCAAAAATGCTTTTTTAGTTCCTGGGTTGCAAATGTGTGGTGGTTTTGGTACCTGAATAGCTGTGGGAGTGTAACAGAGCATGTTAGTATGGTCTTGGTTTTACTAACAGAGTTACCTGTTGTCTGCATGTTTACAGAAGATGGTTTTTGACAGACTTAAAAAGAAAAGCTACCATTTACTCTTTCTTCTGGCTTAAAAAAAATCTGATGGCCTTTTCCATTTCTGTTGTGGTAGTTTACACGACAACCCTTTCTCCCTCCTCCTTCTTGCCGTTTCTGATGTGTCTGAGGACAGTAGTGATGAAGAAAATGAAGATGATGATTTTTCTTGTGTCCAGTTTGGGTCCAGGTATCTGAGAAAGAGAATGTAACCTGCATGTTTGGTTGTTTAGGCACTAACAGTCTGGGTAGTGTCAAGTCATCCTCAAGGAGAGGTGGGGAAGGACCTGACTGGGCTGCCTGGTCGGGCTGGAGCGTAAACAAGTGTAATGAGGGCAGTTAGTCAGCTCTTTTAGCGGAGGTGACTCAGGTAAATGTTAATGGTACTGTCTTTAGGCTTAATGAGCATGGCTGCTGCAGTGCTGTTTGAGGGGAGCTCAGGCGGTGTGAGTAGAAGGAACAGCATTCACCCCTGGCTGGAATTTTAAGTCACTGGTACATCGTGTTTGTGTTTTCCTGTGAAAAAGTGGAAAATGAGGACAAGGGTAACATGTAGAAAAAGACACAGTGACAGAGAACCAGCTGATGCCAACAGGGTGACTTTGAAGCTTCCTGGCTGTTGCACAGCTGAGGATCAGCCCTTTAGCCTGGGACAAAATACACCTGAAAGCTCAGGCTGGTCCTTGGCAGGGCTGTAGCAGAGGCTGATGTAGCTGGGACAGCCAAGAAAGGAGGGGCAAGAGTTGACTCTTCTACTGTAAAGCAGAGATTTGTGAATGATGTAGCAAAGGCCTCTCATTGGTGTGACATCAAGACATGTGGAAACAGAATGAGAGCTGGTATTGGGGTGATCTGTGCTGGAAAAACCTGCCAAGGGAAAAACAGCTCTTGGAAATACAAGTGCAGGGGGAGATTTTCTCAGGTTTTACATTCCTTTGCAGGGTAATCCCTCAGTGATTACAGATACATTTTCTGATACAGAAACACTTTCTTAATCGATGCTACAGCCACTGGTACCTGGAACACCTTCCAAGCAGCATCTCCTGTTTCCCATCCCAGTCTGGTTTCAGGGAGTGAACTGGTAACACTCGTGTAGGGGTTGTGTATGTGGAATTCAGGATTATTTCCCCCACTGTTGTGTTTAATTGTGACTAAACCCAACTGTTGGACTGCGTGCCAAGCTTTGGGGAGGATTTCTGCTGTGCTCCTGGGCTTTAGTTTGCTTATTTATTTTTGCAGCCAGCAGTGAGTTGTTGGTTAAATTACAAACACAGGGGCTGTACAATTATGCAACAATTTGCATTTTGAAAACACCGAGGCCTTCAGTGTGTGAGGGAGGTGTGAGCCTCGTGTTGCTGCAGTGAAATCATTAACAGAATCCCTCACTATGGAACTAGGAGAGTTTCATGTAAGTTTACATTCTTAAAAGACTATTTTTAAGCTGAATATGAGAAGTCAAGAGGTTAAAAAGAGAGACTATAGAAAAAACCAGCATAATTTTGTGGTTAGTGAGCACTGTTTCAATAGATCTGTATTTTACATGGATTAGTCTTAATTGAATAACTGGAAACATCTCTCTGCAAACAGGGATTGCTGCTGTTGGAATGTTATTTCTTAACATGCTGAGCTCCCAGATGCTGAGCAGCAATAACCTTTCCCTGATTTATTGGTTGGGCTGCAGAGTTTGCACAACAGATTTGTTCAGCTCCATTATAAAAATGTAAATTATTTTACAGTTTAAAGGAAATTCCAGCTTTGGGAGTTTGTGGGTTTAAACATGGTTTTTAGAAAGCTGCATTTAAGGAAACAAATACTCTTATTTTCCAGTTTAAGATCTGGGGCTTATAAATTGGTCTTCATTTCAATCCACTCTGTACACAGACTTTTCTGTGAGAATTGCAGCAGACCATCCTTGTAATTGCTATTTTTAAAATTTCATTTACATAAAGTGGGTATATCATGTCTTAATTCTCTTCTGCAAAATGAGGGTTTTGCTTTTAATTAGCTCTGTCAAGCTGTTGTGTAGAGAAGAATTCTGTTGAGATAACAAGTCTGAGATTGAGTTGTGGGGCTGTTCTCACTCATGTTCCACTTCTCTCCAGTCTCAGGGATGGGTTTGGTTTTGTAGGTTCAGTTTTTGTGTTTACAGCACCAGTGGGCTTTCCCCAAAAATGCTGTGCCACTTAATGAAATGGTGTGTTTTACTGTGAGGGAACTGAAATGGTCTGAGTTGGAATGAAATGCTCTTGGATGAGGGAGTGTTCAGAGGAGTAGTGGGTTGGATGTGCCTCCTGGTTGGTTTGTTCTCCTGCCTTGGAGCACATCAGGTGTCTGTCAGCTCAGGTCTCCTCCTGCCCTCCATGGCTGGGTGGTGGTAACAGAACGGGGACATTTCTGCCACTTTTCGTGCCAGCAGTGGAGCCTGTGCAGGGGCTGCACCACAGCGTGGGAGTGTTGGGGTGTCCTGAGTGTCCCAACTCAGGCAGAGCTCAAACTTGATCCTTTTTGGCATTGCCAGATGAGAATTCAGAGATTCACTGATGCCCATCAAAGTTATGCACCTTGTTGCTGTCTGACAGATCCTTAGTTAATAACAGAGAGTGTGATCAGACATGGGAAGGGGCTGCCCAGGGATGTGGTGGAGTCGCTGCCCCTGGAGGGGTTTCAGAAGAGACTGGACATGGCACTGAGTGCCATGGTCTGGGTGACCAGGTGGTGTTGGGCCATGGGTTGGGCTCCCTGGTCTCAGAGGTCTCCTCCAGCTCAGCTGATGCTGATTCTGTGATAAGGAATTGATTCTCCAGTTGTGTTTCAGCTCTGAGTGCCCAGGGCTGGACATGGTGCATGGAGAGCTCGCCCAGCTCAGAAACTGCGACTGGTGAGCTGTGAGTGGGCTGGGGTGGAGTGCCCAGGGCACTGGCAGAGGAAGAGCTGGTGAATGGTTTGAGTGTGCACAGGGCAAGAACTGTCCCTAATGCCTTGTTTCTGCCTTCTTGTGTTTGAAGCATGGGAGGCTCTGGCAGCTCCAGCGTGTCCGAGTCCTGCAGTGACCACTTCACCATTGAGAACTGCAAGGAGACAGAGATGCTGAACTACCTCATTGAGTGTTTTGACAGAGTTGGAATAGAGGAGAGAAAAGCACCAAAGGTACATTGCAGATGAGGGAAGGTGTGTCTGTGCTGCCACAGGCACTCCTCTTACTCCTTGGTGGGGATTGAGAGTTTCTTCTCCGTGGTTTTGTTGTAGAAATAGATTTATAGAATTTATTAGGTCTCTTTGACTCTTGTTAATTCATCATATTTGAATCACATATATATTTCTTATCTCTTAAATAAGCAGTGTTAGAAATGATCCTTCCCCTTTTGATCTACTGCCTTTTATCCAAGTTTATTCCATGTAAAACACATTTTTGTGAGACCAGCTCCCTGACAGTGTTGTATATTCTGCTCTGAGCTTTTCCTTCTGCATTAAAAAACAACCCACCAACACTCCTTATCTATAACCAGGCAGGGTTTAACTGGAGTGGTGCTAAACCCAGTTTACATATTGCATTTATACTGCCCAAATAAAGAAATGTATCATAGTTCCTGTCTGTGCTGTATCCAAATTGTGGCCTGCATTAAAGTGGAGCTGTTTTTATCAGATGTGTAGCCTGCCCACAGTGAGCCAGTTACTGAGCAACATCCGCTCCCAGTGCATTTCCCACGCAGCTCTGGTGCTCCAGGGGTCCCTGACACAGCCCAGGTGAGCACGGTTGGGGTGGGGTAACCCTGGGGGAGATGGGAAACTGAGCATGGCTGGGGTGGGGTAACCCTGGGGGAGGTGGGAAACCAAGTAAAGCTGATGTTACTGAAACACCAGCCAGGGATGGGTTAATCCTGAGGCTGAAAGAACAAACTGAGTAAAGCTGATGTGCAGGGAAACACCAGCCAGGAGTGGATTAACCCTGGGGGTGAGATGGGAAACTAAGTCAGTTGTTAGAGCAAGAGATTTATGTGCCAGAGGAATAGTTTGTTGCTTTACAACTGATGTGTTGGTGGAAAGGAGTTTGAGTGTTTTCTGATCATGTCTGGGTGAAATCACCCAGTTGATGTGAGCAGTTTCAATGGGACCTGAGGTGACTAAGCTGGTGTTGGCCTTGCCTTCTGCTTGAACTGTTGTACTTACAGACTCTGGGGCACTGCTCCTGTGGTGCCCAGCAGAGCTGCATCTTACACACAGCCTTAAAATGTGTGGGGAAAGCTGCTAAAGGGATGGAGCATCTGTTTGGTCATGGGAGGCTGCCTGGGGCCTCCTGCACTGAATCACCACTCTGGGACTGCAGGGGCAGCTGTTGAACCAGCAGCCAGTTTAGTTGGACCAGTAAAAAGGATTTTAAAACAGGATATATGACTTCTACTAGAATGTACATGATTTTATAGTTGTGTCCCCAAATGCAATCTTCTGTAATCTTTAGAGGTGCACCAGTTACTCACTGTGCTTTGAGATCAGTTTTGTCTTTACATGAACCAGTGCTGGCATTAGAGTAAGTTTTATATATATAATAAGAGAAATAAAAGATACTTTTTCAGAAATCCTCGGGAGCAGTTAGAAGTCCTGACTGTATTAATTCAGAAAAGACTACTGTGGAAAGCACAGGTAAAGAAGGTTGTTCCTTCACTAGTTGAGCCTAACAAAGGGCTTTTTCACTAGACAGGGGCAAGCAATGACTGCACAGAGGCTGCTCTTCCTTCAGCCTCATCAGCACAGTGTGGGCTTGGCAGCAGCATCTGGGTCAGAAAACCCCTCCCCAAGTGACTTGAGCAGACAAGATCAGTCACTTCCGAAGGGAATAGGTTGATAATGTGCCTTCAGACACGTCCTGACCTGTGATTGCTCTGACGTTTTTGCAAATACTGCTGCAAATAATCAGTAGTTTTGGATTTTTATTCTTTTTCAATGCAAATAAAGGTCGTTGCAGCAGCAGTCTCTGCTGGTACCATACATGCTGTGTAGGAATCTCCCATTTGGCTTCATCCAAGAACTGGTGAGAACAACTTATCAGGATGAAGAGGTGTTCAAACAGGTAAGGCAGGGGTAAAAACAAGAGTTACAGCCTGTGATTGTTACTGGCAGTGTCTAGGGGCAGCATTCCCAGATTTATCCTTGGGGCCATCACCTGCTGAGCAATTGGAGTCTCTTCATAGAAGCAACACAAAATGCTTTAAAATTCAATGGCATCTCTTGTTACTGTTGCAAAACTACTGTTGGGTTTCTTTTGTGAGGGTACAGTGTGATTGGGACTTACTAAATGGGTTTAATTACTTCTGATTAATAAGTTCCTGTCAAGCCACTTCCTCTTTCCCAACAATCCTTGAGTGCTGCTCATTATCTGTACCAGTTTACCCATCCTGCCAGGTGGGAGCTGTGTCATCACCCCAAGTGCTCAGACAGGGAATTACCCACTGGGCACTCAGGGTTTGGGCACCTGTGCAGGGCCAGCCCTGGTTTGTGTGTGACACCTTCCTGCAGAGACCTGGAGGGCACCTGAGCACTGGCACGAAGCAAACAAGTTGGTTTTTAGCTTTGAGTAATCTCTTAAGCCTTCAGGCTTAACTGGTTATTTAAAGAAAATGTCTTAGTTTTGCTTTGGTGTAAGTTGCAGTATTTGGAGGAGGAACAGGCACTTCATGCTGTGGTCAGCAATGGGGGCATTGGATTCTTTCCTGGTTTTCAACAGTGTGATCCACTTGTGTTTTCACAGATCTTTATTCCCATCCTACAAGGCCTGGCTGCAGCTTCCAAAGAGAGCTCCCTGGACAGTGACAATTTTAAATACCCCCTTATGGTAAGGACTGGCCATTTCTAGGAGCAGTTTCTTTATTATCACTGATAACATGCCAGTTCTATCCAAGATGATGTACTTCAACGTTTTGGGGATTTTTTGATGAGTGGGTTGTTGTTCAACTCTGTCAGAAGCTTAATGTGGTATGAGATGTGTAAAAGACCATTAAAAATCTGTAGAGTGTGAGGCCAATAATGGCTTAAGCTTAGTGAACACTTTGTGTGTTGGTCTACTCAAGTATTTCTGTGTGTTGCTTCATAAGAGATTAATCAAATGTATGGATTCCCTCCTAATTATAATACTGGGCATGGTTATAAATCCTGCTAAGCTCCTCTCAGTTTAAGTCTGGAAAATAACACCCAGTGTATGTTGGACCCACTTTTGTATGTGGGAAGCTCAGACCTATTGCATTAAACCCAAAATGTTTGAATTGGAGACTTAATGAGGGAATACCAAGGTATGCCCTGGATGAAAAGTTGAAGGGTTTATTTTTAGGATTTTAAAGTGCATTCTCAGTCCCAGATCTGCTTTTACTGACAGACCAAACGTGTTTGGCCTCCCCAGGGCAGTCTGGAGTTGGTAACTGGGGCCCTGTCAGGCCACACCTTCCCATTGCAGGACCCTCAGTGTGTGAGGCCAGGAGAGGCTCCTCCACCTCAGCTTTGACTTGCACTCAGCTGGACTGGAGTGCTGCAAAGCAAATCAATTAACTCTGCAGAGAACAGTAATTTTTGCTGGTTCTGTTCCCCTGCCCTGCTGTTACTCCCCCAGTTTAAACTGTGAACTGGTGCAAGTTTGGCTGTTGGCCACAAGGAAGGGCTGCTTGGAAATGAGTCTGTGTTTTCATTGTCTCTGTCTGGCACAGGATGGAGTAGCATTGCTAGCTGGAGTATAACTGAAGAATGAGAACGTGTAACACAGGAGAAGTGGGAAAGGCAACAGTATTTTTGTGTTCCAGAAGTCTCTGTTACAACTGCTTTCTTTTTTCTGTGCTGCAGTTGGAAGTGGGTTAGAGATCTTGGATAGGATTCTTTGTTCCTGGGTCCTCTGTTCAGATGACATTTTTCCACTCTGATTCAGAAGACAAAGGCCTTGATGTGTGGAGAGAACAATTGCTCTATTTATTATTGTTGCTGGTTTAATGTGGTGGGTCAGGAGTCCAGCACAGGCATTGTCATGTTCTGAGCAAACAACAATTTGCACAGCTAATTTTTGAAATAAGTGCAATAGTTTATTATTCTGGGAGATGTGTTGGCTTTTTTGAGACAACTTGGAGCAGATGTAAGAGCTGAAATGGGAGCAGGGTGTGCTCCCACTCTCCTCACCATGAGTGTGAAGTTTTTCCACAGGTCAAGGGAAGAAGGTCTGGCTCTTTAGCAGTTGCCACATCGAGCTTGTTTTTGCAGACACGTTACCAAGGAATTACTCACAAAAGTAATTTTTGCTGGGATTTCTTTATAGGCACTATGTGAACTTTGTGAAATCAAGTTTGGGAAGACACACCCCATGTGCAGTTTGGTAAGTGTGCCAAGTTCAAAGGACCATGCCTGGTGGTGGGTGCAGTCCTGGTGCTCCCAGAACTCCAGGCAAGGGCTGCTGGAGAAACAGCAGATGGAATTCAGCTGGGAAAGGGACTGCTTTTCCCTGAGAATTTGGGAAAAGTAGGACAAGCAGGAGTTGCTTGGGTGGCTGCAGTGCTGAGGAGGTGTCTCCTGGAGCCCTCACAGCACTGAGAGTGGCAGAGCTGGGGGTGTGTGGCAGACACTGCAGGGTGGCAGCAGCAGGGCTGGCACAGCAGCCTTGAAGAACTTGCTGTTTCTCCTATTTTTAGGTTGTGTCCTTGCCCTTGTGGTTGCCTAAATCTTTAAGCACAGGTGCAGGAAGAGAATTGCAAAGACTTTCCTACCTTGGAGCCTTCTTCAGTCTCTCTGTGTTTGCTGAGGACGATGTGAGTGTCACAGAGGGGTGTGGGGAGTAGCAAGGTGGGAGTTTTTGTTGTGAGGGTTTTTTACTGCCCCGCTGCATTTGATGCATTTGCCAATATCCATCTTCCTTCCAGAACAAAGTAGTTGAAAAGTACTTCTCAGGGCCTGCCATTACTCTTGAAAACACCCGTGTTGTCAGCCAGTCCTTGCAGCACTACCTGGAGTTGGCAAGGGTGAGTGATCTCAGTTCTTACAGGAATGCACAATCTGTGGCCTTTTGGCTCTTGCCAGAGATGAATATAATGTAAAAAATGAGCTTCTGTGTTAAACCACAGATCCTTTAGCATGTGGCTGAAAGGAATTGGGGAAAAAATATACAGTGCTACAAATATTTCTCTGAGGCTGTAAGCCAGTGCAGAAAATATCAGCTCAGTTAGTCAGGGGTCACAGTTGGGGTTGAGGGCTGAGTAAATAAACACTGTGGTAGGAGAGTGTGTCACTACACTGAGCCTGTGTTTACAGCTCCTGTGGGACTGATGTCAAAACTAACACATGCACAGAAAGTGGACAACAAGACCATAAGAGAAGTTTTGGGGTGTCTTGTGGAATTTGTAGAGCATAAAAACACAGAGCAGAAGGCAGGAGTGTGCTGCTGAGAGGTGTGTGCAACCTGACAGGCTGTTTGTTTGCAATTGCAGCAAGAGCTGTTCAAGATCCTGCACAGCATCCTGCTGAATGGGGAGACCCGGGAAGCAGCTCTGTCCTACATGGCTGCTGTGGTCAATGCCAACATGAAAAAGGCCCAAATGCAGGTGAGTAAAAGGAAATGCTCTTCCTGTGACTCATGGGCCTCCCCTGCCCACAAATAGCACTGCTTGGCTCATGCATTGGTGGTCTAGAAGGAGCACAGAACAGTTCTAAGAGCAGCCCTGTCCTCAGTCTTTGTCTCTTCCGATACATCCTTCATTGCTGAAATGATCTGTTCGATCAGTTAGGGCTGAGGTGTCACTTCATTAGCAGGGGTTCTGTATGAGATGTTTAGAGCTCTGTGCCCCCCCTGCCCCATCTCTGAGGTTTCATCCCAGCTGAGTGTGTGTAACAAACAGCCTTCCCAGCTGGGCTTGGTGTGGAGTCTGCAAGAGGAGCAGTGCAGATACAACCAGGGAGGGGGTTTTGCCATGGTTTAATTAATGCATTGCACAGGTTTCCTGGGATAAAATCTGTGTGTGGGTCCTGAACAGCTGAAGCTGTTCATTGTTGTCTCATGTCTCTGTTTCAAAAGGAGACACGTGGAATCATTACTAGGAATATTTCTGTAAAATATTACTAGGAATTTTCTGTGAAATTACAATGAAGAAGTAATAGAAAGTAAACTTAAGATAAAACTTAGGAACTGAAGCTCAGCATCTGTTTGATGCTCTTCTATTGCTCTTTATATCTGTGGCAAACCATTCTCCAAAGAGGCCCTTTTAAGCCCTTTTAGTTTCTTAGATAATTTTGTGCTTCTTTTTATGTGTCTTTTAATGGTCTTGAGAGTGACTACTTGAAGCACAGAGAAGGGAGATCTGTGAGTTTGTTACTGACCTTCCCATCATCACAGCAGTGTCCTGACAGAGTCATGTTCTTCATTGCTCCCCTCTCTTGAACCTGCACCACTCATTAATGTTGCAGGCTGTGCCCTGGTGCCTCTCAGCCTGCCCTCAGCCGTTTGCTTTTCCCCCCACAGACAGACGACCGTCTGGTGTCCACAGATGGCTTCATGCTCAACTTCCTGTGGGTGCTGCAGCAGCTGAGCACCAAGATCAAGCTGGAGACAGTGGATCCCATGTACATCTTCCACCCCCGGTGCCGCATCGAGCTCCCTGCGGACGAGACCAGGGTCAAGGCGACCATGGAGGATGTTGCAGCCTGGGTTGCTGAACTCTGTTAGTACTTACTGAGCATTCCTGTGCCTTCTGCTACATGGAAGCACTTGATTCCAGCAAACAGTTCCCCTATTCCTGAATCCCTTTTCTTGCTGCTGTCTGCTCTTCCTGGGTTTAAAGCAAGCTGAGTTCCCCCCTAGATAAAGCAGTTCATTTTTCAATCTGCTCACCTCTGCTGCTCTCTTGGTGGTTTGTTTTCCAGACAGGGATCCGTGTCCGTTCAGTGAGCCCAAGTTCCCCACGGAGTGTTTCTTCCTGACTCTGCACAGCCACCACCTGTCGGTGCTGCCCAGCTGCCGGCGCTACATCCGCAGGCTCCGCGCCATCCGGGAGCTCAACAGGTCTGCCCTGTCCTGCCCTGCCCCTGCTGCTCCTTGGGGCCTGGGTGCTGCTCCTTGGGGCCTGCTGCTGCTCCCAGGGGGCTCCACTCAGCTGGATGGGATTAGAGTGGCAGTTTGGGTAGAACTGAGCATTAGAACCTCAGCTGTGTTGGTTGCTCTGCTGCCTTTGGCCCCTGGGGATCTCTGGATGTGCTGAGGGACTGTGGCTCGGGTCAAGAGTTCAGTGATGGGGAGGTGGAGGGCATTGGGTACCACAGGCAGCTCAGGTTGGTGAGAGGGTGTTGGAGTCACCCTTTGTAGGGGTAAGGGGGTGCATTGATAACCAGAAGAGCTCAGGCACAGCAGCATCAAAGGCTTGATCAGAAGGCTTACAACTCTTACAAGAGTTTATTTTTAGTTACAGCTACTTTTCATATACTCATATCTAATATGTCATGACACTGTTGGTTGGTCAGTTCACCCAACATACATGGAAATATCTTACTGGTTACAAGGTATCCCACATTGTACTGGTGGTTCTCTGCTCCTTAAGGCTGCACTCATTAATTACCTCAGACCTCAGGAGATCCACACACACTGTCACTTGCACTCATTAATTACCTCAGACCTCAGGAGATCCACACACACTGTCACTCCCTACAAGAAGACCATTCCAATTGGGAGATAACTCTCCTCAGAGCCTTTGAGGGTTCCTGACATGACACAACACTGTTTATGACAACAGTCTGTGGTGTGTTGGGGAGTGGCCATCAGATCCTCAGGCTCTGGCAGGGCTGGAGCAGTGATGTGAAGGTGCATGTCTGATGTGATCCCAGAAACAACACCTTGGCAGTTGTGCCCGAGCTGTTTCAAATGTCCCAGAAGTTATTTAGGGGTGGGGGAGCCTTCAGCAGTAACCTCACAATATTGTTGGTGTACACAGAATTCAGCATATGGTTTACTGTGTTAAAAATGGTAAATACATCATGAGGTTGACATGAAGATACTCCTGTTTTCACTTTCTCTTTACATGAAATCAAATAGACCTTTGTAGTGGCTGTTAAAATTAGCCCAGGTTTTTGCATCATCAGTATTTTCCATTGTTTATAATTGCACTCCTTGCATTTTGGTGGCTGTTCCTTGGCAGCACTGCCATGAGTTCATGGCAGGGTTTTTGGACTGCATTCCAAGTGATTTCAGTTTTAAAGCACATGCAGGCCAAGAACCTGGGAAGCTGCAGAGAGAGCAGGATGGGAAGACTCAGTGTATCTTGAAGGAAAAAGTATTTTCCTATAAACAGCCTGTGGATTACTTGTAAAAAAGCCATATGTTGGCTTGAAAAAGGAATTGCTGCTTTTCCCTTATTTAGAATTGTGGCCCAGGAGCTGCTGATGCAGCAGAGCAGGGTGAGGAGCTCTTGGCTCCACTGGCAGCCCAGGGCTCAGCATGTCCCTTGGGCTGCTTCGTTGCCTCACTGGGCAACATCTTTAGGTGTTGTTAATAAAGAAATTACCCTGGATATTTGTGTGCTGTGGGCAGAGACTGGGATGAGAAGGGGCTGTGTTTGTGCAGTTCAGTGTATGAGCTCTGTTCTAACCAGCTGCCCTTCCCAAAAGGAATTCTGATACAGGAATGTGTAGGAATTTTTTTAGTGTAACTGATGTGTGTAATGTACATTTAAGTTCTCTCTTCTGTGGGGCAGAGTGAGGAGATGGGTAAGGAAAGGGAGAAACATCAACTCCCTGGATTTCCTGGTCCTTGCAGTGGCAGGGGAACTGTAGACTGTTTGTGTCCTGTACTCCTGCAAGCCTGAATTTACTGGGGAGTGGGACATGAGAGAGGTGGAACAAAACTCCAGAGAGCCATTTGCAATACCAGAAAGTGGGAAGATACACAAGATGCAGACTTGGACCTTCCTTGTTTCCAGCAAGACCTGCTGTTGGCCACCTCTTTCTTCCTTAGCTGATTTGTTTTCCATTTTCCTTTCTGATACCAGAAGATGAATGAAATCTCTAAATATCTCATTATTAACTGGATCAGCTTTTCCTTGTTTTAGGGCAAATTTTGGGGTAAATTTTGATGACATTCTTTTAACCTTCCTTTAGAGTGACCAGAGACTTTAGTGGGAAAAAGAAAAGGTTTTTCTTTTTTCTTTCTTTTAGTACAGAAAATGAGCTTGTGAGGCAGGATGGAGCCCTTGTGTGTTCCACCCTCTGGTGTGTCTGACAGGCCTGATGTTGGAGCTGGTGCATGTCCTGCCTCTGAGGGCAGCTGTGCAGATTTCAGGCAGCATTTACAAAAGCCATTGATTTTTGTTGTATTTAGCAGATAAGAGGGTTAAATGCCTGTTAATGCAGCACATTTGCCCTCTGGCTTTCAGGACTGTGGAAGATCTGAAAAACAATGAAAGTCAGTGGAAGGATTCCCCCCTGGCAACCCGGCATCGAGAGATGCTGAAACGGTGCAAGACACAGCTCAAGGTCTGTAAGTGATTCAGTTCTGACTAAAAGCCTTTGTAGCCTGTTGTGGGTTGACTTTGTGTCCCACTGTTAAAGTGCAACTTCTCCTGGTGCTGCTGGAGTGGTGGGTTGAACCTGTGCCCCCTGTGGGTGCTGCACTGGAGGGTGGCCATGGTGCCACAGCACATCAGTGGGGACCTCAAGGTGCAAAGTAACACCAAGATTAACTCAGTATTCCTCAGAAAGAAGAAAACTCTGTTTTTATTGGAGAGAGAGCAAGCAAAGGGGTTGTGCTTTGTTCAGGGGTAGCTGAACAGTCCATGCCCAAGGAAGAACTCTGCAATCCCTAATCACACAGAATTCCTGCAAAGATGAGTAAGCTGAGGGGCTCTTTCTTGAAGGTCTGTCTTGCTTGGATCTTCAAATACAAATTGGCACAAATTTTCTGAGCTGTAGCTCCAAAATGACTTTAATTGCACATTTCCCCACTTTGATACTTTGTTACTTCTTTCATTGTTCCCACAAAGCTTGTAAAAGGCACCTCTGTCCCTGCAGCTCTGAATCATGTGCGTTTTACTTGCTGTGCTGGGGCCTGTGTGTCTGTTCTCCTGAAATGAGC
>JAWWEV010000056.1:6471602-6538853 GCA_035583235.1 Hafferia zeledoni
TCTGTCCCTGCAGCTCTGAATCATGTGCGTTTTACTTGCTGTGCTGGGGCCTGTGTGTCTGTTCTCCTGAAATGAGCGTGTGTTGCCAGCAGGGACCGTTGTGTAATTGTCATGATTCACAGATACATTGATTAGCTGGGAGAGGCCTGACCTGCCTTGGTGTTGTCTTGCCCTGTGCATGTTCTGCAGAAGCTGGTGAGGTGCAAGGCTTGTGCAGACGCCGGTTTGCTGGATGAAAACTTTCTCAGGAGGTGCCTGAACTTCTATGGCATGGTGATCCAGCTGATGCTGCGCATCCTTGACCCTGCCTATCCCAAGTGAGTGCTGGGGCCATCTGGGAGTTGTGTCAGAGATGTTTCACATCACCTTGGGTTGCTCTCAGAATGGAGCAGTCGTGGAATGATTTTTACTTGCAGTGTCTGCATTGTAATGTGGTTGTTATTTTGTTTATGTCAGTGACATCCATGTTTGCATGGAATCAGTGTGTTATTTAATGTTCAGCTGGGCCTGGGGGAGCACCCTCAGGTGTGTTTGGTACCTTTGTCACACTGACATGGAGTTTTAAAAACTCAGTTTCAGGGCTGTTATGAAATGTTTCAATAGGAGAATTCCATAAGACACCACAGGACACTTTCTGTTCAACCCTCTGATTTACTGTTCTCTTTGTTGTCTCTCTCATTCTACAGCATAAAATTGCCTTTAACTCCTGAGGTTCCGAAGGTATTTGCAGCATTGCCAGAGTTTTACGTGGAAGATGTTGCTGAATTTTTATTTTTTATTGTACAGTAAGTAAAGTTACACCTGAAGGAATCTGCTACTTTCACCTCCCCTGTAACACGTGGCACATGCACAAATCTAGGGTGCAAAAGTACTTTTGTAACTATTCTGTAGTTAATGCTCTGGGTTTTGACAGCAGCCATAAGATTTAGCAATGTAGCTGCAGCTGTAATTCCTGGGTGAGCTCCAGAGTTCCTTCTAACCTAAATTTTTCTTGAAAGAAAGTTGGGTTCCCTCTCCAGTTTTCTTTATGGTTTGCAGTGAGACCTTTTGATCTTGTGATATGTTAAACCATCACTAGAATAGTAGTTTTAAAATGAGTGGAACCTTAGGGTTGGGCTCTTCCCTTCAGTTTTCCTGCTCTGCTGTTTTTGCAGATATGCTCCTCAGGTGCTGTACGAGCCCTGCACTCAGGACATCGTGATGTTCCTCGTTGTGATGCTGTGCAACCAGAACTACATCCGAAACCCCTACCTGGTGGCCAAGCTGGTGGAGGTGATGTTCATGACCAACCCAGCGGTCCAGCCCCGCACTCAGAAGTTCTTTGAGATGATTGAGAACCACCCTCTCTCCACCAAATTGTTAGTGCCCTCCCTGATGAAGTTCTACACAGGTAAGTGCTTTGTTTGTAGCTCATGGAGTGCACAGTGAGGAGGGTTCTGAGGCCAAGGGCTGTGTCAGGTGTTGTGACCATCAAAACCCCCAAAAACCCTGGTGGGTCTTGGGCCCTGTGAAGATGAGGCTTTATTGCTCAGGAACTGGGGGCAATAGGATTGGATGGAGCCTTGAGAATTTCCTGCCTTCCACGAGCTGCTGTGCACTGACATTGACGTGACAGTCAGTTTTGTGCTGTTTAGATTCCAAAATTAAAGCTTTCTGTTTGCTTTGCTTGTAAGACAGTATTGGGATTTTAAAACTCCTCGTTGTAGTTTTGCTAGTCCCGTAAATTCAGATGCTTCAGAAGAGTTTTTGCACCTGTAAAACCAACTATTTTTGTAGTGTTCCCCCAGTTTTCTTAGTGAAACTTTAGGCTGTGGGGTGAAGAGCAGAGCAGAAAGTTTTGGTTTCTGAGGGTTTTTCTTCAGAAATGAGGCTGGGTCTGGGTTAGAAAATGTACAGTGAGGCTTCTTTTAGTAGGGGTTAAGGTGGAGAGTTCTGAATGGGAATTGCATTCCTCTCTTGGAGCTTGGTGCTTGCAGTGGGTGCTGCAGTGGCCTTGCTGGCAGGCTCTGGCTCCAGCCCTGGCTCTGTGCTCTCTTGCAGACGTGGAACACACTGGGGCCACCAGCGAGTTCTATGACAAGTTCACCATCCGCTACCACATCAGCACCATTTTCAAAAGCCTCTGGCAAAACATAGCCCACCATGGCACATTTATGGAGGAGTTCAAGTGAGTAAGGGATGGTGTGCAGTGCTGCTCCTGTGCTCGGGCAGGGACCTGAGCAGGCGCTGCCAGGGGAACGGGTGATGCTGCTTTCCATCGTGCTTTATGTGGCAACCCCTTCCCCTGGAGCTGGAGTGTTTCTGAGCTGAGCTCTGGGCACCACAGCCCCTTGGCCTGGGGAGTGGGAGCGTTGTGGGCAGTGCTCAGTGCTCAGTGCTGCTCTGCACACCCTCCTGCTCTCTGTGATACCTGTTTGTCTCAATGTTTGCAGCTCTGGGAAACAGTTTGTTCGCTACATCAACATGCTGATCAATGACACAACTTTCTTGCTGGATGAGAGTCTGGAGTCCCTAAAACGTATCCATGAAGTGCAAGAGGAGATGAAGAATAAAGAGCAATGGGACCTGCTGCCCAGGGTGAACAGAGCTGTTTTTCAAAGTGCCCTTTACTTATTTTTAATTTTTTAATACAAGACCATTAAAAATCCTTTTTAATAAGGGGCAGCACCAGAGAGCTGCTCAGGAGAAGCAGCTCTCGATTTTTCTTGCTGCCAGAATGATGATGGTCGCTCTGGATGACATTCTGCAAAACACCATCATCCTGCCTGGTTATGTTGTGCCTGGCAAAGAGAGAGGTGTGAAGTGGAAATAGTATAAAGTTTCAAATTATTGTGCACTTAATTCTAAGTGGAGAAACGGAGACTTTAACCTTCCTGAAGGAGGTTTGGGAAGATGCTCGCCAGTTGAAATGACTTCAAGGAGTAGAAGCTTTTATTTTGTTATGCATTGATCCTTGGTAGGTTCAATGCAGACAATTATAGTCCTGTACCTCAAAGCTTGGCTTGATTAAACAATAATTGTGTGTGTTGACCCATCAATGTCGGGTATTTCTATTTTAAGGTTATTGATTTAAAAAACCAAAAAGTACAAAAGGAAAAGCTATAAAATTTTGTTTGTTAAACATAATCTGGTTTGCTTTTCTGAAGACTTTCTTCCTGCCTGTGCCTACCAGCGAGGTAAAGCCATTCCTGTAGTTACAAAATGAGCTGGTACATCATCTACAGATTGTTCCACTGGGGAGTGTTTATTATTTATGATGGTGCATAAATTAGAGAGAACCTCATTTGACTCTTAGATCCCAGCCTAGTTTTGAAGTTATTGGCATTTGGCTGGAAAGGAAGCACAACCCAGTTCTGCAGCTGTGAGGAGCAGTTAGACAATGTAAACAGACTCCATAACCAGGGGGGCTTGTGATGCCATTTGCATTCCCTCTGTAGGGCTGCAGGATTTGGGGAGGGTGGTGCAGACCCTGGGCTTGGGTGGTGACTGAGCATGTGTGTTGGGGTTGCTGTGTGTTCTGCTGCCCAGCTGCTGTTATTGTGGTGGCTGTGAGGGGCTGCTGGGGGGGCTCTGTGGTGAGGGTGTTGTGACCCTGGTGTTTGTTGCAGGACCAGCAGCAGGCGCGGCAGTCGCAGCTGGCGCAGGACGAGCGCGTGTCCCGGTCATACCTCGCCCTGGCAACAGAAACTGTTGATATGTTCCATATCCTTACCAAGCAGGTCCAAAAGCCTTTTCTCAGACCTGTAAGTCCTTCTCAGATTTAACCTGGAAATGTTTGGTGGCACTTGGAGAAAGGGGAGGAGAATGGAGACCAACTCATGAAAATCTAATTGCTGTTGATGTTATTTGATGTTGAGAGCATTCCCTGAGTCACTGAGATGGTGTGATCCTTCCAGGCAGAAGGTCTTTGCATGGCATTTTTAGTGGCAAACATGCACAAGGAGCAGACACTTCCTGCAAGCCTACCAAATGAAGGTTGTGTTAGTGAATAATTCCTGATTTTGCTGTGTGCAAATCCGTGATGATCTTCATTCCATCCTCAGCTCTGGTGTGTTTTGCTGTGCCTTTGCAGGAGCTCGGACCACGACTGGCTGCAATGCTGAACTTCAACTTACAGCAGCTCTGTGGCCCCAAGTGCCGTGACCTGAAAGTGGAAAACCCAGAGAAATACGGGTTTGAACCAAAGAAGCTGTTGGACCAACTGACTGACATTTACCTGCAGCTGGATTGTGCTCGATTTGCTAAAGCAATTGCTGATGATCAGGTGGGCTCCACAGAGAGCAGGGAAGGGCAAAAGCCCTGTGGCCAAAGAGGGCTTTGTTTCATCTTGTGTGCTGCCAAACAGCTTGTCTTCTGTACCTGCAGTTTGTTTTCCTTCAGCAGTTCATGTTCTGTCTGCTCTCTGTAGGTGGGTGTTCCCAGTGTTTTGCAAACTTGTAAACATACATAAATATCTGTAGCATTTCACACACAGAGGAAATTTCCTGAGCATTAATGCTTATTAGCTACAGCCTCGTAAATTAGCAGTACTTTGTCCCTTTGCAGGTGGGAGAACTGAGGCACAGAGTTGTGGCTCCCTCCCCCCTTCCTCATGAAAACAGGCAGAGCTGGGGCAAAGAGCCTCATGGAACAAATCAAAGTTCATTGTCTAGATTAACAGGTTCCAAATTGGGTCCCCTCTGATACCAGTTTATTAAATGGCTGTATAATAAAGTGAGAAAGCACAGCATGTATGAGATAATTAAGGACACCTTTGAACTTCTCATGGTTGTATTCAGAGCAAGATAAGCTCTCCCTCACTTCTGTGTTCTTGTAAAGTTGTCAAACTACTGAATCACATCTGTCCATGCCTGTGTCTTAAAATACAAACTTGTCAAAATGTAGAGGGGAAAAATTGTTCTCAGTGTCTGCTTGCAGCTCTAGTGCAGGCTGGTTTGCAGCACATGAGGCTGTGCCTGCATGTCTAGTGAAGCTGAGGGGCTGGGGTGACTCAGGATCACTTTTCTGTAATTATTGAAGTTCTGGTAATTGCAGGTAATATCAGGAACTCTTCTGAAACAGCCCTGATGCATTTGCATGTGTATAGAGAGCATGCAGTGTGTTTTGATGCTGTTCAGCACATGTGAAAGTGAGGATGTTGTCCATCATTCATCCATGGCAGCCACAAACACACAGACTGATGCAGGGACTCAAAAGACAGAAGGCTGCGGGTGTGGGAACTGGGGAAAAGCTTCATTAACAAAGTGGTCCTTCATCAGAACGAGTGGGGGGAGTGACCAGTGTCTTGGAAACTGTCAGTGACAGGAAAGGAACACCAGGGAAATGTGGGGTTGGTTAATGGCTGCTGGGATTGGAAGGAAACAACAAAACAAACAAAAAGTTGCTTGATCATGGCAGGGTCTCTCTAAAGCAGTTTGAGACAAGTCCCATTTGCAAATCCCAGCACGTCTGAGAGGGAATCTGCAAACGTTTGTGCAGCCCTGGGCGTGTTGCCACAGCTCTGCTCTCTCTGCACTGGAAAGGAGTTTGGGTGGGCACTGTGTGCCCTGGGTACTGAATGGCATTTCTTGGTGCCATGTGGTGTAGATGAAAGAAGTAAGGCTGTGCTGAACACTTCAAAAATCCCAAGGGAAACAGGAATCTGTGAGACTCAGTGTGTTTTGTTTTGTCATGGAATTCAGCCTTGCACTGCAGTGTAAATAGCATTTTTTAGTAAAAGGTTTATGTCAAAACATGGCATTGTGAAGTTAAAATGGTGTCTATAGAACACAGGCAGCCACAAAAGTCCTTCCCTTGCTTTGTGGGAACTACAGGATATGCATTTGTGTCTCTGGGTCCTCCCGCTGCATCAGGTGGCAAATTTCCAGCATTCACTCCCTCTGAGCTGCCTTACTATTTTTGCAACATCATGGGGTGGGTTTTTTGTTAGTTGTTGTTTGGATTAGGAGAAAGATTTCCTGGTACTGCCTTGCACATTATCAAAGTTAAATTTTAAAAAGTCATTTTGTGCTGTATTTGCAGCCAAGATTTGTGAGAACAATAATACAGAGAGGAGAGTGGCAAGACATGTTTTGTGTAAGGAACAGTCCTAATAATTAGTCAGCCCCTCTGAGTGACTTCCTCATTTTCTTTGGGTGATGTTGCCTTTTTTTTGGTCCTGAACAGCCCTGCAGTGGTGATGACTAGTGAAAAAAAAATCATAAATCTACCCCAAAGCTGACATTTTGATGCCAGAGGAAATGTTACCACATACTCCTTTTCAGCTGATGGAAGGTTGAGGTTTCATCGATCCCTTCTGCAGTTCTAAAAATGCATTAAAATGTCTTTAGCCTTTTTAAGGATACTACAACTCAGCAAAGCTGTATTTTTGTGCTTTTCTTGTAGAGGTCCTACAGTAAAGAGCTCTTTGAGGAGGTTATCTCCAAGATGAGGAAGGCTGGAATCAAGTCCACCATAGCAATAGAGAAATTCAAACTGCTGGCAGAGAAAGTGGAGGAAATTGTTGCCAAGAACGCCCGAGCAGAGATTGATTACAGCGATGCCCCCGATGAATTCAGAGGCAAGTGGAGTTCCTCAGTGCTGACTGTCTAGAAGAGGGATTTGGGTTGTTTCTTTGATTCTGTATGTTAATAGAAAATACATATTTTTTATGAAGCCTTGCAACCTGCTCTATTTATACAGGTAAGTAAATACAGAAAGCTGAGAGTTGCTTTGTTTTTCCCTGGGATTGTCCAATCTTACCCATACTTTGCTTACATGTAATTTAGAACAGAAAAAAAACCCCAACAAATTGAAAATATGTGGAAATAGCTAATGAGGAGACACTTGTGCCCTCAGATCCCCTGATGGACACTCTGATGACTGACCCTGTGAGGTTGCCATCTGGGACCATTATGGACAGGTCAATCATCTTGAGGCATCTGTTGAACTCGTCCACCGACCCCTTCAATCGTCAGACACTGACGGAAAATATGCTGGAACCAGGTACTGTGGCACAGACTGGGCTGGGGAGCAGTTTGTGGGCAGGTCTGTATTTTAGAGCTCAGAGGGGAGACCTCAGTAGAGGCAACAGTTCTTTCATCTCACCTTGCACAGAAAAGTTCATTCTTTCTGCTTTTTCTGTTTTTTGTGGGGAAAAAAACCCTCATTCCCTTGTCTGCATAAGGACTGGGTTGAAAAATGTTATGATCTATAAACGAGCCATTAATTTACCCAAAGCTGTGCTGAAACTGCATTGAGAGAGAAGGGAATAGCAGCAAATACTCCTGATCAGGTTTCTAGAGAAGAAATCGCTGTTGGTCACAAGGAACTTTCTTTTAGTACTATTGCTAAATAATTTAATCATTCTTTTTCCTTTTTCGCCCTGTTAGTGCCAGAACTCAAAGAGCAGATCCAAGCCTGGATGAGAGAGAAGCAGAACGAGCATTAGGAGTCCCTTGCAGTGCACGCCGCCGGCAGTGGGAGGAGCAGGGCGGGGCTGTGAGGCAGTGGTGGAGCAGAGACTGGGGACGCTGTTGGTGGCTTTGGCACCCACGGCGCTGACTCGCAGTAGTGACCAGGAGCATGTGGCCCAGGAGCAAAGCAGCTTAATTCTTGTACATATATTTAAGTGATAACGATGGTCAATAACATGGAGGACAAGCTAGGAAGTTGCTTATGTTACAAAACTGTCCTTCAGTATGTCACATTTTGGAGTTTTTACAGCTGAATTATTTTAGCAAAGATGAATGGATCAGGGCAGCCTCCCTTCCACCTTGTTTTTTACCACCAGGTATCCGTTAATTTGATTGTGGTTAGAACCTTGGACATTTTGCTGCTAAAGTAACTTTTTCCTCTTTCCCTCCCTTCTTTCTGTTCCACCCATCAAACCTGCACTGCTGTCTCTTTTTTTTTTTGGTGATGCAAAAAAACCCCAACAGACCCTGTGAAAATGAAAATCATTCCCCTGCCCTCAAAAGAACATACTCTGTGCGATAACTGTGCCTGCAACAAAGTGTTCATCTTGGGATCGTATTTTTATATTACACATACCTGCCTATTTGGGTTCTGATTGGTGTGAGACACAAGGAGAATTTCAAACAAAGCAAAGACTTCACACGTGGATTTTAATTTCCATTCCTTGAAATGTCCCTTTCCTTTATGTTGATCAAGATGCTCTGGTATTTGTGAGAAGCCTCGAGATAGGACTGTGTTAGAACAGCTGCTGTGAGTGAGGTGCTCGGGAGCACCAGGATTTCAGTGACTTTTAACAAATGAAATACATCCTTTCAATGCTGCAGATTCGATCTATGCTGAATGACAGTGCTGAGCCATTCCAGCTTGTCTGCAGAGAGCAGAGGTTTTACCCTTGGAGGCTGCAGTTTGGGGCAGGGGTCATTTTTTATGTTGCATACCAATTTGTATCCATGGCTTGGCCTTACCAAAGCAGAAAGGGTGCAGGAAATGTAGAATTACGTTTTTAAAAAAAAAAAGTAAAAAAAAAAAATTCACAAACATTTTTGTATTACTGCCCCCTGCATATAATACTTGAATTTCCTTTTTAAAAAGGATTTGAAACCACAGTGTTTTAAAATTAAGTCTGAAAAAAGGTTGTTTTTCTTTTATTTGTTTTTCGCCGTGTCTTCTGTTCAGTTCCTGACTCTCTTGAACTACAATAAATGATACACACTCACACAGAATGTTCCCTTGGTCTTTCTTATGGTGGTGAAAATATAAAAACTACAGATGGTTGGGTGGCTTTGTCCATGTCTGCTGATGCACTTTAGGATTGGAGATAACTCAGCTGTGACAAATGTTTGTGCACAGGGATATCAGAACCCTTGGAACTCCAGAATGTTCCCAGCAGGTGACACTGAACACCTATTCATAGTGAGGACAGCTGGTGACAGCCCCAGGGGGAGCTGGGGGGTTATTTATAATCCAGAGTGACCTCTGAGGTGTGTGAGTAACTGAATTATTAAATGTGAGGGTACAGTGGTGGGGTTGGTTTGGGTGTGTGTTTGTTTGTTTGTGGATTTTTTTTCCAGTGGAGCTTCCCCTTACACAGTGTGAATGTGTTTCTTTTCTCCAAGGCTGGGAGGAGGATTCCAAAGCTTGTGTCTGCATGGAGTGTTGGAACAGAGAGGCTTGTTTGTTGGCTGGTTTTATAGCTCTAACCCTCACTCCTTCCACAAACCCAAATCCCCTCTTGTTCCCTCTTCAGCAGAGGCAGAAGAGCCTGCTCTGATTGACCTGCAGGCTCTCTGTGCTCCCCAGCCCAGCAGGGACTGTGACAGGTGCTGTGGGTGTGCTGAGCTGAGTGTTCTTCCTTAGTGAAGAGGTAATTCCTTTGTACATAAAGAAAAACTCTTAATGGGTTTCACTGTCCCCTTATTATTAAGCATTATTGAATGAAATCTCTTGAAACTTCCCAGAATTTATTCTTTGATGAGGACAACTCTTCAGCAGTGGATATTTGTTTTTACTGGAGGATGGTTAAACTGCTGTGGTTTCACATTCAGGCCTTCCTGCTGCAAGTTAATACCATCTATAACTTCTATTGACAGGCTGTGGATGTGTTGAAAAGGTGGAAGAAATGCTTTCTTCTCTGATTTTCATCAGCTCTTTCAAATTAGACACAGCAGCACCTCTGGTGAATAAGGAGCACTTTAACAAGATGAGAAGAGCACAGGCAGAAATAATCCACCCTTAAATTAAACCCAACTGGTTGTGTTAGTGTAGCCTGAGCTTGTCTGCTGCTCTGAGAGGTCTTGGTATTTTACATTTGAAGTGTTGTAACCAGTATCAAAGAGGTTTGTGAATTTAAATGTTTCACCAGGAATTCTGTACTCAATGTTTTCAATGCAAGTATAAAATGAAAATTCTATATGTTTATTTTTAACAGGAGGAAATAGAAATATTTACTTTTGGTGTGAATTGTATTAATCAGGGTAATGCCCTTCAGATTCTGAATTTATATTTATTCTGCCAAGACTGACCTGAGGAATATAAATAACAAAGTGCATTACTGAGATGTTTTGGCTAATTATGGCACATCTATCATTTGAAAATATGTCAGTGCACATACTGCACAAGACACAAAGGCTTGACACAAGTGGCCAAAACAATTTTATCTGGACAACTCCTATCAAGTATTTCAAAGGTGTGAGCTCAGACAAGAAGTGCTCTCCCCAATTCAGCTCTCAGGGGCAGAATAATGAAATGTATTTTGGCAGGAGCAGCTGGAAGTGCCATTTCATTGCTGTCCAGGCACAAAAGTGAGTCAAACCCTCTTTTTCAGGGGATGGTGGACATTGGAGGAACTGAAAAGCAAAGCTGAGTTGGAGTAAAAATAAATCTCCCACAGAAGTTTATCAGTTGTGTGACAATTCTTAGTTTGATTGATTTAACACTACCTGAAGTTTTTGGTGATTTCCCTTCCCCCTACTAACATCTCATTTGCCTTTTTCAATCCAACTGTAACCTCAGGGCAATGAGAGACTTTGTATTAGAGATCACAGGAACTTCAATGGACTGAGCTGGAGCTGCCATTTACCTGTGTCTGCAGAGTAAAGATGTCTCTGAGGTGGGGAGGGCTCAGCCCAGGAAGGGGGAACTTCTACAAATGTTGCAAAATGTGTTTTTCTTGGAAACATTTAAGTTGTAAGATTGTGTCACTGGTCTCTACTTGTCCCCAAGCCCTGGAGCAAGTGCTGATGTTACAGCCCTGCAATTCAGCACAATTGATTCCATTCTATCCCAGTTTACCCTTATGTAATGGCCCAGTTCAGCCGTGGGTCAGCTCTGCCTGCTGGCCATGGCAGGGGGACAGCCCTGCTGGCACAGCCACCTCCACAGTCACTCCCCAGCCCCCAGGGGCTCTTCCTTTTCTTCATCACTCAGCTCAAACCTGTACCTGAACAGCCTTCCCTGTCATAGGTAGCAAATCATCATTTGAGTAACCAAATATATTTCTTTATACTAATAAATGCAAGAAATTACTACTTACTTTCATTTTTCTGGTACAGTAATGCTCAAGGTCACTTTTCTTGGGCTGGGGACCTTCATTGTGTGACTCTTCTTGAACAGGAGTATCTTAAATTCAAGCACACACATGCTGCAGGGAACTGGATGTTTCTGCTCTTCAGGGTTGTGTGGTGGTGTCAGAAATATAAAAGGAGTCAGAATGGTCCCTTTCCTGTAAGAAAATGGACAGGAATTTTTTAAACAGGAGTCACAGAATGATGCAGTAGAATTCCACTTCAGTAAATTTTTTGATAATTCTTAATTACCCAAATATACCTGATTTTCAAAAATGATGTTGAGAAGGCCACTGTAACTAAATTGAGCTAAAATTCCAAATTCTATTATTAAAAAGGCATCACAACCAGATAAATACTTGGCCACCTTTCAACTCTGGACTGGAATATTTAAGAGGCATTTTGCTCCTCTCCCTTTGCAGGGAATGACCTCCCAGGTGCCACCCAGCATGTCCTGCCCTTTTTCTGGTTTTCAGCACTTGATTGACTTTCTCTGACTGTTCTGGCAGATTTTTCAAGCCCTTTGATCGAGTAACTGAATTCATGTCCTGGAGCTCTCCCCAAACTTGGGCATGAGGCTGAGCAGGAGCTGCTGCTCCCAGGAGACACTGCCCAAACTGTGCTGAGGGAAAACCAATCAGGGTTCCAGCACACCCCCAGGATCTGAACACATTGCAGGGCATTGGGAAACAGCTTTGGGGTTTCTTGAGGTGTTTCTGCCTTTTTTTTCTTTTCAGGGAATATATAGCTGACCTAATTCTGCATAGCCCTGGGTGAAAGTCAGCACAGTTACACCCCACGAAAAACCAACTAAATCATCTCTCTGGGTAATAGGAAATGTTCCAAAGTTGAAGTATGGTATTTATTAGGACACAGGAAAGGCACCTATTTTTGCTGTGTTGTTTCTGTGGCCG
This sequence comes from Hafferia zeledoni, assembly GCA_035583235.1. Taxonomy (NCBI): domain Eukaryota; kingdom Metazoa; phylum Chordata; class Aves; order Passeriformes; family Thamnophilidae; genus Hafferia; species Hafferia zeledoni. Next base: position 6,483,535 of record JAWWEV010000056.1, read on the forward strand.
TATTTCCCTAAAGCCCCTGCTCAGCCATTTATTGTTTGGCTTTTGCATTTGTTGGCACGACTGCAGATGAGATGGAAAGGGGAAATAGTCACTTTTCACCTAAAAAAGTAACAACTCATTCTCCCAAAAATCTGAAACTTAAGGGGCACACAAGGGACACAGTGAAGATGAACACAGCCAATAGCCTGGGGCGTGTGAACAAAAATAAACCTTGTTCTGAAACTGGAAATCTCAGCTCCTGGATGTTCCCAACAGCTTCAATCCAACTTGTATGTGAGAGTGTATGAAAAACATGTGATTAAGGTGTTTCATGTAACATTATTTCCTTTAAAATGCTTATAAGCTTAAAAGACGAGCCAATTTCTAACAGCAGAAATTATCAAAGTACTACTGGAATGGAAAATGGTAATTGCCACAAAAGTAAAATTTTACTATGTGAAAATTTTACTACTAAGGGAGGGGCGCTAATAGAGCCCTATTGGCTAAATGTAATAATTTACTGAAAAATACATTATGAGGTCTACAAAAATAACTTGGGGTGCGCTAGAAACGCTTTGAAGGGAGGGCGGGGATAATGAACCAGTGTGAGCTGCCAGCAAGTACGGGCGCTAATACAGCACTATGGACTAAATGTAATAATTCACTGAAAAATACGTTATGAGGTCTACAGAAATAACTTAGGGTGCGCTAGAAAGGCTTTGAAGGGAGGGCAGGGGGTAACGAACCCATCGGTGTGAGGTGCCGGGCTCAGGCCCAGCTCAGGCCTCCAGCCCAGCCCGGACCCTCACACCGCCCTTCGGGCCGCATCCCGGCCTTTGTGAGCCCCAGCGCCGCTTTTCCCGCACACATCACACCGCAGCCCCGCCTCTGCCAGCCCCGGGGCCGGTTCCCCGCACATTACGCCGCATTCCCGCTGTTTCCAGCCGCGTTTTCCCCTCACGGCTCTGGGAACGACGCGCGTCCCCCCCGCACTGGGAGCGCCTCACGGCGCGCACGGACACGGCGGTGCTGGCGGTGCTGCGGCCTAGCGCGGCGGTGCTGCGGTCAGCGCGGAGGGATCCGCGGGGGGGGCGGTGCTGTGAGGCTGTGATTGACAGCGCGGGGGGCGGGCTCTGGCGGCCGTCGCGCCTTCCCATTGGTGAGTTTTGGCGCGGGGGGCGTGATAGCGCGCGGCGATTGGCGGAGCGGGCGCGCCCCCCGCGCGGGGCGGGCGCGGCCCCTCAGTGCGGGAGCGGCGCTGGCCGAGCGCGGAGCCGGAGCTGCGGCCGCGCTGTCCGCCCGCCCCTTCTCCCCTCCCTCCCTCTCTCCCGCCGGCCCTCCCGCCCTGCCCGCGCCCTGCCCGGCCCCGGGGGGCTCTCCCGGCCTCGGCGGAGGCGGCGGTGGCCATGGCCGCGTTGTTGTCGCTGCGCTGCCGCGCCGGCTGCTGACCCCGCACCGCCCGCGCCCCGCGGACGCCGCGCCAGGTGAGGGGAGCGGGGGCTGGAGCGGGCGGGGGCGGGCGATGCCGTAATGCGGAGCGGGAGGCGGCGGTGGGGCCCGCGGAGGGAGGGATGCAGGGATGGATGGAGGGATGGACAGACGGACGGACGGGCGGTGCGGAGCGCTGGGTGCCCGCAGCTGTCAGGGCAGTGGCGCAAGGGCGTGGGGGCCGCGCTCGGCCTTGTCATCTGCCCGATGCAGCTCCTGGTCCCCCGCGACGCCTCTTTCTTTCCCTCTCCTCCTTCCCTTTCCTCCTCTCCTTCCCTTTTCCTCCCCTCCTTCCTTCCTTCCCCCCGGGCGGCCGTTCCCGGCCTCTCCCTCGGCCCGATCCCTTTGCCCCCCGCTCCCAGCTGGGATGAGGCGGCGGCGGCTGCTGCGGGGGAGGCGCTGCCCTTCCCGCACTGGGACATGCGGGGCCGCCGCTTCCAGCGCGTGTTTCGCGGCCCCGCGAGCGGCGCGTCCGTGGCCAGGCCCGGCCCGGCCCGGCCCCATTCCCGAGGCAGCCATGTTGGGATGACGGGCTGACAATCCCGGGGAAGGGGGAGGGATGGAGGGATGGAGGGATGGCAGAGAGACAGGGAGAGAGGGATGGCAGGGATGGGAGGGATGGCAGGGAGAGAGGGACGGCAGGGATGGGAGGGATGGCAGAGATGGAGGGATGGAGGGATAGCTATGATGGAGGAGCGGCAAGGATGGAGGAGTGGCAGGGATGGAGGGATGGCAGGGATGACAGGGAGGAATAGCAGGGCTGGCAGGCCTGGTGGGTTTGGGGTCGCTGGCACAAGGCGGGTGTTCGGCGGAGGGTGGAGAACTCGCCAGAAGCAGATGATGGATTTACAGCTGCTTTCCGGGGTGTGAAAATGCCTTCATTCCGAATTTCAAAGGCTGTTTCTCCCCACTTCCAGCGCCTTCTTAGCTCAGCCGTGTCTGCTGGGGCACAGGGCGCTGTGCTGTGTTGGTAAATAGCCATGTGTTCATGTGATCGCTGTCAGGGCACCGAGTTCTGCAGCACCGCTTGGCCTGGCATCTTCACCTGCTCCAAAGATAGCAGGGATGGCGTGAGCTCAGCCCAGGGATCAGTGTCACCACTGCCTGAGCCTCAGAGCAGCACCTAAAATTGGCTGTGCTGGGGACCTCTTGTTCCTAAACCTCTGCTGCCCCGAACAGCTGTTTTGCAAACTTTCCAGTGCTAATCCCTGTCCTTGTTTGATTTCTTTAGAGCTGTTGGACTGATTAAGTTAAGCAGGTTTTTTTACTTAAAAGTTAGCACATTCTCTGGTGGGCAAAAGCTGTGCAGGTATGACACTATGGCTGGGTTTTGTAATTAAAACATTCTTCTTCATTTGCGATGTGTGGTGGGGTTTCCTATTTTTATCTGAATGCAGAGATACAGATTCTGAACATTGCAGGAAGCTCAAAGTGATTGCAAAAGCAAACTGCTCTGAATATATAAATAATAATTTTACTCTAAACCCCTACTCAGCTTGTAACTTTACTTAAAAAAAAAAAGCCAATATGTTTGTATTTTGACGTTGCATAAAAACTGTATAGCCAAAACTTTCAAATATATCCAAGGATCAAAGTCTTTCTTACTATTTCTTCAAATATTTGTGTGAAAGTCCAAATCTAGTGAAGGGTGATTGATCAGCATGATTGGGTTTGTCAGCTTGCATGCCAGTGAACAGACAAGATATTTAGATGATTTGCTTAATGACACAAATTATTATTACAGTCTCACTGTGTGCCTTACAGGGTGAGTATCTTTTAATCACAGTTTAAAATAAGTGTAAAGCTGGAGTGTGGGATTTGCTTGGGTGCTGGTGGAGCTCCCTGAACAGCTCAGGTCTCCTCTGCCACCTGTTCTGGGTGTCACATCAAGGCCTGAGTGACACAGGCGGTCCCTGCCTGAGTCCTGCCTGGGTTCACACAGAGCATTCAGAGAGCTCCGCTTGGAGACATTGGGCAGTGATTCATTCCAGCAGCCTCCTGAGCCTGTGATGAACACGGAAAAAAAGCTGCCTTTTATGAATATTGTTCTTCCAAATCTGTTCCACAGACTGGATTGCATATTTTGTTTTGCTCTTTTTCGAGTTCTGTCTCCACTCTGCACTCAGTGTTTTGTAGTAGGAAGTGATACTACAGGGAAATGTGAACCCTGGCAAACCAGTTGCAATTTATTATCTCTGGTGCTGTGCAACTTGGGCTCATTTTGCCTTATTTTAGCATTCTGTGTGAGGAGGGCAAAGCTGCCTTTATAAAATGTCACGACAATTAAAGTTGCTGGTAAGTAGAAGAAAACCCCTCAAAGCCCCAGCAGCTTAAACCTGTGGGAAGCTTGGCAAAATGTATTGGTTTTGCTTAATTTTCTTATTAATGAAAATTAAATCATGCACAGTGCATTGGTATTCATAACAGCTGAAATCCATGTGCAACTGCAAGTGGGTGTTCTGCTTACACTTCAGCTATGAAAAGGAGCAGAGCTGAGAACAAATGGGATTGAAAATTACAACACATTTCATTTTCCATCAGCACAAAAGTTAGGGTTTGGAAAAGCCTGTAATTGCAGGAGTCTAGCAGTTAAATTTTCATGCTGTTGTAGGTGATTTTGTGACCTGTTCTGTGAGAATTTGTTCACAGCCATGTTTCAAACAAGGCTGTCATTTAGTGGTGCATATGGAGGCTCTGGAGGTGTGATTTTCATGCTTTCTTATTGTGAATATGATGTTCAGAGGTACTTGAGTATATATATATATTTTAAAGTAGATGGTTCTTTCATCCCACCCTCTGTTTGCCAGTTTCCCAGATGCAGAAGTTAGTTCAGTGTTCTGAGGGGTATTTCTATGAAAACATCAGAAAAAATTCTTTGTGGGACTCTACAGTAGAAGTAAAAATGAACTCCCTGCATTTCATAAACAATGTTATAAGAACAAATCGGTTAAAGTAAATTGTGCTGCTGTGAACTTGACAGAAATAGACATTTTGTGCTTGATTTTTGAAACTGTATTTCAGAAACAAGGTGCTGCCTGGCCACGTACAGTGACATTCCTGTTTCTGGCAGCATCTCCAGGGTCAGTTGGATAATTGCTCTGGGTTGTGTCAGGATTAGTCTTGTCACTTGGCCTTGGTGTGAGGGCACAGGTTCTTATGCAAGGGTCGTGTGAGGGAGGGAGGGTGACAATCCAGAGTGGATACTGGGGGAGAAAGTTTGTAATGAAGCCTCGTGTTTGATCCTCTGTTATACACCAGAGGAACCTCTGGGCAAGAGGGAATGGAGCAGTGCCCCAGAACTACCCAGAGCCTTGGGGCGCTTGGGAATTCACTCCCAGGAGTTCTCTGCTCTCTTCCATGTTCAGGTTTTTAGTGAGACTTCTTAAAATTCCATCCTAACCCGAAGCTGACTGTGTGTCTGTCTCATTAATCACTGTTCTCCCACTTTGCTGGCATTGAGATTCACTTGGCTCATTTCTAAAGACATTCTTCTAGTCTGGGGAGATACCTCAGGTACCTGTGAAAACAGGGAGTGCTTTAAATTACTTCTGCTTGGTGCAGTAATTTAATGTCTCCCTTCACCATGTGATGGCATTAATGAAGCAACACAATTTTATTAAAAACTTCTTGTGCTGTGTGAAGATGTGTCATAAATTGAATTAGGCATGTGTATTTTTGCCAGCTGTAGAACTTTAGAGCTGAATTGCTTCTGCTTTAGCTCTGAGGAAGGTTTGTGCTGTGATCACAGCCCTGAAATGAGCATTTCTTTGGCTATGTGGTGTATTGATACCCAGAAGGGAGATGTCAGGATTCCTGGGCCACGTGTGGTGACTGTGCAGGGTCGAGTTCTGTCTGTGGTAACTCAGCTTGCAGACAGAAGGGGTTGCACTGAGCCAGACCAGGGGCTCCCCCAGCCCTGGGTCGTGCCTTCAGCAGTGCCCATAGCAGATAATTACAAGGATAAATCTATGATGGGACTGTGTTTTCTCACTATAATCCTCCACATTCCCAGTGTCTGTGCCGTGGAGGCTTTCCCAGCCAGGGGCAGCAGCTTTCTAGTAGGCCTTGATTCCTTTCTTTGGATCTCCCTTCCTGCTTTTTGAGGCTGTTTCACTCCAGTACTCACAGTGTCCTGTGGCAATAAGGTAAACTGCTCTTTGTGGACCCACTGAGAACCTTCCAGTGCAAGAGGCTGGCTGAGGAAAATACAATCGACTCAATCTTTATTAGCCCTGGGTTTGAGTGCTGTCTAAACCTTGAAGTTTGGACAGTGGTATCAGGAATAGTTTCCTGCCAACCAAAGTGCTCCATCATTTGGATGTGGTAGGATTAGAACAAGTATTTTGATAATGAAGATGAATTTAATGGTGGACATTTGCCTGAAGATGGATAGTAACATTTACCCCACAGGCAATAATTCTTGATTCCTCTTCTTCCTTACAATGTGTCCTTTAATCAGTAGATACACAAGTAGTTGTTGAGTTGTTACTTCCTTTCAGAAGAGGACTTTCCCAGGACTGCAAAGGGTTCTTTAAGGGTACACCTTTTTCTCTGGAGTCATGTGGACTGGAAGTCAGTGTGACATGGCCCATGACACTTGTGTTAGTTTTAATTCTATTGCTAATGCATTGTGCAGCCAGGGGACCTGGCTGTGGGGATATGGTCACTGCCTCATGCTGAAATCCAAGTAGCTGTGTCTTTACTGCTAAAATTATCTTTGCTAGTTAAGCCCAACATATATTGCAACCAGATCTTTATTTTGGTACTGGCATCCCTACTTTCTGGGAAGAAAACCAAGCAATGAAAACAAATATTTGTACACTTGAAAGCTGCTTCAGGTGACAGAAACTTTTGACTGGTGGGACAGTGAGCAGGTGCTGGTGAGTGTTTCCAGGCCTGGCTTTGAAGTGACACCTTTGTGGATTCAGGGACGGGGATCGCAGAGCAGAGATTGAAGTTAGCGAATAACTTGAATCAACATCTGAAATGCAGAGCTGCAAATAACTAAATGCTGCTTTTCTCTTTAGGAAACGTCAGACAGAGGGATCACTGACAGGCTGCTGCCCCCTCCCAGCCCCTGGCAGAGCCAGCCCCAGGCAGGATGTCGGGGGCCTCGGTGAAGGTGGCTGTGCGTGTGCGGCCCTTCAACTCGCGGGAGACCAGCAAGGAGTCCAAATGCATCATCCAGATGCAGGGCAACTCAACCAGTGAGTGTGTTCTCATCTTCCTGACTAAGGGAGGGTTCCTCTCTCACACCCTTCCTGCTGCATTCTTTTCTCTCTGTACATTGTATCATCTAGAATTAATCCTCTGGGGATTCTGCTTTTCTCAGGCTGTCGTTACAAATTAGGTTGTCTCTCACCTAGAAGTCTAAATCATGAGTATCTTGGGTTTGATGCAGTTGTTTGTGGTGTTTGCTTGTGGTGGGCTGGAAATTCTGCAGGAAATACTGGAATACCAAAGTGAAAACCTTTCTGTTGGCTTCAGTGTGTGGGAATATCCTGTGGACTGACAGCCACGGGGACAGACTGCAGAGCACCACATGGTGCTCATGGAGTGAGTCCTGCTTGCCTTGGTGCTTTAGTTCTTGATGGGCTTGTTCTGCAGTCTGTGCCTTTGGTTGGGAGCATAATTGGGGTGAGAAAGCTGAAGGGAAAAGAATGTCAAGTTTATGCTCTCCAGAGTAGGTGTCTAAACAACAGGAAAATAACAGACTGCAGCAAGTCATCTTCTTTTCTAACCACTTAGAAGTGTTAGCCTTCTTCAGTAATTATTGTGGGTCTAATTTGGAGGAGAAGACTGTTCTGTGGGAGGCTGAGCACGGGCACACCTTTCCTGTTGGTTGGTTGGTTGTATTTACATAGCTGAGGCCAGGGCAGTGTTGGCAGCACTTGCTGCAGGTTGTTCCTCCTGTGCACACCAACAGCTCTGCCTGCAAACTGCTCCTCTTGGGGGAGTTTTTAATTTTTGGGTAATCAAGTAGAGTCGTCCTGTCTGCAGCTGTGCAAAGCAGCTCTCCAAGAGCACGGAGTTATTTTGCTGTCTGATTGCTGGAGTATTTACTCATGCCTGGGAACACAAAGGAGGTTTCATACAGGCCTCTCCCTTTTTTGTCTCAGCCAAGGCAACACGTCAGCTGCTCCTGCAATGGAATTTAAGTCCTGGTTGTGGCTGCTTAAATTATGTGCAGTGTTTATGGTTTCACTGTAGGAGTGGTGTCATATGGAAAAGAGCTTGTTTTTTGTGCAGTGAACTCTTACCTTCACACTTTATGTGAGATACTAAAAGCAACTTTTTGGGGCTTGGATTTCAAAATTTCAATTTAAATACAGGTGGGAATGGACTGTTTGAAGTCATCCCATGTCCACCAGGTGCTTGTAACCCATGGCTGGATCCCAGAGTGGAATGGAAGAGCTGTCGAGTCCATTAGAGGCCACTTGTCATGGAAATGCCACCCAGCTCTGGGCTCAGCAGCACCACTGGGAGCCTCTGCAAGGGCTTTGCCTGCTGCAGAGCTTGCAGCAATAATTTTAGGTGCTTGAGGTGTTTGAATTGCAGGAGCCTGTGGGAAAACCTTGTCTGTGATGCAACAACAAGGGTGACAAGTCAGTCTCTGGCAATTTGAGATGTGGCACAGACTCTGGTCCTGTTCCTGAATCCCAGAGCTGCACTACAGTGACACCTTTCCAAGGAACTGCATCAGCCTTCCAAAGAAGAGAAGTGCTTCCTGATTTATCTAGCTGGCCATTTCTGTACAGTTTTGGGTCTATTTTGTGCTCTGGAAATGCTCTGAGTCCTGTGGCTCCAACACAGGCTGGGTGATGGGACAGATGGTCAGGGTTAAGTCATCAGGGCCATCTCAGGCTGTGGGGAAGGAAACACCAACTGCAATAGTTACACCTTGTTACCATCTGTGGGATGTTTTTTACCTGTATTTCCCTCTTAGAGGAGAGACACAACAAAGCAATAGACGGGGGAGTGGTTTGAACAGAAGAGGATTGTATAATAAAGGGTATGAATCAGGCATTGTTTGGTGGGAAAAAACCTGAGCAGAAATCTTTGCTTCAGAGAATCTTCCTAAAGTCTGACACACAAAACTTCCAACTGAAATTCTGCTGGTAAGCTTTTAGGTTATGTGTAAGATTTAGGTTCATAAGTGAATTTTTCTGCCAAAAATGCTTTCATTTTCACAATGCTCAGCTTTTTTTGCAACCTCACAACTGTGTTCCTGAACTCCTGATTTTTAAGGTCTGAACTTGTTGACTAAAAGCTGAGCATGTGAAGTGCCATTAGTGTATCTGATCATATCTGATGCAGCAATTTCAAAATAAAGGGAATTCAGTCGTAATTATAGACTTAAGTTCCTGCTTCCTGCCTTGCAATGTGCCAACAGAATGATCAAGGCTTAGATATGTTGCCCCTGCAAAGGTTGTTTTGTCATTTGTGCACTAATCGAGCTGGCAGGAGCCAAACCTGAGAGAGAGGCTGGTGACAGGCTGAGTAGGGACTATTTTAAGCCTCCAAGACAGTTCAAGTTCCCTTATCTTGGAATTAAAGCCTAATGGACTGTTGTGATACAGGATTGATGAGACAGTGTGAAGTGTGATAGCTAAGAAGGGATTTTGGCTGTTCCTTGAACTTTAATTCTGTAGGTATTGACTGGCCAGGCTATTCTGCAAATCCTCTGTGGGTCCTGAGTTTAAACTTTGTGCCAGTCTGAGTTTTGTGAATGTGTTGGCAGAGACCAATTCATTGGAGTGAAGCCGAGGCCAAGTGCTCAGGGGGTTGGGAAGGAACAGCACAGAGACACAGATAACCCAGAGTGTCACAGGTGGGCTCTGTTTGTACAGAACTTTTAATGGATATATTAAAAAGGGAGTGGTTTTGGACATTTCCAACAAAGAGTGCCCTCAGGGGTGTTGCCTGCCCTGCTTTTGTGTGGCAGTTTGGGGTGAGTTTGGCTGTTCTCAGCTTTGGGGTCATTCAGGGTGTTGTTGCCAGTCAAGCTCAACATCCTCCTGGCTTGGGAAGGTTACACTCAATTTTGTTACACAGTTTAAGTGCCTCAGAAGCAAAACAACATGTTACATTGTGGCTGCTGCAGACTCTGCTTGTTGTCCTGTCTGCCTTTAAGGGCATTTCCTCGCAGGAGATCAAGGCCCTTAATGACCATCTCCATCTTTATCATTTCTCAGTGCTGAGAAGTGACAGTGTGGCTCAATACGGTCCTAGAAATGTCTTAATCTCAGGAAAAGAGAGTTCTTACAAAGGTCTTCACCCCACAGTGTTAAGAGCACTTACTGGGAGTAATTGGGACGTCTCTTTTACTTCTGGAAGGAAGCAAAAAAAGGCAATTTTGAAACCAGTACTTGAAACATATTATTTGTCTGTTCTAACGTGATGAAACTGTTATTTTTTTTCCCTTTATGGTTGCAAAGGGATTTATCTGCAGTAATACAGGATTGCACTTACAGGATTGTCAGTCCTTGTGTTCCAAAATGCCTGTTGAGGGCTGGGGTGGTGCAACCCAGCTGGAGTCACACCAAGGGCTGGGCTTGGCAGGGGGTTTGTGCTGCTGGGGCAGGTCTGAGTGCAGATGGGATGCCTGGGGTGAGGCTGCCAGGAGTTCTCAGTGGGCTTGGGAGAGGAGAAACTAATGGAGGAGTTCCTAAAGGCAGGAGAAATTGGAAGCTGCAAAATTCTGCTATTTGAGTTAATTTGGGAATGCAAAATACTTTCCAAATAAGACGTAGTGCCACCATCAAATTAGTGTCCATAAAACTGTATCAAAACAGTAACTGAGTGGCATTAATTTAAGAAAAGGCCATCTTTTTTGTAATTATCACTTAGAAACCATCTTAAGAAACATAAGGTTTGTTTTCAAAAGCACCTGCTCTGCAAGTGGCTTCAGTTCACTGAAATGCTTTGTTTTCCTTTGGAGTTCTGTTCTGAGAGGATATTCCTTAAAGTACAGAACAGGTGATTTATCATGGCCAAACTCACAGGGAGCTTTTTGAAAGTAATGATTCAAAACCAGTTTGGTTTAGAATACAGTTTTCAGTGTATCTTAATTGAGTATGTTTTGTCTTTAACTCCTGCTTTTTCCCAGTTTTGTTGATGATGGTTTCCACCAATGCATCTTGCCCACTACGTATTAATGACTTATTGCCTGTCCAGTTAATTAATTGCTGGTTTTATGGCGAGTGGGGAGAAGATTCTGCTGTGTAATAGGGGGATGAAAGCTGAGCTGTAGATCCAAGACTGTTTCTGTGTCAGTAGTTCTTGTGCTGGTTCTTGTATGGGCTTTTCAAACATAACAAATATAAACAACGTTGGCAGCTGCTGCCTTGGGTTATGGAGCTGGAAAGCAAAGCTGGTCTGTGCCTAAAGACTCCCTCAGTGTTGTGCTTTTTCTGGCTTGTTTTTTGTTTGTTTGAGGGTTTGGGGTTTGGGTTTTTTTTGGTGGAAGTGATTTGATAATCCCATCTGTAAATAAATAAAGCATCAATAAACCCAAATGAAAACGAAGCAGAGGCTCAAGGTGGTAACTGCATGATGGCCTTTAGATATTAATCACTAGCAGGGAGCCCAGTGAGCTGCTTTGTTGAAAAGCCAAGTAAATATGTAGAAAACTGAACTAATGAAGCAGGGGAATAAGGAAGTGTCCTACTTGGAATGTGTCCTCTGCAGTTGATGTTGCATTAAATGTGCATGACTGAAGAGATGAATGAAAATGGGTTTTAGCATCTTGTCTGTGCCAGTGAGAATAAAACCAAGTTCTCAGACTGTAAGTTGTGTGTGATTATTGGATTTTCTGGTTTGCCATAAGCCATATTGGTGTAGAAATGCACAGTGCAGGTTACCTTGGGAGGTGTTTGTGCCACTGGATCCTCAGGTTAGGGCTGAGAGTTACCAGCAGTGGTGTCTGTGGGATGTTGGAAGGCTCTTGTGTGGCTGCTGGAGGTGTTGGGTGTTCAATAAAAGCAGCTCATGGGGTGTCCCAACACCCCCAGCTGTGGCCATTTGGCCCTCAGGTCTCAGCCAGGCATCCTTGGCATCCCAGGAGCCTGGGAAGGCATTCTGGACTTCACTTGTACAGTTTGAAGGGAAAAAAATATTTTTCTTAAAAGGGTTGGTTTCTTTTTTCTCCCTGAGGTTTCTAAACCTCTGGTTTAAACGTGAATGTTTAAATAAATATGAAATAAATTCAAGAAATTGGCTTTTATTTAGGCTGTGACTGAGCACATGTAGAAAGTAAAGTGATGGGACAAAATTTTACTGATTTTTGACCAAGGGCCACCTTCAGCTAACCTGGAAAAGGAACATGTATAAATTATGTGTTGGAAAAATTGCATGTGCTACACAGGTAGAAAAAGGGAGCAAAGGAGTTCATTGTATTTGTCTGACATAATAAACTCACTGTTTTTCTTTCTCGATGAGACGTTTTCAGTGGAAGTGTAGAATAGGTGGGTGATTAATTTTCACAGACAGAGTTCAGTCTTGGCTCTCAATCTGTCTTCTGAAAATAGTGATTTTAGATGTCTCAAAAAATAAACATCCTCCATTTCTGAGGACTTGTGCCTGCCCAGAAGGTGTTGGTTCTTCAAGCATTCACCTTGTTTTTCTCGGTTTTCTCTCTTTTAAGTGTTTCCAGTGGTTTATACTTGTGTTGGGAAAATAAACAGCAGTGCAGGAATGCCACTTAACCCTTCCCCTGATTTTCCTGGTTTGTAAATCCCTGTGAGTGGTGCAACCTCAATGAGTGCTTGGCCAACGTGGTAATAGTGCCCTGCATTCATGTGGGGGTGTTATCAAAACAGGCTGTTTATGGGGAGGTGAATCGTGGCACGTGGAGGGGGCAGGAATGGCCTTGTGGTTGAGGTTTGAAACACAACTCAGAGAGGTCACAACAGCAGAGGTTGCCCAAACTCTTGTACTGACTGTGCTGTTCCCAATATGAGCACTGGAGCCCTCTGTGTTTCGCAGCATTAGGGATTTCTGTGGCTTGCCCATGAGTCTCTTAGTCACTGTCTCTGAATGCTCTGCAATATTGACAGCTCAGATGTTTTACTGCAAGTCTTGAATATTTTTTGGAGAGGAAATAAAAATGTGGAACTTTTAAAGTGCTTGATTTGCCTTCTCAAGCCTTTCTCGTGATTGTATAAAAATAGTTTGAAGTGTTAATTTGGCTCTTAAAAAAAAAAAAGAGAACTTTGGAACATGACTTTGGGGAGATGGGGGAAGATGAACATTTAATGATCTTTAAATGTTAGAGATGCAAATACTGGGCCTGGAGCAAGACTGGGGGGTGACTGGGATGTTCCAGCTGATGCTCAGTACAGTTGGACCACATCATGTTACAGAGTTAGTGTAGAACTGTAGCAGAGATGCTGTTGCTGTGACCCCTGAAGAGTTTGTGTCAGTGGTGAGTTCACCACGTGAAATTCTTCCCCTCAGTCAGTGCCACTGGCACAGAATGGGCCTTCAGAGGGGATTCTTTTCATCAAACCTTGAACAACCTGCCACCATTGGGCAGGCAAGTAAAGGGAATGCAAATTGTTAACAGGAAGCAGTTTGGGAATTGGGTATTTTCACTACACAAATATTTTCAGACACGTCTTAGAGTGAACTGACTGGACTGAACTGCCTAAGAACTGACTCCCCAGGACTCCAGTGCTGCTTTTAATGTAGTGCTGTCTTGTGTCTGAAGGTCAGAATGGTCTTTGGAGAGGCCTTTGGCTCTGGGACATGCCAAACCAAAGCAGGGGGTGAAGGGAGGTGTTGTTTTACCTGCCTTGGAGCAGAAACTGTGAGCAGAGGGTTCAGCTGAGCACGTACCTGGTGGCTGCACAGCCCTGGAGAGCTGCTTTGGCTGCAGGACATTCCCAGTGACCCTTTGGCAGCAGTGGGAGCTTTGGGCTGGTTTGGGTCAGGTTCTGAGCTGAGGGAGGGCAGTGTGGCTGGTGCAGAGCCTGCTGGCACCTCCCAGAGCACCAGCTGTAGGGTGGTATTTATAGCTCTGGGATCTGTAGGAGCAGCTGAGGATGAGAGAGGCTTTCCAGCAGCTTCTGGGAGTGTTTGCCTGCCCTGGTGCTGCTGAGCCTCCCTCCCTCCCCCAGCCACCCTTTCTCCCAGTGCAGGGCTGGAATTCCACAGTGGGGACAGAATCTGGTGGAATTCCAGATGAGCTGTTCTGAGCTTCTCCTGGGTTTCCTTCCCTTTTAATGATTTGAAAAATGCAAACAATGCTTTGAAAAGCAGGCACTGCTTCGGCAGTGGAAGTGTCCATTTCCCCTCATTTATCTCTTGTAATAACAGCCCTGAAAGTGTGTCTGAGAGAAGCGCTCTGGCCGTGGATGTAATTGCAGCATAAGAAGCCTGAATTAACTGTGTCTTTGTGGGGTTATTCACGTTGCAGCAAATAAAGAATGCCTGCTCCACCCTCTCTCCGTGAGGAACACGGCCCATTGTTGTCATTCCAGTCCACAGATGGCGCAGATATATTTTCCAGACCTGTGTTTTTTATATTTAATGCCAGTTTGGTCTTGTGGAGTCAATTTTGAAAGCCCCAGATTCTTTATATTGGTTAAATTGTTTATTCAGTCATCATAAAATAAAGCCACTGCTTATAATGATTCAAATAGAGTTGGAAGAATTCAATAGAGTTTGAATTCAGAAATTATTATTGGGTGTTTATTTCCCCCAAAATTACCCCTTCTAAAGTTCTGTCTGGACCATCATGATTTTGGGAAATCTCTGCCTGTTCCTTTACTGCTGGAGACAGGACAGTGCTGGTTCTGCTCCTGTTCCCTCTGAGTGTGTGCTGGGCTGGGTTAAAGCTGCCACTGCCACAGGGGGATTGTCCAGCCTGGGGTGAAGCCTCTTTTCATGAGATGAAACCTGATTTTATTTCATATGTGGGAACTCCAGAGGCTTCGTGCCCCCAGCAGTGCCAGGTGTGGTGGCACTGTGGGAGTGGCAGATGTACCTGACAAAGCAGGGCTGTGTTGCACAAACCCAGGGAGGTCAGTTTTTCCAGTTCCACACCTGACTTTCATCATAACTGGATTTTAGTTCTGATTGGCAATTGATAGTTTGTTTGTTCAGGAATTTTATTTAAAAACCAGTCCCCTCAGCCCCCCTTCCCAGCACAGCCCGTGTTCCAGCTAATCCCAGGATTTAGCCCGAGTTAATTCTGCCTGCTGGTGTGGATGTGCAGGGCAGACGGCAGCGCTGCAGCTCCTGTGCAGCTCCCCACGGTGACTAAGCCTGGCATGGCTGTGGCAGAGTGCCCTGCAGGGGGACTGGGCATGGCAGAAAAGTGACTGACTCTGAATGCACTGAGGGACAGGAGGATCATTCCAGCTCCTGCCCCTCTCTGTTCCAAGGAGGAATTGTGTGGATCCCAGATGCTGAGCTGCAGATCATAGAAACACAGAAACACAGAATCACTTGGGTTGGAAGAGACCTCTGAGATCATCAAGTCCAACCCCTGATCCAACCTCACTTTGATGATTTCTGATCTGCCCAGTCTGTGACACTGGGATGAAAACAGATCAGGCTTGGACTGCAAATCCACTGTCAGAATCTGAGAGGGGATTGAGTGGTTAAGAAGCACTTTTAGTCATTCTTTGTGCCTGCAAAAATATTTATGTGGCTGAGTAGATGGAATGGAATGAGGGGGCTGATCTTGGCTAAGTTTCCTTGCTTTTGTTTTTTTTTTTTCCCCTCCTCTCTGTTTGCTTGGTTAGTTTTAATAGAAAATGGAAGTGTAAGTCCAGAAATGAAAGCTTGAGCTGGGAATGTGTTTGTGTTCAGGAAGGGGTGAGAAGGCAGAGATTGGTGCTGCCAGTTAGAAATACCCTGGGAGACTTTACCTTTGCATCAGCTCCCAGTTGCTCTCCACACTCTGGTTTTAATTGTGAAATAAAGTGCACATTTGACCTGTGCTTTTTGAATTTCAGCTTCAGAAAATCAAGATTGGATTCCAAGGCAAAAAATTTAGACATCCAAAATAACAGTAAGAATGCAAAATAATACATACTACAAAATATATGGAAAATGTTTCAGTAGTGAAGTGATCCTTCAGGGATTGCTACAGGTTATGCTAAAATTAAAAACCAGGGATGAATTTGAGCTCATAGATTGGAAAGGTTGAAAGTGTATGTTATTTTGGTGCTAGCTGATAAAGCAGATGGTGGATGGTATATCAAATGCTAATTAAGGAACAAGTGGGATGGACTGTGGCAGTAAAAATGCCAAGAAATGAAGTTGCCTGTTTAGGTAAGGGCATGTTAAAATCCAAATGTTTTGTGGAGCTTGGTCTATCTATTACTGTTGGTACAGCACATCTAAAATTACCATTTTCATTGATTGTGCTCCTGCTTTCTCCTTTTATTAGGCTGTACTGCTCCTGCTATGGATAAGGACTAATTAGTTAAAGTATTTATGTCTTACGTAATACTTCTAAAATTTAGATTATTTGGTGTGAAGAAATTTGTTTTAAAACTGTTCATTTCCTTACCATTTGGTCAGTGAGATATAAAACTCACGTTTGTGAGTTCGATGCAGCAAACTTATCCTGTGGAAAGCTGAGAGGTTCCCCCTGGGCTGATCCCTGGCTCCTGGTGACAGAAGGGACAGGGTGTCCCGTGGCAATTATCAATTCTCAATTACCAATTACAGCTGCAGCACAAAGCCGTGGTGTCAGTTTGCAAACACAGCAGTTAATTGCCACGTTGGGCCTTGGAAATGGCAGATAAACAAATGTATTCTGTAAGATAAAAAGCCCATTACTGTGTTCCCGCTGTGATCCTCTGCCTTAGTGCCGGTCCCGTTTCCTGCGGCTCTGTAATTAAAGCTGCAGTTC
Source organism: Hafferia zeledoni (assembly GCA_035583235.1). Taxonomy (NCBI): domain Eukaryota; kingdom Metazoa; phylum Chordata; class Aves; order Passeriformes; family Thamnophilidae; genus Hafferia; species Hafferia zeledoni. The sequence goes on from JAWWEV010000056.1 coordinate 6,499,871, forward strand.
GAGGGCTGAGCAGGAGCTGCTGCTGGAGAGGGGAGGGGAGGGGAGGGAGAGGGAGAGGGAGAGGGAGAGGAGAGGAGAGGAGACACAGGACCTGCTCCGTGAGTCACCAGCACAGCTCATCTCGGCCTTGTGTGGCTGCAAAACCGACAGAGGAGCTGAGAAGCTTTTAGTGTTCTTGTGGATCTCAGAGACACTGGAAACAGTCCTTTCTCTTCTATTCTGTTGGTTTCCTTGCTCAGCTGGAAACACAGGACATGAAATCACTGTTGCCAACTCAGTCTCATTTCTGCATCATCATTTCTTTTTTTCCCCCTCCAATTTGGCTTATGACCTTTTAGGATAGAGCTTACCTGTGCTGTCAGAAGCCTTTACAGCTCTTCAGCAATATCCATGAGCTTCCTTTAACAGTGGGTGGGTTTCAGGGATTGAACTTGCCCCTCCAAAGGAGATGCTCAGTGCCACAGACACCTCCAGGTTAGGTCGGTCACTCCAGCTGGAATTCCTGCCTTCTGAGCTGCCTCACCACCTGCTCCGGGTGTCCCATCTCTCACCAGGGCACACCTGAGCACTGGGGTCACACTGGGACCACGAGAGACATCCCTGCTGTTGGCACAGCCCCTGGGACAGTGTCCCACATGGAGAGGGTTCAGTCCAGCTGCAGTTTGTTGAGACCATCATCTCATATCCTCTCCCTCCCTCAGCTCTGCTGGATTTGTTTGTAGCCTGGGAGTTCTGTGGAACCAGAGTTGGTGAGAGTGGAGGATGCAGACAGTGCAGGGAGCACAGTGGGGCATGAGCAGATTCCAGGCTTGGCCCAGGAGCTCAGGGAAGAGGCTGAGAGGATCCAGAGCTGAGGGGCAGCCTGCAGAGTTGTGGCAGCAGGGGGGTGTTCTCAGCCATTCCTGCTGCAGGGGGAGGGTTTGGGCAGGCAGTGCATTCCCAGCCTCTGACACAGCTGCTGCTCTCAGTTAAACTCCCTTTCCTGATGCACTTCTCAAGATCTGCTTTGCTCCTGGAAAGTGGTTTGCAAAACAGTGAGCTGGACGTGGAGCTTTGTGTGAAGAGCTGAGGAAAGCCTGTCTAATAAAATAATAGTAGTAATAAATAATGATTTTTAAAAAGTGAGGCAGAGTGGAATGACTTGCATAAGTCACAGAGCCTGAACTTTACCCTTCACAAATGTGATGGATCAAATTTAAGCTGGAAGCAAGGGGGGTGAAGTAATGGCAAGCTTGTAGTGCCTTTGCAGACATAAATTGGAGATTGTTTTACATTTGTACTGCTTTTTTGGGTAGGAACAAGGCATTAGCTCTTCCTTACCTTTCAGAGCTTTGATGTTCAATTATCAAATGAGAAGTTGGGGGATTGGAGCAGTCTGGAACACACTGCAAGGAGAGAACTGATTTAAGTTTGGGGCAGGGAGTTGCCTCGTGGGGTTTGGGTTTTGTTCCCTTTGGAACTGGTGGAGTTGTGGGAGCTGTAGCTGTGCTGCTGTTTGGGCAAAGCCAGGAAAGGGAAGTTGCAGCCACACATGATTTAGGTTATGTGTTTATTCTCTGTTGGTGCCCACGTTGCTATCCAAAGCCACAAGCATTTCTGCAAGCTGATACTCTGCTGGTGCATATTCTTCCTCGGCTCTGCATGTCTGTGTCAGCTTTTCTGAGGCAAGAATGTCAGCACAAGGTGCATCCAAGTGAAATGGAGTTGGCCACGAGAAGTGGAGTAGCAACTGTTGCTCTTGGCAGTGCAGACAGGGATCTTTTCCATCTTTTCCCCACACTCACCTTGGAGCACAGCCCTGCTCAGGACTCAGCATCTGGTACAGGAGTGGTTTCAGTTTAGTGGGAATCCTGCAACCGCATTTGCAGAGACTTTGGTGAAAGAAGACAATAAGTCTTTCTTTCTTTCTTCTTTGGTGAAAGAAGATGATAATGGTAAGAAATGCGGGTGATACAATTTTTATTTGTCACAGAAGGAAAGGGAGAAGCCCCCATTTCCCAGAGTGGCCTAACTGACCTGAATGTGTGAGAGAAAAGCACCTCCTGTTCAGGGTGACTGGTGTCAGGATGTAAATCATCCCCAGCAAGGCTGCTGACCCCTTTGTAGGGCTCTTTCTCTGTGGACTTTGTTTGCACATGTCATAATTAGTGTCTCATTCCCAAAGGCAGATTGCTGCTTTAGGTGTGTAAATCTAAGGTGCTTTATCTCATTTTGATACCTTCAGGACTGTGCCTTTTTACAGTCCTTACACAGATGGTGTTGGAAACAGCTGCTGGAAATACCAGATTTAAGGATTTCCAGCACTGTAGTGCTGACAAGAAGGAAGCTGTAGAGAGAGATTCACTTCTGCAACAAGGGCTGTGCTTATAAATTACCCTCCTTGGAATACATGAAAATGACAGCTGGATCCATTGTGTATTGCTCCTCTGGAGGCAAAGATTATAGGAAAGTGTCTTGTGGCTGGGAAGGAAAAAAGCCCACCCAAAACACCCCAAATCACCAACCTAAAGGTATCTGGCAAAGCTTTCCTTAATAGTGGGAAATGCACTGAATTTTGTTTAGCAACAGCATATTCCTTGTAGGAGTTTTTTCCTGCCTTATTTGGAATAATGCCCCCAGAAATACAGTGTGAGGAAGCTGTGGGTCTGTTCCTTCAGTCTCCTGTGCCATGTGGCAGCCCTGAATACTCAGAGGCACAGCCTGGGGGTCAGAAACTCATTAACTGTGCTCCTAAACGTCAAAGTGAGCTAAGAGCTTGAATTTTATTTCCTGTAGGTATCATCAACCCAAAGAATCCCAAGGAAGCACCAAAGTCCTTCAGCTTTGACTACTCTTACTGGTCCCACACCTCGGTGAGTGTTTTTACAAGACCTGGTTTTGCTGCTGTTGTTTGGTTTGATGCAACTGCATTCCCTCTGATCACACCCCCCTGTCAGGTGTCTCTGCACTGTCCCACATTCAGGTTAAAACCTTGTAATTGCAGGTTGTGTTTTCCTGTTTGGGGAGAGCAGAAGGCTAAAACAAGGTGTAAATATCTGAAAGATTGCTGAAAATGTTCTCCAACAATGTTGTGTTCTAAATATTTTGGGGGTGAGTGTGAGCCACAGTGAGTCCAACTGTCCTCTTGGACAGTGGCAGTTGCTTGAGTTCTTCCAGTTGTGGCCTGGGTTCTGTCTGGAAAAGGCAGTGTTGTGATCCACGTTTCCAAGAGCTGCAAAAGCAATAAATTCTCACTGGCTGCTCTGCCCCACCCTCCCGTGAATCCCTGCTAAGCTCTTGCTGACTTCCAGTAATTGTTCCCCAGCAGAACTGTGTTGTTCTGCCACCTACTCCTCCCCTGCCCTGTTTTCTAAAAGATATGTAAAGAAGGGATAATGCATTTCTCTGAGATTAATTTTAGTAATTTGGATGGTGAAATAAGACTTGGTATTTCTGAGTGAATCTGTGGCCAATGAGATTGTTTTCAAGACAAAAACCCCTCACACACTTACTGAATCCTCCAGAGAACAGACATGCAAGTTGATCACAGACCAGTCACAGGAACATTGTGAACTAAATGCCAGAAAATCAGCAGATAAGCAGCATCAGGGAACAGAGGAGGGCTGATAAAATCTTGGTCCCAACGTTAGAATGTTAGCACAGCTAAATTTGTCCTGATTTCAGGAGCAGGTGATGTTAAAATCCAACATTTCAGGAAGAAAGGGAATGTTAGATTTGGAGTAAGATACACTCACAAACAATGCAGTGACACATGGTCATTGTCATCCTTCCCCAGCTTGAGCTCCACTGGAAAAAAAGCTGTGTGTAGAATTGGGCCAATTGGCCTCTTCCTAAGGGATTCACCCCCAGGATAGAGGAAGAAACCCCCCAGCTGGCATTGCAGTGGTGCTGAAGGAGTGGCTGGGGGTGTGCTGATGTGTGTGCCCTGTCCCTGCAGCCCGAGGATCCCTGCTTTGCGTCCCAGAGCCGCGTGTACAATGACATCGGGAAGGAGATGCTGCTCCACGCCTTCGAGGGCTACAACGTCTGCATCTTCGCCTACGGCCAGACCGGGGCCGGCAAGTCCTACACCATGATGGGCAAGCAGGAGGAGAGCCAAGCAGGCATCATCCCCCAGGTGGGGCAGGGCCCACAGAGGAGGCTTGGGTGGTTTTCCCAGCATCTTCAGGCACTCCTGCTGATGTGCCAGTTTTGTGTTGCAGGAACAGTTATCAGAGAACTGCAGCTTACTGCTGATTTTATAGCACAGAATAACAGTGTTGGTGAAACCCAGAGCAATTGTTGAGATACCAGATAAAATCAGGTTGATAGTGATGTAGAATTGAGATTAATTATCTTCCCAGTGAGGCTGCATGGGGTTGATGCATCAGGTTCTGTTTCTTGCCCTGCCCTCATTCTAAAGCCGTTTCAGTGACATTCATAGTAGTTGTTTGTTACTCCTCAGAAAAGCCTCGTTTCTGATTCAGGTTTAATCTCTCCCCAGCTGTGTGAGGAGCTGTTTGAGAAAATCAATGACAACAGCAATGAGGAGATGTCCTACTCTGTGGAGGTGAGTGTGGTGAGGGATCAGACAATGTCTGTGTGCTAGACTTCAAGCTGAGCTTGGGTGCTGAGTTACTGATGTTGCATTAAGGGACTGATTTTTGATGGATTTCTTTTATGAATTTCATATTTTTAAGCTTTGTGTCTTTTCTCTGTTTCATGTTTGAGGCAAATGTAAACAAAACCTTTGTGTGACTCTTTTTTTACCCCTGCCAGAAAACTAGTTTACCTTTACCTGTTTAGTAATTCTGGAAGAAATGATGGGCTGTAAAACCTGAATGTTCATTGCAAAGGCTATAGCCATAATTTTTAGAATCAAAATTTGCTTCTGCATACAGAGAAATGAGTTTTTTCCTTCTGAAGTTTGCCTGGGAGGTGCATCAGAGATCCCTTGGAAGCAGCAAACTCCTCCTGCCATCTGCCTTGTGTGCTGCTCCAGGAAGCACATTTGCTGCTGTGTCATTAAAGCTGTTGGGATGATTGTGGACTCCAGTGCATAGTTTTTCATTACACATCAATGTTTTCTGAAGGGGTTGAGAGAGCTGTACATGGATGCAGGGTCAGCAGCTTCTGTTAGAGATTTGATGCCTGAGACTTGTGCCTCTTATTCCCTCTGTCCATGTCTGAGCTGTAACTGAGCTGAGACACCCACCCACAGCTCTGCTGTGGGGGACTGGGGGAATCTCTGCCACTGGCACTCTGAAATGCTGCACAGGAAGCCTTAACAAGCTCTGAATTCTCCATGCAAATTCCTGTTTTCAGGTGAGTTACATGGAGATCTACTGTGAGAGAGTCAGGGACTTGCTGAACCCGAAGAACAAGGGGAATCTGCGGGTGCGAGAACATCCCCTGCTTGGGCCCTACGTGGAGGACCTGTCCAAGCTGGCAGTGACATCCTACACAGACATTGCAGACCTCATGGATGCTGGCAACAAAGCCAGGTCAGTGGGGGCAGCCTGCTTTGTGCTTTTGGCACTTTGAAAAACCCTCATTTACATGAGGAGTGTTATTGAAATATGTTCATATTGAAATAGGCTATCAATGCTAATAAAAGGCTGGTATTGATTTGTGTGGTGAAATAGTGCTGCAAAATCACTGTGTGTACATTTAAAGGGTAGTGACTTGAGGTGAAGTATCTAAACAATTATCTGGTATTTAGTTCTGCCTTTGCTGTGCACTATATCACTATCCTGGTATAAATAACCATGTGAACTCAGAGTCCTCTTCCCTGCATTGAAGTGGTCAGGGCTAAAGATGGCATTCCAGCTGTAGTTTCTGGTTCATTAGGAGTTGTTTCCATGTCAGCTGTTGGCTCCATTGAACAGTGTGTGGGCAAGCCTCACAGAAATGCTGTTCATGTTCTCCTGGGGGTTTGCATGGAAGGTAAATTATCAAGTACCCAGACTGAGAATGCTCTGTTTGAACTGTGATAAAGATGGGAGTAGTTAGGAGTGAAAAATCAAAGGGTTATTGGTGGTGCAAGGTGTGGCTTGGTGCTGCTCACAGGGTAGACCATCAGCTGTACCTCCTGCTGCCCTCCCTCCTCTGCAGCTGCCTGCAGCCTTGCAGCAGTTTTGTTCCCTAACCTTGTGCCCCTTGCTCTGCCAGGACTGTGGCAGCCACCAACATGAACGAGACCAGCAGCCGCTCCCACGCCGTGTTCACCATCGTCTTCACGCAGAAGAAACACGACACGGAGACGGATCTCTCCACGGAGAAGGTGTGTGGCACACGAGTGGCTCTGCCTGTTCTCCACTGAGCTTCCCTGCAGGGACTGGCTCTTACTGGCAGGATGATGACAAAATGAGAATTGGGGGTTTTCTTGGTGATTTGGCTTTGATAGACCCCTTTTATTTCCTACGGGATTTTGTTTGATTGTAATTCTAAAAACAACTAAATGGGGACTGTGTGCAGGAGGAGAATATGTAGATATGTGAAAAATATTGCCTTAAGGGCTTGGTTCTATGGGGATGGATATATGAAATAAAATAAGTTGGTTTTCCCCTGTCATGTTCCCAGAAGTTTTTGGTTTTTTGCTTGTCAGTGCAAAATATTTGCCTTGTTAGTTCTTTCATTTGGGCTCAGGGATTGGGATGAGTGAGACTTGGGCACTTTCTGCAATTAGCATGTTAAAAGGAAGTACAGTGTTCAGCATGGAACAGATTTTTGGCTTTTATCACTCTGAATCAGAGGTTCTACATGCAGAAAAGGAGCTGAAATACAGGTAATGTTCACATTTCTGAACTGACTACTGTGCTCAGATCTGAAAAAATTTATTTATGAAGAAACCCCCCCTATAAAATTACCATTTACTGACCTGCCTGCCTGAAGCCACAGACTGCCAGTGCTTTGTTGGTGGTGTCACCAGAGTCAGGATGAAGTTTAGTTTCACTTCCTTTTGAGGTTCTTGTGTTGTCTGCAGCAGTAATTCTTAATTTCCTTTGACTTCTGCTCTGTTCATGTGAGACCTCGTTCTCTTTCAGGTACAGTGATACTTAAATCAGAACATAATCCCAGACACTTCTTATCCCTCAGATAACACCATCAAGCTAATTGCTTGTGAAAGCTCTTTGCCTGCAGCTTTAAGCACACTATGGTGGTTCTTTAATTAGTAGAGTTGTTCTGATGCTATAGAAATCTTTGGAATTCTGTAATTCTCATGTTCTTGTGCTTTCCCTGGCCAGGTGAGCAAGATCAGCCTGGTGGATCTGGCTGGGAGTGAGAGAGCTGACTCCACTGGGGCCAAAGGAACCAGGCTAAAGGTACTGCAGGGCTGGGCAGGGAGTGGGCAGTGGCTGCACAGGCATCATGGGGACCCTTTGCTTTACAAATATAAAGGAAATAAAATATTGCTATTATAAGTATGGAAAAAATAGTTGCAAAACTATTGATTACACACTTGTTGACTGCAGAGTTCGTGGCTGATACCATCTAATATTGCCTTGTGTTTTCTCAGGAGGGAGCAAATATAAACAAGTCACTCACAACTCTGGGCAAAGTTATTTCAGCATTGGCTGAAGTGGTAAGTGCAGCATTTTCTTCCTGCAACAACCTTTGTGTGGCTGGGAAAACTGAAGCAGCACAATCCATGTGGCTCAGCAGAGCCATGCACTGCTCTTGGCCTCACAGCCCTGCTAGCTCTGTGTGTTTGGGGGCATGAAAAGACTCAGCAATAATTTTATTTTTATTTGAAAGAATAATTTTAAAAACCAAAGTGCAGCTTTGTTGTTAAAAATTGTAGAAACACCAGTGTAATATTTGATTATCACTGACTTTTTTTGCAATGATAAGACTTAATCATGTGTTAAGTGAGCATATATTGATCCAAGCAAGGGTTTGTAGGTTTAGAAAAGTAGTGTCTTTTACTTTGATACTCAACTATTACTAAAAAACCCAAACAAGCAAACAAAACAAATAAATTATTGTTGTTCCTTTTAAAAGTGAGTTTACACCAGCTAGAACAGGCTGAATATATTCAAGTGCTTTTTAGATTTTTAATTGGAACAATTCTCATTCATTTGGGTTCTCAAGAAGAGCAGTACTGTTCAAGCTAACATGGAAATGGTGTATAGAGCTCTGTTGAGAAGCTCATGTGTATTTTCTTCCTCTTTCTTTAATGCTTCCAACTTAGGATAACTGCACCAGCAAGGTAGGATGGTCTGAGTAGGGGTAGTTGGGTTTTTTTGCCTGACTGGAAGGTTTGGTGCTTAAATTTTCTTGGGGTGGTGTTAGAACACAGAATTTAAATGTCAGGAAGAAACTCCTCATGCACAGAACAACCTTTCTGAAGTAGAACATCGAGGGAATTCTCTGAACTGCTTTCCATGGTGTGTGTAGATTCCAGAATATGGTGCAGCTTATCTGATACCAAACTGAGCAGTCACTTGTACAGTTGAGGGTGGGCCACCCTTGTGTAGGTAGAATATGTGTATATTCTCATGGTTCTTTTAATACCCATACTATGAGTTTTATGTGCTAAATGTTCTCTTTCTGTTCAGTGTCTGTTTTTCATATTGTGTCATTCCTTTGTAGAGTAAAAAAAAGAAGAAGACAGACTTTATACCCTACAGGGATTCTGTGCTGACGTGGCTTCTCCGAGAAAATCTGGGTATGGCTGATCTGTCTGTGCCAGTGTGGACAGGAAGGCTCACTGAGTTTCCTGACTGCCTTTAGCTCACTTAAATTTGTATGGAATATGATGTTAAATATTTTTAGTAGTCATATCCGAGTTGTCATAGTCCCACCCTGTGTTCATGTTCCAATTCCTTCCCGTGATTCCTGTATGTTCCTGGGAATGGAGAATATGGCTGAATTCTGTAACTCATTGAAAATCTTGCTATTGAATGGGTAATTAGTGCCTGGGTGGTGCACTGGGATGTCATCTGAGATGGTGCCTGTTCTTGCAGGTGGTAACTCCAGGACTGCCATGGTTGCTGCCCTCAGTCCAGCAGACATAAACTACGATGAAACTTTGAGCACTTTAAGGTACTTGCTTTTTCCTCTGAGCTGGATGTGGGTAACTCTTTGCTCTAGTGGCCCTATTTTGCCTTTCAAACCTTTGGGTTATTGTACTTTGAGAACATCTGTGGGGAAGAAGACTATGCTCTAACTCAAGTGCTCTAAAGAGGAAGCCCAAACCATTGTAGGTGAAGAGGGAGCCAGGGATTTATTGCCTGCTCTTAACTGGGAAAATCGAACTCATCTTGTGTTGGTGTGTTCTTATCCAGTGTTGTCCCTGAAACTGAGCATATTGGTCAAGCTGAGGCTGCAAAGCACTGAATAAAAGCAAAGGGAAGTTGTCTGTCACACACATTGTTAATCCATCTTGAACAGAATTGTGGTTTTTGCTGCAATACCCTGTACTAAACACAAACTCAGACACATGACTGACTATAACCCAGGGCTCTCCTGCCATGCAGCTGCCAGCCAAAGGCCTGTGCTGTGTGTAGCTGCCCTGTGTGCCCCCAGGAGCCCTGGCAGGGTGCTCAGGGTGCTGCTCTGGTGCCCCCCAGGTATGCTGACCGTGCCAAGCAGATCAAGTGCAACGCCGTCATCAACGAGGACCCCAATGCCAAGCTGGTGAGGGAGCTGAAGGAGGAGGTGACCAGGCTGAAGGACCTGCTGCGTGCCCAGGGGCTGGGAGACATCATTGACAGTGAGTGGGTTAAACACACCTGACCACGCTGAGCTTGACCCCTCCAGCACAGCAGGGAGAGAGGAAGGGCTTTAAACCACAGAGTTTAAATTGAGATGCTGATGTTTAAGTTTTGAATGTCATTTTAGAAATGGCAGCCCCTTCTGTCTTTATACAACCAGGATTGTCCATGGGGTTGCCACCTTCAGACTCTCAGAGCTGGAATTTCCTATTGCTGTGGAAATGCTCCTGTGTAACAGAACTTACCCATTCAGCAGTTCCCTGGGGGCCATGGGGGGCTTTTTGTCTGGCTGCCAATGAAAGGAGTTGAGAGACAGGAACTCAGTCCCACACTGAGAATGGAAAGCATCTTTTCTTCCTCCCTAAAGGGGCAGGGCTGTGGGTTGATACCTGGCTTCAGTGCCACCCTTGCTCAGAAGAGGAAACAGTGGCTCATGTTAGACAATGTCCTGAGTGACAAATCATTTGTCATCTTGAAAAAGCTCCGAAACAGCTGCTTGGGAATAACTAACAAGTCCTTCTGGGCACTCTGAGTTGGGTTGGCACAGCACTGTTGTGCTGAGCTGCTTTGCCAGCAACCTCTTAAAGCACCAGAGCACACTTGTGCCCAATTTCCTTGTTCCCATTCCAAACAAGGCAAATGAACTGAAATTTCTCTATAATACGAACAGTGAATTAATTCCTAGTGAAGGAAATGCCCATAAAAACACACAGTGGATTAAAAGATTCTTTGACTTACAGAAAACAAAACACCCCCCCCCAGAATGTTGCACCAGTTTCTGATCCGAGCTGTGTCTGTAGAGAGGTCCCAACTTAGTCACAGGCTGGTTATAGACATGTAACAATATGTATTTACCTCTTTGTTTGCCTATTTTCAAGAGGATGGGGCCAGAAGACAAAAAAATACAACTGTTTTCATGCTTGGTGCAGTCTTTGGGTTTTGGTTCCAAATCCAAACTGAAGAAACTGTGTTACTGAAAACTGTGTTTTGTTCCTTTAAATATCCAGTAGAATTCTCTTCCCTTCCTGTGCCACTAGTGAACCTTCAATTTTGATCCTTCTTGTATTTTCCCTCCTGCTTCCTTTCAGTTGATCCAATGGGAGATGAATACTCTGGAAGTGGAGGCAAATGTGTGTATTGTGTGGTTCTCTTTTTAACCTGCTTTCTCTGGGTCAGCTTTTAACAGAGCTTTGCATGCCAGCATTTCTCAGAGGGAAATCCCAGACAGAACACAGGGGAATGCAGTGCAGCCCCAGGAAAACCAGCCTCACCAGCACTTCTGAGTGCAGTTTAAAATGCAGCTTATGTTCATTGCTTTCTTTCTGGCAGAATAGGGAAGGCTGAGTGGTAGTTCTTTACTGTGGTTTCATAACAGTGAACAGTTTAGATTTGAACTAGAAAGTCTTTTCCTCAAATCTTTTCCCAGTTACTCAGTTCAGCCATTCCTGCTGGCGTTTTAATGGCTCTTTTCCAACTGGAAGTATTTGTTTTAAATGTGTCAAGTGATGAACTCAAGATTATCAGTTCCTCCTGGACACTGAGTTTGACACATTTTGTATAGTCCTTTTTAAAAGAAAGAAAAAAAGTAGTTGAATATCTTAGATGAAGGTCTCTTGCTTGGGGTGGAATACTTGGTTGCAGGTGATTAGTTTAATAGTTAAGCAGTCAGCAAAGAGCATTTTATTTCTGTTGGGGTTTGCTTCCACGGAAGGGGAATGGATGCAGTCCTGTGTTCCCAGTCAGTTTGGGGTTGGCAGCCTTTGGAACCCTCTCAGTCAGCCTCCTTTGCCCTCACTCCGTGTCAGCTGAAAGATCTGTCTGAGATTTCCTGAGTTGCAGCCACGGGTGGTGGCCAGGCTGGTGCTGGCCCTGGGAGCTGTGCTGTGTGTGTGGGGCTGTGCATGGTGTGCAGGTGCCAGCCCTCTGTGCCAGGGGGCCAGCCCTGCTGCTGCTGGGGCCTCCTCCTCCTCCTCCTCCCTGCAGGTGTGCATGGCCCCTGAGCCCCTCCCTGCCCTGCCCTGCCCTGGCATGGCTGCTCCCCCACCCTGCAGCATCCCCTCCCCTAATGCTTCTCCCTGCTGAGCTCCCACCTGCCCCTGTGTCTGCAGATGGTGGTTCTCAGGCTGCCCTGGGGCATCCCTGGGGCTGGCAGGGCAGTGGGGTGTGCAGGGCAGGAGGGCAGGGAAGCTCTGCAGTGTCTGAGCAGCTCATTTTCAAAGTGTGGTGCCCATATTTATAACTTTCATAATCCCATTTGACCTGTTTCTTTCCTGGAGTTACTTATTTTGTCTTTGAAACAGAATTTAAAACTGTTAAAATATTGAAACAGAGCTATTCAGTTGCCTGATATTTTCATGTTAGAGCATTTGTCTTCTGGTGTGTGATTATTCTGAGGATATGGTTTACAGACATATCCAAGAAGACAAGTTAAATTAAAATAAGTTTCTGCTAGATATTTGTTCTTAAATCATTCAGGCAGCTTTTCCCTGTTCTCTGTCTATCAGTGACATCTTTCAGGCCTCCAGGTTTTCAGGCTACAAAAGCTGCCTTATTAAATTTTTTAAGGCCTTTCTTATTTAAACTAACAACCAAAGAGCTTTAAAGCACCTTCTGAAGTATAAGAGCACTATCAGATACTTCACTCAGATATGTTAAATTCCCTTTTTTCAAATGAGGAAGGCCAAGAAGCAGCTTAATGCTGTTGTGAAGCACTCGTGTTCTCCTGTCCCCAGATGATTCACATCCTCCCCAGAGAGCACTGAAGGAGGGGCAGTTCTTTGTGCTGTGCTGCTTGGGCAGCAGAACCACTGCTGTGGTAAAGGTTTACTTAATCATCATTTCAGATGAAACAGTCTGGAAGAGAATGTTTTGCAGAGTTGGAGGGGTTGGTGTCTCTCCAGCCCACAGTGTCACTGATCTCAGAGGATGTGCCCCTGGTCCTGCTCTGAGCTCTGTCCTGCTCAGCTCAGTGTTACTGAGGAGAAGAGTGCTTTGGTTTGGCCAAGCATGTCATTTGTTTTCTCAGGAGTTTTGGGTCAGAGAGGTTTATGCTGCAGTCCTTCCCACTAAACTCAGGGTCTGAGCTGACCTGTTTTGTTATGGTCACTAGTATTAAGAGATTTGTGTCAGAACTGCCATCTAAAAATTACAAAACTTGTCTTGTTGCTGCTTAAATGCTTTCCTCTTACACTGGTATTTCCTTCCTTTCCTTTTTCCTCTTCCTTCCCCCCTCCTCTTCTCCTTGTCCCCCTCTCCCTGCCTCCCTCTGTCTGTGTGTCTCTCTCCCAGATCTGAAAGATTTTCAGAACAATAAGCATAGATACTTGCTTGCCTCCGAGAATCAACGTCCTGGCAATTTTTCCACAGCCTCCATGGGGTCCCTCACTGCCTCTCCATCCTCCTGCTCTCTCAGTAGTCAGGTGGGCTTAACATCTGTGTCCAGTATACAGGAAAGGATCATGTCCACACCTGGAGGAGAGGAGGCCATTGAGCGTCTGAAGGTGGGTGTTGAGGGGGGTAAATAACATGAATGTGGGAGAACTTTCCTTCCTAAATATATCCTGTTTCCATAGAAGTTTTGTGCCCCTTCAAAAGGGCACTTAGTGCTGGGCTAGAAACTGGGTCCATGCACAGCCTTTGCTGTTAGGATGATTTACGTTTAATTGTAGGCTGGAGCTACAATTAATTATAAATCATAAATTGAATTCTGGGGTTCCATTCCTGGTGCTCTGGTGCAGTGGTAGCTCTGGACAATGTGGTGCTAAGGGCAGACTCCAGGAGGCTGCTCAGCACCAGTGTGGGCCAGGTCTGACTTGCAAATGCACTCAGCTTTCAGAAAACCAAATTAGCCCAGAGCTGAAAGAGGGAGGGAGAATAATCCTGCCAGTGTTGTGGTGGCCCAGCCCCCAGAGATTGAAATGTGCAGCACAGAATGGCAGTGCCTGCCCCAGACAATGGCAGCCTTGTCCCCTCCTGCCCAGCCTGACCTGCTGCACAAGTGCACACAGTGGAGGCTTCTTGATCTCTGGGCAGCTCCATCTCTGGGATGGTGAGTGGGGAGAGCTGCTGGTGTCATCTGTGCTCCCTTCTGTCCAGGAGCCTCTGCCACAGAGTGGAGCCCACACTGCTCAGCCCTGTCCCTCTGGGGCCCTGCTGTTGCCATGGCAGTCACAGTGTGCTCTCTGCACTTCCCTGGCATCCAGTCACTGAATAATGGCTGTAAATCAGATTTTTTTTTTTTAAAAAGGAAATTTACGTGGTTCAAAATGAAGTCTGACTGTGGTTAGATATGAAGTCATCCTTCCTTCTCAGCTTGCCTTCAGGCCTGTTTATCCTTTTAAAAATTAAGGGAAATAAGTAAGAGTTTTAAAGTGCCAAGAGTGCTTTTTATGCACGAAATTATTTTGAGGCGTAAACTGAGCACAAGCTTCAGTTGCTTTGTGTCTAATGTGGAGAACTTGGGGGAGAATTGTGAAACAGCTCCTGGTGTTTTCCCACAGGAATCTGAGAAGATCATTGCAGAGCTGAATGAAACATGGGAGGAGAAGCTGAGGAAAACTGAGGCCATCAGGATGGAAAGGTCAGGAATTGGAAGGGCTGTAATGTGGATGGTCTGTGGAAAATGGAAAAGTCTGGAAAATGGAGCTTGTCACCCTGTTCAGAGCCAAGGGAGCAGCAGGATGGTGCTTGGGGGTCTCTGTGGTGGGGAGCTGTGTAGCAGCAGGGGCACTGCTGGGGGACAGCCCTGCTCTTCCCTGGGTTTCTCCCAGTTAAAGTTCCTCAGGCCTGGCAGCTCTGGGGCTGAAGTTCACAAAGCTGTTGTGCTTTGAGGTGGTGACAGTCCTGGAAAGGCTGGTTCCAAGTCTGATGTCTTCATTTCATGCCTTTCATTAGGCCTTATTTGTCTAAGAAGCCTAAAATATGATCTATACCTTTTTTTTTCCCTCTCAGGGAGGCCTTGCTGGCAGAAATGGGAGTTGCCATTCGGGAGGATGGAGGAACACTGGGAGTCTTCTCACCCAAAAAGGTAGAGCAAGTTGGGAACTGTTGCATCGTGTCTCCAAGAGGCTGATTGACCTGAGAGGAGAGGGAAATGAGGGCTGAACTTTTCTGCATCTCCTTCAGAGGGTTCTGTGCTCAGGGAGGAGTCTGTAGCTCCTTGCAAGTCTTGGGTTGGTGGAAATCAGAGGTGCTGCCTCTGCAGTTGGGAAGTTCCTGCAGTGGCTGTGCCTGACCCTCGAGTGCTCTGAGATACATAAACTCCTGTTTAGGTGCCTGTCCTTGAATTTGTTCATTCTCCTTCCCCTTGGAGGAAGTGGCTGTGCTCCAGTGAACCCCTGGCCATAGGGGAGGCAGGGGAATATTCCTTTCAATACTTGGCAGGAGTTCTGTTTCCTGAAATTTGGAAGAACTGCAGGGAAAGAGCCTAAATCTGCTACAACTGTAACGTGGTTAAGTTAGCAGAGAGGCTGTCTCTGCAGGTAAAGCAGAATTACTGAGGAAGTACAAGGAAAAGAACTTTATCCCAAAAATCTTTGAACAGGGTAATCTTTGAATGGGGTAACTTGTCAGTTTATTGTAATAAAGTGTGCAATAAACTGGATCTAAGTTTAAACAGGGACATATGTAGAGGCTTTGTTCAGAAATGTAGAACAGCAGAATTGGTTAAAACATTTAGTGCTTCACTTTAACCAGTGCTGGACTGTGGTGTTTGGAGTAGGTGGAACTCCAGTTTGCTTTTGGAATCTGCTCCAGAAGTGCCTGAGCTGTGCAAAGGGGCTGATTCACTGAGTGTTCTTTGCATTTCTTTCTCTCACATTATGGATCCTCATCTCCTTTTAGATTCTCCCTCAGAGTCCGTCAGCTCTTTTTGATGATTCTTTTGGTGCATTTTCAGCTGATCAGGTTTGTGGATAAATGCCACCTGGATTAAGTAGTTGCTTTGGTAATAGATAGTGTTTATTTCTACCCACATAGGATTTACTAGGAGAGGTAAAACTCCCAGCCTAGTCCTGTCTGCTTCTGCTCCTTGCTGTCCTTGCAGTTCCATTAGTTCTCCTTCCAGTAACTGTGGCTGCTGTTGTGAAAATTTAGCAGATGAAAATTTAGATAGAAAATGTGAAGGGTTTTGTTTTACAAAGACTTTACACTGCTGAGGTACCAGTATGTGTCTAATCATATACAGTGAGTGAGTAGCTGGGTTTGCCAGCACCATTTCTCAAGTTATTGAGCTTTATTTCTTACAAGGTGTTCAAGTGTACAAGTCCTAGAGGTGTTCCAGCAGTTGGCTGTGTGTGAGCTTTGGCTTCTCCCCATTTTCCTCTTGATTAAGAGCTCTGTGCAGCCCCCAGTGCTGGTTTGGGTGCAGTGATGGCAGCAGGAAGCATCTTCAGCTGCAGTTTGGGGTCACCCATGTATTTTTGGGGGGGAAAAAGCTGTTCTGCTTTCCCCCCTTTCTGTCTTTATAGTGAAATTTTCCAGTTGACAACCAGATTTCTTCATTCAAATACAAATCCCACCATGAACATCCAGTTATTTTTGACCTCTTTAGACAGAGTGCTGTTAACATCTCTCTGAAGGGAACTTCCTTGCAGCTACAATAAGCTGTTGGAAGCAGAGAGTCCCGAGGAATTTTAGCCACATTTATTTCCTTTTGCTAAATTTATTCAGTTTGGGGGTAACCAAGGACCAAATGGCTCATCAACAGGTTTTTGCTCTTCTGTCATCTTTCTTCCTGACTTGTGTTTAACCATTTTTGCCTTTTCTCTTGTGCTCACTGCCCTCTCCCTGGCCAGATTTTCACACCAAGGCCTTGTGACTTGTTTGCTGATTCCAATGGGGTTTTTTCACCAAAGAAGGTTGGTTTAGTGCCTGTAGTGGAGTTACACTTAGAGGAACTTTAGATGAAGAGCTTTTTAGCTGTTTGTATCTGAGAGTGTTGGTAGTTTTAGATTTAGTTTTGATGTTAACAGACTTTGCCAAATAAGCACCTGCGTGGTGTTGCCCAAGAAAAGCCAAAGTTGATTCCACAACAGTTTCCAAGTTTTCCTGTAACAGCCTTTTCTGCTGTTGGAGTTCTCTTTTGAAGGTTCACAGAAACTCTACAAGGATTTTTTTCCTCCAGCTGAAGCCTTTGTTCCCTCTGTGCATTGGTGTGTTGGATAACTAAGCAATCTGAGCTGTATTTCTGCTGGTGCTTTGTGATGCTTTTCAGTGCTGCAAGAAGTTGTGCTGGAAAAAATACATTATGGAATAACCTCCAACATGGCAAAACTGCTGGATTATTATTCATCCTCCACAGCTGCAGGAAGGAGCCTGAAAGCAGCATCTCAGTTCTTAATTAACTTTTTCTTTTTTGTTCTTTCAGACTCCTCATCTTGTAAACCTTAATGAAGATCCACTCATGTCTGAGTGTCTGCTGTACTACATCAAGGATGGCATCACCAGGTGGGGGTTGCTGTGGCACATCCCCTTTGCTTCCCTGAATCCCTGGGCTGGAGACTCCTTGAGTTTAAATAACAGCTGTGCCTTGAGCTGTGCCACTTGCAGGCACAAACGAAGCATGAGATTGTTGTAGGTGGAGAAAAGGACAGAAATGCATTTTCTTTTAAGTTAATTTGGTGTTTTAGAAACATGTGTGCAGTCCCTGGGCTGTAAGAAGTTGTTCCTGCACCTGGGCAGGAAAAGAAAGGATGACATCCCCTCTGAGCTGTAGGAAAACAAAAGCAAGAAATGCCTGAGAGGTTTTGGTGGGTGCAGGATTGAAAATCATAGCAACTGGAATATGGATGAATGTTCACTTTATTATTTAAATAAAGGGTTATCCGTGACTCTGCACAATAAATGTGTTCTGCTCTTACATATATGAGACTAAATTTAATTGCCACATTTAAATTTAAAATTCCAAAACTTGTTTTCAAGACAGCTGGAAGGAGAGAGGTAGTTTTTATTATCTTTGGAGCCCCAAGCTGTGTGTGGTTGCTTAGTCTGTAGATTCCTGGGGAACAAATGGAGCAGAGAACACAGGCTGGGCTGGGCTGGGCTGTGCTGCTGCTCTGATGTGCATTGGCCCTGCTGAAAGGAACATCAGATTGTAGAGGATTCAGCACAGAATGATGAATAGAGTAGCTTAGGGCTGAAAAAATAAATTCTAAGCCTTGCTTGCTGACATCAGAAATGTGTAAAGTAATAAGTAGAGCAAGTTCATAAACATTAGGATTGGAAATTAAGTTGTCTGTGTCTAACATTGCTCGAGTACTTGAGCTGGAATGGGCATAAATGTTCCTGCTGCAGGGATGCAGCCAAGCTCTCCTGTCTGGAGCTGGATGAGGCTGCTTGTGGCATCACATGACTCAGCAAGAGTCTCCTGAGCCACTTGTGCTGCTTTGTTCAAGTGCAGATGGGGATTACTGGGAGGGATGATCCCTGTCTGCGAGCTGAGAACACACCACTGCAAGTTCTGGGCTCTTTTTTTTCTCCTTCCTTTTGCATCCTTTCTCAAAGGAAGAAGATGCACAAGAGGGAAGGATTTTCAGTAAATCCAGAAGTGTTTAACATTTCAATTCTCTCTAAGTTACATACTTTAAGAGAGAGACTTCTCTTTCCTTTGTGAACCTTTCTCCTCCAATCCATGGTAAATCTGGCAGGTCCTTTGCAGTGCAGAATTAAACGCCAGTCCAATCTTTAAATGTGAAGGACAGTCCCAATAGTTTAGACTTTCCCCTGGCTGTTTCTGGGCTGTGGGATGTGTCTAGTTGCTCCTGACCTGTGCTCTGTTGTTGCCAGGGTGGGTCAGGCCGATGCCGAGCGGCGCCAGGACATCGTGCTGAGCGGAGCCCACATCAAGGAGGAGCACTGTGTGTTCCGCAGCGAGAGGAGCCACCACGGCGAAGGTGAGGGCTGGGCTGTTCCAGGGGGGCTGGGCTGGCCCCTCACTGCTGCCCAGGGGTTGAGGGGCTCCTCCCAGGGGGCTGAGCCTCCCCACTCACTGCTGCCCAGGGGTTGAGGGGCTCCTCCCAGGGGGCTGAGCTGCTCCTCACTGCCTGGCAGGGAATACTGGAGTTTGAGGCGTTCTCTTACCTCAAGGAAACAGTCAGCTTTGACTCACTGTTTTCTCAAGTCTTAGGGGAAGAAAATAATATCTATTTAAGTGATAATGGCTTGAAGTTGTACTAATAGCTTCAAATTGTGCTAATAGCTTCACATTGCAGGCTGCAACCAGTTCAGCAGTTAAATTCTGATCTTGGTTAACTACAGTCATGAAAAATACTGATTCCCAGCTGCAGTCTATGGAGATGTCAGTGGTACTGATTTCCTCATGGGGCTGTATTTTTAACCAGCATGACACGCAGGAGGGATTCACTTCTTGGTGTTGGTGTGAAGACAGGCAGGAAATGAGGGGCCTGGGGGGCTTGCACAGTTGTGTTTCTGTGCAGTCTCACTCACCACGTGGCTTTCTTTGCAGTGATTGTGACTCTGGAGCCCTGTGAGCGCTCGGAGACCTACGTGAACGGCAAGAGGGTGGTGCAGCCTGTGCAGCTGCGCTCGGGTGAGACACTGCCCTGCATTTCTCTGCATCCCCAGGTGTGGCACTGCCATCCTGGGGCTGTGGGGTATGCTGGGGGCTGTTCAGGGGCACTGTCACCTCTCTGGAGTGGGGCTTTCAAGCAGCAGTTGGTACCATTCTGCTCTCAGCTGCAGTTCATTTGCTTTCATCCTTTGCTGCTCCAGCTCCAAGTGCATTTAAACATTCCCTGCCACGCAGCATCCTGCTTGTCCTGCTGCTTACCCTGATATTATTCAAATACATTCTTGCCCAAGCCTATTGCCCTTGGCAGTCTCAGTGAGACACAGCAGACAGACTGCCAGTTGCTGATGGAAAATTCCCAGTTTCCTGGCAAAGCTGAGCTCTGACCCTCTGCAGGAGTCCAACAGCTCCACTTTGCTCTCCTTCGATTTCCCCCTCAGCCCCCACATTTCTTGAGAAATGCATGAGGGGGAAACATTAGAGAGGAGACACTGACTTCCCTAAATTGTGGGGTCTCTTTCAAGTTCTGGTGCTTTCTGGGTCCCTTCTCCCTAAAATCAAGCAAACAAACCCAAGTTCTTTGTACCAAGTTATAAGTGAGTATTGTCATGGAACCAGTTGCAGTGGCTTCAGTTCAAGTCTGGACAATAAAAGAGGAACAGTTTTTGTTGTTTTGTGCCTGCATATGGTTCATATTGAATACCATGACTGGACAAGTTATTTTCTCTTTAAAGAAGAACATTTTTCCCTTCTGCATCTAGAAAATTGAGTTACTAGAGGAATATAGACATGGTCTCTGACATCTTGAAGAGCCTCTGTTTTAGTAATCTATTGATAAGGACAATTTTGGTTACTTTGGAAGTCTATTTCTAAGATGCCTGGTTGAAATTTGAACTCCATTACTCTTTGGAAGAGCCAGAGGCATTTTACTTCTTCCACATGCACATGTGGACACCTGGTAACTGTAACATTTAACCAGAAAACTTGACAATATTAGATTTCTTCAGCTCTTTTGCTAAGTATAAAAGAAGCTGTAAAATCCTTCCCTAAATCCCACTGGTTAGGACTCCAATAAAATCAGTACTACAAACCACATTTTAAAGAAGAGTAAGTACCATGTATTCCAGTGTTTGAAGTCAGGCTTTTCAAGCTGGAAGTTCTTCTCAAGTGGCTTCTGCCTGTGTTTTGGCACTGGAGGAGAGGAATGGGATGTAGTGATGGGTTTGATTCACTGCAGCTCTTGGTCCCCTCTCCCGGTTTTGTCCTTTAATATTTTATGGACTCTGCTGGGGTATCAGATGGGCCCTGAGGGTGGTGAGGTGCTCTGGGGGCTCTGCTTCTCACCAGCAGGGACTTCTGTACAAGCCACTCTCCTTTTTCTGGTCACCCTCTTCACCTGCACATCCCCAGAAATCCTTGCAGGGCAATCCTTTCATGTGCTGTCACCCAGTGGGGGAAATACTGAACCATCCAGTGATGCTTCTCAGCTGAAGGAGCTCAACTTCTGTTCCTGTTTGTAGGAAATCGCATCATCATGGGGAAAAATCACGTCTTCAGGTTCAACCACCCAGAGCAAGCACGGGCAGAAAGGGAGAAAACTCCCTCAGCTGAGACTCCCTCGGAGCCAGTTGACTGGACATTTGCCCAGAGGGAGCTCCTGGAGAAGCAGGGCATTGACATGAAGCAGGAGATGGAGAAAAGGTAACAAAACAACTCACAGTCCCTACCTGAAGTGAGGGGTCAGCTGTGCCACACAGACCTCTGCCACCCCCTGTGGAAGTGCAGCAGGTCCCTCCTTGTGTTCCTGTGGGGTTTCAGTGCTCTGCCTCCCTTAAAGTCAGTGGTGGGCACCTGCCACCCACCCTGCAGACCTTTGGCTGAGCTGCAGCTCACAGGGGGTGGCACTTCTGTGGTACTTGAACTGACAGGGAGCAACTCCTCTTAAGGGCAAAGATTTTTTACTCCCGTGGCTGAAATTCAGGGCACTGTGTGTGTAGAGAAACACCAGCATGAAAATAATGACCTCTGACCACTTCTGTTCTTTTGTTCATCTTCAGATTGCAAGAAATGGAGATTTTATATAAGAAAGAAAAGGAGGAAGCTGATCTCTTGTTGGAGCAGCAAAGACTGGTATGTGTCCTCACTTCTGATTAACTACACCTTTGGCAAACAGTAATTCCTGTCCTTGCTTATCTGAAAGTTTAGGAAACCTGCTTGGGTTGTCTGCACAATGCAGTTCTCCCTCTGCTTTCAAATTCTTTGTGTCTACAGTGAATTTTTAGCAGTGTGAGTGAGCTCCTTCATGTTAATTCAGAGACTGTGATTGACAATGAAGAGGCTTTAATCAATTCTTGTTGGGATAGTTTGGATTTCTTGCAAGTTAACCTGAAAGAAGGGCATTTTTGTGCTCTTGTGTTTTTTGAAGCTCCTTTTCAGTAGTCTATAACAGCTCCTCTTTGGGATGTTTGCCTTTATTTTTGTCTTGGATCACCAGAACATACTAATTTTGTGCTGCCAAAGAGATTCCCAGAGCGTTGATACACCAGGTTTATTTTTTGAATGATGTCTGAAAATTTTGCTGCATTGTGCATGTTTTAACCCTTCTCCCTCCCCTGCATGGAGTTCCTTGTGAGGGTCCTGGTGGGGTCCTGCCTGGGGAACAGGGTGCAAAGGGAGTGGTAGCTCAGCCAGAGCACTGGGAATTCCACCATCCCACATGTTTCCAAAGCAGGGAGGCTGAGAACGAGGTCTGATCCAGGCAGAGCTCAGGCTCCTCACAACAGGTTTCTCTGAGGTGCGTTAAAGCAGCAATTGCTGCACCTTCAGGCACTCTGTGATGTTTAAAGGCAAGACCAAGCCCAGGAGTGAAATGTAGATTTCCTTAAGAAACCTGAGTCTCCTGGTTCTGCTTTGGCTGGTTGTCCTCAGCCAGAACACAGATGTAGTTGTGCCTGAATTCTGATAACATTTCAAACTCAAGATTCCTTTGTTTGTAGTATGAGATTGTGGGTGTAATACGTGCTGGACTTTAAACTATAAAGCTTTTCCCCTTCTCCCCAAACCAGAATGGAGTAAAGTATTGTGGCTTTCATAGGAAGAAGCTATTTAAATTTTTTTAAATTTATATTACACACTTAAAGACTTCTGTATCTCAATTATTTCATCTCAAGGGACTAATTTCTAGGATGGAGAGGAGTGGCTGCAGGCTTTGAACCAAAGCAACCCTTAGTTGAGAAAGGAAGTTTAGATGTGACTAATACAATGTTTCATCTCTGGAATTTTATAGTTAAAATCAGTTCAATGTGAAAATAAAAACAGTTTGAGTATTGAGTCGCTTCTGGCAATGAGAAAATGAGATGCAAGTAATGGAATTCCCTCACTTAACTTTTAGCTGTGAGGCACAAGCAAAGCTATTGTATGAATTAAAGATGTGGGATTGGCTGTCTGGGAAGCTGCTCCCAATAAGGCTGCATTTATAAAGTGTTGTGAAGGGAATTTGTTTCCCCAAATACTTCAGATGAAGGGAAGGCTCCTTAGAGAGGGGATTGGTTAATTCTCTAATAGAGGTGCCGTTTCTTCAAGCTGGTTTTGTTCCTGCTGCTTTCAGTCAGTGGGCAAAGGTGGAATTCTGCCTGAGGGCCTCCTTTGGTAGTTGTGAGGGATCATATCAGGGGAGATCCTTGGTGGTGGAGCAGAGTCCTGGCTGTCCCAGTGCTCAGCAGGATGTTCAGGTGGCAGCAGAACTCCTGGCACAGCTGGTCCTGTCTGTGTGGCTGTGCAGGGCTGGGAGGGGCAGGGTTAGTGGTGCAGCAGCAGCTGAGCCCTGAGTGGGACATCTGGGGGTGCATTTCAGCTTGTGGACCTTAAAAAAAGTAACCCATTGCTGCCATGTCCAGCTGCAATATCAGGGTCTCTCACTAACTGCTGTGTAAGACTGATACTGAAATAGGAATACTCTTCTTGGTCTAAACTGGAGTGTAATGTTGGTTGTAAGAAACTGGCTCATCCTGTTCACCAGATTGTTTTGGTTTTATGCTGAGATTCCAACCAGTCTGGGTGTTTATTTGGTAGATGTGCTGTACAAAAAAAGATAAAAACCAGCTCTTGTCCCCCAAAATTCACAAGTAAAATATATTTGCCTCGCTAGTATTGCTAGGGAATAGAAATAGTTGTTTTCCATTTTACAAATTGAGTGTGAAAATGTGTTTGGTAGAGCTTGGATGGTGTTCCTGGTTTTCTGGCCATCGTGGCTGTGCAGTGGCCATTGATGCTGGACTGTGGGTCACAGCTGTGCTCACTGCTCTGGGTCACCTCTGGTGCACTCAGGGCAATGACCCAGTGTCTCTGCATCAGCTTTGGTGCCAGGACACACTATCCAGGAGTAGTTTTGGGGTAGTTCTGTAACCTCTCAGAGTCCTGTGGAACTTGGGGGTTCATGTTGGAGCAGTTCTTGTTTTGCCTTTGTGGTTGTGTGCCTAAGTGGTCAGACTGCACAGTGTCTTCTTCCAGGGCACCTCTGGTTTCCCCTCAATCTGCAGTTTGGGAGAGGCTCTTCCCTTAGGCCACAAATTTTGTCAGCTGTAAACTCACAAAGAGTTTATGTTCTGTTTCTAAACCCGTCCTTTGCTTATATTTTGACCTAACCCAGAAGTTGATTATCTAGTACTGTTCTAAAAACCACAAAAAGTCACAAGAAGCTCAAATAATTTGAACCTTGACCTTAGGGCAGAGCAGTATTTCCTTTACCCCCCTCCCATCATTCCCCAAACAAATCACACTGTACTCCCCATTCTCTGTGATCTTCTACCCAAAGTCCAAACCCTGGACACGTGTGGTGCTGAGTGAGCAACCTGGGTGTCCTTTGGGTCTGGAGGAACTGGCTGTTCCTGCTCCTGCTTTCCTTGTACTGTAAATCTCCACGGCAGGAATGGTAGACAGAGGCTCGTTAGGCACCGGCGGCTCTTTGGTTGGACATCTTTGGGTCACAGCAATCCATAGGACTCTGTGCTTGTTAAAGAGATGTCTCAACTCGCTCATCCTTTAAAGAGAAGTGCTCTGGCTTTAATTCCTGGCTGCAGTCAGCAGTAATGGGGATCCTTAACTTGTGGTGGCAGTTTACCTGAACAGACATTCCTAGCATGTGGAAACCTCAAGCACTGCTCAGTAAAAGCCATTTAGCAAAAGGTGGAAAACTTGTAATGAAGAAGCAAAACACTCATAATGCTTAGCAAGTGTGTGGAAGCTCCAGGCTGTAGGGTTTGAGAAGAAGACAAGTCAAGGATATCAAATAGAGAATTCATATTAAAATAATTAAAACCCAAAAGTCCTTACTCTGCATTCTGCTGAAATTCATCCTTCGGACAGACAAGACTGATAATGGTTTTTTTCTTTAAACTAAGCAACAAGGTGCCAAATGGGAAAAAAAACCCCAAAACCAAACCACAACCCACCTCTGAAACTCTGATTCTGGATGTCCTTTTAGCTTGTAGCAAGTCTTGGAGTATGAACCACTGTCTTCACCTGTCATAGTGGCACTCACAGTCCTTTTAACACTGAACCTCTCGGCTGCTTCTGTTTCATTTTCCTTGTGGTCTAACACTTCTCTGGCTGCTGTTGTAGTGAAGTGGATCTAAACCTGAGCCCTGCAACCACGTGCAACGTTACTAACAGTGTTAACCCGACTCACCCTGGCTGCCCAGGCCACCTTCTCTGAGGGCTGTGGTGTTCACCTGCTGGGGAGGATTTGCTGAAGGAAGCACAGCAGTCACCAAGGCAAATGTGTGTGGGATTTGCATGTCTCTGTAGCATGTGTGAAGTGCAGTTTACACTTGGTTGTTAATTTTTTACAATCAGGAACCTGGTTCTAGTTGGTCTGTTTAAAGATTTTTTTTTGGAAGGGATTGGGAGGGAAGAGTTAAGATTATCTGCTGTTTTAGATGACAAGACTTTTAAATATAATGTTAATTTAGCAAAGGGCTCCAATTTTGACAGTCCAGGACTCTTGAAGATACATTTTAATGCCCTAACATTCAGTCCTCAGGGACTTCCTTATCACTTGTTCTATTTTGATTTTTGATTTAGTTTTCTTTGCCTGCTACTTCTTGTTTAGCTTTTCCATTTTCTTACAATTTTAATTTTGGTTATTTTGGGGCCACTTCTTGATTTTTGTTTTTCCAAAGGATGCAGACTCTGATAGTGGGGATGATTCGGACAAGAGATCGTGTGAGGAGAGTTGGAGACTGATCACTTCCCTGAGAGAGAAGCTGCCCCCCAGCAAGCTCCAAACCATTGTAAAAAAGTGTGGCCTCCCCAGCAGTGGGAAGAAACGAGAACCCATTAAAATGTACCAGATACCCCAACGCCGACGCCTTAGCAAAGACTCCAAATGGGTCACCATCTCAGACCTAAAGATTCAGGCTGTGAAGGAGATTTGCTATGAGGTAGCACTCAATGACTTCAGGCACACTAGGCAGGAGATTGAGGCCCTGGCCATTGTTAAAATGAAGGAGCTTTGTGCCATGTATGGGAAAAAAGATCCCAACGAGCGCGAGTCGTGGCGAGCGGTGGCTCGGGATGTCTGGGATACTGTGGGAGTTGGAGACGAGAAGATCGAGGATGTGATGGCCAATGGGAAAGGAATAACTGATGTGGACGACCTGAAGGTGCATATAGACAAGTTGGAAGATATTTTGCAAGAGGTGAAGAAACAGAACAACATGAAGGACGAAGAGATCAAAGTTCTCAGAAATAAGATGCTAAAAATGGAGAAGGTTTTACCCCTGATAGGGACTCCGGAGAAAGCTCAGTCAGCCGCAGCCAATGCCAAGTCTCCAGCCCCTGCCGGTGCGGGGGATGTGGATAAGAAGCCTGGGGATGAGCTGAGGAGAAGCGAGAGCGATGACCTGGCCAAGGAGGAGCGCGTGTCCCAGCTGATGGCAGGGGACCCGGCCTTCCGACGGGGCCGCCTGCGCTGGATGCGGCAGGAGCAGATCCGCTTCAAGAACCTGCAGCAGCAGGAAATAGCCAAGCAGCTGCGGCGGCAGAACATGCCCCACCGCTTCATCCCCCCCGAGAACCGCAAGCCTCGCTTCCCCTTCAAGAGCAACCCCAAGCACAGGAACTCGTGGAGCCCCGGCACACACATCATCATCACCGAGGACGAGGTCATCGAGGTGCGCATCCCCAAGGAGGACGACAAGAGCAGAGAGGAAGGCAAAGAGAAGGAGAGCAAAGGTGCTCCCAAAGACCCACAGCAGCTGTGGGGTCTGTATGGGCCACAGAGGAGCCAGGAGAGCATCCAGGTGAACAGGCAGCAGCTGAGCTCGCAGCCCCAGCCCAGCCAGCAACAGCAGCAGCCGCCGCCGCGCTGGAGGAGCAGCTCGCTGGGCAGTGGGGCGCAGAGGGGGCTGCGGCGCCAGGCCTCGGGCTCTGCAGAGGCTCTGCACGTGCCTGGGGGGCAGCAGGACCCCCAGGGGGGGCAGCACAGGCGGCACCTGCCCCAGCAGCGCCAGCCCTGCGAGGGGAACAACCCCCCCCGTGAGCGCCACGGCCACTGCGCCCCGTTCGCGACGCCCCCGCGCATGCGGCGCCAGAGCTCGGCTCCCAACCTCAAGGCGGGCAGAGAGACCACTGTATGACCAGGGGCAGGGCTGGCAGCGGGGGCAGTGCTGGCTGGGCACCACGGACAGCCAGGACTGCCCCCGGGGCTGGGCTCGGTGGGGCAGGGAGAGCTCGGGGCGCTCCAGGCACTGCCCCGCGGCCCCTCTCGCCGCTCGCCTCACGGGTAACAGCGCTGCTTGGAAGAGTCTCCTGAAAAAAGTTGTAAGAACTGTCTGTGTCATAGACTAGACGAAGTGGAGGGAGGGATGTGGAGGGGAGAAAACTTCCCTGCTGGCTCATTTACTGGTTTCTTGTGTGTGTCTTGAAGTATTTTTCTAATGCTGAAAGTATTGTCTGGAACTCACAAAGTGCTTCCTTCCTCCTGTGTCATATGTAGACAATCAACAGAGGAAATTTAGTTTCTAGGATTGAATGTTTCTTGTGACCTTTTTCTGAGCAATAAGGAAAACTGACCATCTGGTTTTAAATTGATCTGGCTCTTCAGAACAGTATTTTCCACTCTTAACTCAAATTCTTAATAGTAATAATATCTATAAACCAAAAGTTGTCAGCTGACAAGATATGTGGCTTTTTTTAAAGAGAAATTAAGAAGAGCTGATGGGTCACAACAGGTCCTGCTCCCTGAGTAGATGTCTCTTCTCCTTCTGCTTAAGTTCATAATTATTGGTATGAAATTGCTGTGACAGTTAAACCTGCCTGAATGGAAGTTTGTCAGAATATATATATATTGCTGAAGCAATACGTTGGAAATAAGCTTTTTCTAATTCCCATTGTATCTCTAAATATAATAGTTTTTAATTGTTATACTGAGATTGTGGAAAGGAACTAGGATTTTTCAACACTCTGGTGCACTCAAAAAGCTAATTCTTTTATTGTATGTTTTCAGCTTTCTCGGGCATGAGTCTGGGAGGTGTTTTTGAAATAGTTATTCTTACGAAGATTTATAGATCACTACTTTGTATTGGCTGAATTCTCCTGTAAGGTGGGAGAATTGAACTGTTTCATCTTAATGTGATACCTCATATTAGTGCCTCTGGTCTTGGATTAAACCCAAATTCAAGACTTGTTTAATAAAGGAGAAGGTCGCTTTGAGGAGAAAATTAGATTAATTTTCCTTCTCCCCACACTCAAAATGCAAGTTACTGAAAAACGAGTGATTAAGGAATAGGCTTTGGGGTTTGGTGTCAGTTGGAGAGTCCCAATCCTAATGATACAAGTTTTTTAAAGTGCAAGACAAAATTGCACTTACTTTTGAAAATCTGTGGCCTTAACTACAAGCCAATCTAAATCTTTGAGGACTTCTTTAGCTATTAAATTTAACTTGAATGAGATTTTAAAACCACAGTTGGCCACTTACCTTTGGTAAGGTGGGTCCACTTTGCAGTGTATTTGTGCTGTTTTGCACAAGTATCCTGAATTTACTTGAGGTTGCTTATTTTTGTATGAGATATAAGCCCTTCTGGTAACTGTTACCTGTGTGTGGTTCAGCATAGCTGTAGGTGAGTGGCAAGTGCCTTGAGCTTGTTCTCCATCCTCCTTTTTGTCCTGTCCTGCTTTCCCTGCCTCTGCTGTGCCCCTTGGAGGTGCTGCTTGGTCCTTGGCAGCCACACCATGTTCACATATCAATTGATCAAGTGTCAGCTCTCAGTACTCTGCATGTTTTATACTGGCCCCTGATGCAGGAGACACAAAGTCAGCCCTCCAGCTCCTAAAAGAACAAACTGGTCCCAAACTTGGGAGGTTTTTTTACAGCAGGTTTAATTTTGTGTCCCAGTCTGGCTTTGTAACTTGCACTTGTCTCATGCTTTGGGCTACTTGAACAAAGGAAATAAAGCATCATGTCCAAAAGTGTCTTGATTCTTAAAGAAATGAAGGCTTGTAGGTGAGCAGGACTTTCTTTGAGCTTGAGTCAGAACTGCAAATTGAGTTTGGGGCTGCAAATAAAACTCTGCTGTTGCCTCTATTTTAGAATCTTGGTTTAGTTGTGCATTGCACTCTGGCTTTGTGCATGTCAAGGGTAATGAGTTCTTTTATATCCTGAGAAGGGCTTGGGAAAAGCCTCTGGATTTTATAGGAATACAAGAGCCAAGCCCAGTTAGTGTGCCCAGGACAGGCTGTGGGAGGAGATCAAGGCAGTGAGTGTTGTCTCATGTCCCATTTGGGGAGGGCTGGGGCTGCCCAAGTGAAATCACCACGAGATTGAGCATGGAGTGAGTCTGAAATCCGTGGAACTTCATGTACTGGCATGAGATTAAAACTCTAAATGCTCGACACTAAAATGTTTGTGCCAGCTTATTTCAGCTTCAAAATGTGCAAGCTGCTCTCTGAGTGCCTGGGTGGTGCTGGGCAGCAGGAGGATGCCACCAGTCTGTCCCACCCCTGTGCTAGTGCAGCACTGGGAGAACAGCCCTGTTCACTCTGCTGTGTGATTGGACACACAGGGAGGGACACTCAGTGTCAGGACAGAGTCCAGTCTGCTCCGAGGGGGCAGCTTTTTCCTGATTTTAGGAGGATATTTAAGAATTTACTATTAGTGAGCAGTGCAGTGCCTCATCTGGTAAGGGAAGCAGTGGGAGAACTCCTTGCACTATTCAGGAATACACAACTCTCCCTCCAAATCCTGTGTTAATGGAGTTAATGAACGGTGAGGGAGCTGCTCCATCCGAGTCCCTGTGGAAAGGCCTCCAGGTCAGTGGGGATGTGGCACCCAGGGTGGAAGGGCAGTTCCCTCAGCTGGGCTGCCCTGCCAGGTGTCTGTGCCCTGGCACCTGGCCTGGCTCCTCCTGTGCCTTGGTGGTGGCTCTGAACAGCCTTCAGGACTCACTCAGGACGTGGATCTGGGGGTGGGTGAAATGCCTGTCACTAATGCCCCTCAGATTGATCTCCTTTCTCAAGCAATCTGAATTTAGGGATCTGCCAAATTGGGGGATGCTGGTTTTAGCAGTTCATTCAGCATAGTTTCAGTATCTCCCTCACTGTTTGTCCTTTATCCTTTATATGCTGAAATTTGTTCTTTATATGTTGAAATTTTTCTTGGCTACTTCTCATTGACTCACTCCAGGAGCTGCCACAGGAGAAATCAATGCTGTGTAACCATTTGTACTGTAAGGAGAGCAGTGAGCTGCCTTTGAATGAAATGGGATTTTCAGATCTGTCTATTGTTTAAGAAAAAACAAATTTTGGGTTGTCTTAAGAGCAAGCATCTGCCTTGTGAAAAGCAGAACTGGTTTGTATTGTAACAAGTGCTCTTTCAATAAACTATGAAATACTCTTGTAAGTGTCAGACTTGTCTCAGTGAAATGGAAATGAAACTTGGCTGCAGCCTTGTCCTGCTTTGATTTTTTTATCTTGGGCTTGGGGTTGTTTTAGCAGAGTTAAAAAGATTTCTTTAATTGTTCCTCAGTCTCATTCTTGTAAGTGGTTTCTCAGCTGCTGTGTGGAAAGCAGCCCCCACAGATCTGTGTCTGCTCTCACAGCTTATTTAAAGTAAATATAAAAGGAAAAATGAGCTTTTTATAGCACAGGGGGCTACAAGCCTGACTCCTCTCCAGTGCTGGCCCATTGTAGCCCTTGTGCTGTGTATTTACATTCTGGGAGGAGAGGCAGAGCTGGCTGTTCTCCATCTCTTGGCTCATTGAAGGCAAAAGAAATGGCCTTTTTTGTGCACCTCAAATGCAGGAGGGAATCACACACAGCAGTACCTTGGCAGACATCACGTAGATCCAGAGGAACTCAGTTGTTATCCTCAGTGTTCTGCTGTAGCAGCTGCTCCAGCCTGGCCTTACAAAGCTTTGCTTAGTCCCACTGTATGGGGGGGTTGGTTTTATTTGTTGATTGGGGTCTTTTTTGAATTCTTTTTTTGCTGTTTCCTCAAAATCTGTGTTGTGGCTTTAGGTATTTGCACTCCCTTTTCCCACACTGCTGGAGCTGCTGGAGCTGCCCAGCAATCTGCCTTTGGTGCTGGGGGGTCTGGGCAGGGACCTCCAGGGCAGCTGCTGGGGCAGTTTGTGCCTTTTCCAGCAGTGGAGGCACCTTGAGGTGGCACTAACAGTGATGTGTGTGCTCTAACCCATCAGATGAGAGCAAAGCACCTCCTGGGTGACCCAGCCCCAAATTCAGCCTTCAGCTCTTGCTCAGGGCCAATTATTCTTAAATACCACCCAGTATGGAGTGCCAGGAGACACCCTCAGTCCTGCTCAGGGAAATGGGACCTGTTTCTTGTTTTCATTAGGGAATGTACTTGAGCTTTGTCTCCTTGCCAAGTGCAGTCTGGGCCCTTCCTGCCTGTCCCGGGGGGGATTTGCTGCAGTCACATCGTGGCTGTGTCAAACACTGCCCTTGCTGCACAAACCAAGTGCTGCAGCTGCTCAGGTGGGGTGGGAGGGGAAAGGAAGCTGCTCTTGGTGGCTCTCACACTGGGGGATGTGTTACTGCAATGCTCTTGTTGGAGAAGGACTGTAGGATTTGGGGTTGTGGAAGAGAGAAGGTTGGAGACAAGAGGAGTGGCTTCAAGAATTCTCCTTAAGGACTCTGTAACACTCTTAGTGAATTGTTGGTGCAACTCTTGTGTAAGAATCTTGAGAAACCAGTTTAAGTGCTCTAATATATGTCAAAGGTTTCTCTTACAAAAATAAAGTACAGTAGTGAGATAATTTTGAGACCAGGAGTGTGGTCTGTGTCTGTTCTAATTTGTGTTTGTTTTACCAGCAAATCATAAAAGACTCATTAGATTTTAATAGCATTTATTTCAAGGTGTGATAAAGCTGAACAGGAGGAAAATGCTCTTGCACCAGAAGGTATTGCTGAAGTGTTCCTTGTTTGGAAGCCACTGCAGAGACTTCTCTGCCCGGGCAGTGGTGGCATTTTATCTTCTGATATCTTAAATACACATGTGAGACAGTGGTACTTACATGCCAAGGGGAAAATCTAATTTTCAGCAAAATGTCCACCCTGAGTTAATCTGAAATTAATTTTTTTATATAAAAAGGCAAAGCAGTGGTGCTGTTAATCCTTCTGTTTGAGAAAATGAAGGTGAATAATCCTCCCCTTTTAAACTCATGTCTGTGCTTTTCTGTGTTTCTGCCTTTCCCACCTCCCTGAAAGTAGCAAAGCAGCTTCCCCAAAAATCCCCTTTTTTCCAATCTTTAGCAAAAAATCCCCCCAAACCCCTAAACCTTTCCCTCTTCCACAGTGAGCTTGTGAATCTTGGAAAGCAACACTCCTCTTTTCACTGCACTGGTCTGTGCCCTGCAGGGAGGGCACCAGGGCAGGGGGTGCTGAGCTGGGCAGGGGTTGCTGAGGTGCCTCGGGCAGGGGGTGGTGGGGTGCCCTGGGCAGAGGGTGCTGAGTGCCCAGGGCAGGGGGTGCTGAGGTGCTCTGGGCAGGGCAGGGAGTGCTGAGATGCCCTGGGCAGGGTGTGGGTGCTGAGGTGCCCAGGGCAGGGTGTGGATGCTGAGCTGCCCTGGGCAGGGGGCACTGAGCTGGGCAGGGGGTGCTGAGTGCCCTGGTCAGGGCAGGGCAGGGTCTGTCTCTATGTCTGTGTCTGTGTCTGTGTCTGTGTCTGTCTCTACCCTGTGCTGTCCCTCTCTCAGCTCCCTCCTGGCTCTGTCTGTCCCTCCACGGCCTCTCCTCTCCCCACAGGACTATGAGAGCAAACTACAGGCCCTGCAGAGGCAGGTGGAGACCCGGTCCTTGGCTGCTGAGACCACGGAGGAGGAGGAGGAGGAAGAGGAAGGTGAGTTTGAAGCTGAAAATAGTTTGGATAAGGCCCAGCCTAAAGGAACAATTGCTGTACCATCTCCTGCAATAGATACAAAACTTGCTTTGGAAAGCTGCAAAAGGCTTTGGAACTTCTTGATCCATAATCCTCACAGCATAAAGGTGTAAAACACCAATTTATGGGAGAAATTCCACATAAAGAGTGGAGATATGTCCCCCAATTTAAAGGATATGTAAACTGGATTAGTTTAACCTCAAGCTTTGATTTGGTGGGGGTGAATTTGATGGAATCTCTCTCTTCTTGGCACTAACAGAGTTCAGATGTCTTACACCAAAGTAACACTGTTGCCTTTGTTTCCTTATTTTGACTTTAAAGTTTCTTTTTCCTCCTTTGCAGGAATTCTTAGTGGGCTCGGACATGTCTGTGTAACTCCACTTCTGGACAGTAGATAGTTTATTATTCCCATAATACTTGCTTTCATTCCACTGTCTCAGAATATGGCTTTAATAATTCTTAAATTACTTAATATAATAGCAGTAGAATTAATTTTATTTCCTCTGTTCCAAATCTCCTTTCCTTGATCATTGATCTCCATTGCTAATGTTGGGAAGTTTGAGTCCAGTTTTTCCTCACTGAATAATGAAAATGTGGGGTTTTGTTCTCTGCTCTTCCAGAAAAGGTGCTGAGAACTTGCAGCCCCAGGCACAGGAGTGTTGGATGCTGCCTGTGGTGGGTTTGAGCAGGAGCCTCAGTGGTGATTTCTGTCTCTTTGTTCTCCCCAGTGCCCTGGACACGCCACGAGTACGAACTGGCCCAGTGGGCCTTCAGGAAGTGGAAATTCCACCAGTTCACTTCCCTGAGGGACCAGCTCTGGGGAAATGCAGTGTACCTGAAAGAAGCCAATGCAATCAGTGTGGAGCTGAAGAAAAAGGTAGGAACATGCAGAGCAGCTGTTGGAACTTTCTGTCTCACCAGGTTTGATTGTATAATCCTGCCTCAGATGCTCTGAGTTCCTTGTGCTCTTTTTGTGTCTCTTGCTTATTAATTGAGGCTGTGAAAGGGTTCAGAAGATGGAGAGTCTCTGGTTCAGACTCGTGGCTGAGAGAACATCCATGCCACTCTGGCTGGTACTTTCTCCTCTGCCTCCTGTCCCTCACACTGGTCCTGTCAGAGCCACAAACACACATTCATGTTTGTCTCCCCTGGGCCCTCTGTTTTCCTCCTGCCTTTGCCTTCCTGTGCTCATTCTCCTTTCCCAGAGCAGTGGGTGCTGCAGGATGAGCTGGCTCCATACTTTGCCCAACCTCTGCTGGCTGGGGTAATAAAGGCAAGATATGTATCCTCAGTTGATAAAATACAGTTTGTGCTAATCTGAGCCAAAAAAAAGGGCCATAACCCCCCTGGATCTGTTCCCAGAGTTGCAAGTCAAACTGGCTCCATATGTGGCCTTGTATTGGGTGTCTGTCCCTGTTTTAGTGGCAATATTTGACCGTGAGGATTATGTAGGTTTTTTGAATTATGATGGTTTTGAAGCTGCAGGCAGCTTCAGGCCCAGGGTAGAGTGATGCCTCCTTGTACAGCTGGGAACTGTGAAAGATAATTAAAACTGTGAGAAAACTGGCAAGATAACTAAAATAAAGTGAGATAAGAAGGAATTTGAGAGAAGCAAGCTATGGGAATGGAATGTGTGTAGCTAATTTCTCATGAAACAAAAGGTACATCTGGGTAGTGAGTAACATCCAATTAAAAGCTGTAATAAAGCCTGTATACACTGTCATAAACCTATGAAAACTGCCCATGGGTGGGATTTAGGATATATATGGTGCAACTTGTAGTTTCAAAGTGCTTTTAGTTTCTTTGTTCTTTTGTTTCTTTCTTTGAGTGTGTTATACATAGTTTAATAAATTATCTTTGTGTGTGACACCTGTGACCTGTGTCCCTTTGTCCACCACAACAAATTGCTGCAACATCTGACCTCTCTCAGGGTTCAGGCAGTGCTGTTTGAGCTCTCAGGGTTCAGGCAGTGCTGTTTTCAGGCAGTGCTGTTTTCAGGCAGTGCTGTTTCTCCCCAGGTGCAGTTCCAGTTTGTGCTGCTGACAGACACGCTGTACTCGCCGCTGCCCCCGGAGCTGCTGCCCTCGGAGCAGGAGAAGAGCCAGGCCCAGCGGCCCTTCCCTCGCACCGTGGTGGCCGTGGAGGTGCAGGACCTGAAGAACGGAGCAACTCACTACTGGTCCTTGGAGAAACTCAAGTATGTAAATATTCCTGCACAGCTAAACTCCTGATGTCCTGGGAACTTCACTGAAAAATATCTCCCCTTGCTGTTTCCCTCTGTATCCTCCCAAAGTCCAACTTTTAGGCAGTGTGGGGTGTCTCAAATACCACCTTTCTATGTTCTTGGGCTCCAGCTTCTCACCTCACCTTAGCATTTAATTTCTGTAATTTGAGGTTAGATTTTATTTTTTAGATCTAATAAGGCTCATCATAGCTCATCTTTCTGCATTAATTCTCTTTTCACAGTCCTTTCCCTTCAGTAATATCCTTGCCACCTGTTTTATATAACCTGGTAGTATAGGGCATAATTTATCGTAAAAAGCTTGCATAAAGAAGATTCTATTTCTTTGGAAGCAGCACAAATTGTGACTTTAATCTGAATTATTTTCATCACATGTAAAGGACATTTGTCTTTCCCTGTTCTTTATACAATGGCTGAAGAACTTTTTTCTACTAGCAACTTCCAGACAAACGGTCTTGCAGTGTGAAACACTTGTTTTCTTCAGTAAATTAAATAAATCAAAGTGTGTAATGGGATCCATTCAGTTTTGAATCAAAATGCCTGAACTTCTGGAGTGGAATACAAAGAGCTGCCGAAATTACTCAACAACATGGTCTGATGCAGAAAAGGAAGCAAAAAACATGCCAGAATTAGATGTGAAAGATGAATATTTAGAAGTTGGGTTGAGCTCCATGATTTTTGTAAGCTCTGCAGTGACCTTGCCTACAAAAATCTGTGCCCAAATCTGTAACATCTCAGGAAATTGGTGCAGCTCCAGACTGGGGTGCAGCCTCTTCTGGCTGGCACAGGTGTGGTTGGTGCCACTTCACCTTGTGTTCATACAGTCACAGAATCGGTTGGGTTGGAAGAGACCTCTGAGATCATCAAGTCCAACCCTTGATCCATCCCCACTGTGATTGCCAGATCCAGGCACTGACTGGCACATCCAGTCTCATCTTAAACACCTCCAGGCTCGGAGAATCTCCCCACTCTGTGGGCAGCCCATTGCAATGCCTGAGCACTCTCTCTGTACAGAATTGTTCTTGGCCCCTGTGCTCTTCTGCCCTGAGTGTCTCTGTGCCCTGTGCAGGCAGAGGCTGGAGCTGATGCGGGAGATGTACGACCGGGCAGGGGAGATGGCGTCCAGTGCCCAGGATGAGGCCGAGGGCACCATGACGGGCAGTGACCCCTTCTACGACCGTTTCCACTGGTTCAAGCTGGTGGGCAGGTATGTGCCACCCTCTCTGCTGCTGCCCTGGGACTCCTCTGGTGCTGCCTGAGCTCTGCCCGGGCACATGGCTACAAACTGGGTAGTCTCTGTGTCACTGGTGTGTCTTGTCCTTGAGAGGTTTCTGACAGACCTGAGGTACAGTGGAGAGTAGAAGGTGCTCTTTGGAATGTTGCCAGTGCTGGTGTAAACTGGTGGATTCTGGTTTGAGTGAACCCTTAGTAAGTTACAAGTTTATTTAAAAGAATGTAGCCAGCTGAGTTCTGTCCAAAGTCACTGGAGCAGAGCTGTGAGAATTTGAGTAGCACTGGGAAGGTGGCCCATGGTCTCACTTACACGTGTGGTTCAGATAGTTTGGTCATACCCAAGGAAGCATCTGATGGGATTCTTTGATTTCCTGATGTTGGCTGCACCTTTACAGTGTTCCGATTTACAGAACTGCAGTGTTGGACGTTAGAACTGTAGCTCTTTAAATGGCTGTGCTCTCCAGACCTCTGTGTTGACTCTCCTCTTCCCTTTGCCTCCTGCTCCGTCCGAGGCCCCTCTTGTCCCGCCGATGCCCTCCCTGGCGTTCCACAGGCGCTTTGTGGCCTCTGCCTGTTGCTCAGGGGCTCTGTGCTGGTGGCACCAACAGCTGTTAAACCCCCCTTGTTCTCTCCCCTGCCCTGGGCTGCCCCAGCTCCCCCATTTTCCACGGCTGCGTGAACGAGCGCCTTGCCGACCGCACGCCGTCGCCCACCTTCTCCACGGCCGACTCCGACGTCACCGAGCTGGCGGACGAGCAGCAGGACGAGCTGGAGGACCTGGACGAGGAGGCCTTTGGGGATGACACGGGCTCCGACGTGGGCACCGAGGAGGGAGCCGAGCTCTTCACTGACGGGCGCGACCCCTTTTACGACCGGTCCCCCTGGTTCATTTTAGTGGGAAGGTTGGTGAGGGTCCTGTGGGAGTGGCCAAAAGGGACCAGCTCTTGCTGTAGGACTGCAGTGGCTTTGCCTTGTGCTGCACAGACTGTCAGTCTGGCCAAAATATCCCTATCCATCAACTGGAATTGCAGAGAGTGAGTGGAGTTTCCAGGGAATTCTGAGCCTCTGTCTGGACAGACACCGGGAGCTGCAGCAGTTCTGGGCTCTGCCTGAGCTGGGAGTTGTGTTGAGGAGTGAAACCAAGTTTGTATCATCTGGGCAGAGACTTCAGTGACTTTTTCCCCGTTGTTGGCTTCAATTTTATTTCTTTTCCTGTTTTATCTTCTATTGTGCCCATTCTGTCAGCAGAAAGCTGTTACTAGGCTGTCCAGCACCACTGAATAGGAACTATTTTGAGTCCTCAGTGTCTTCCACTGTGGGAATTCTGCTTTTGAACAGTGACTTACAAGTACCAGGGGTATGTCCATCCACACAGGTCTTGTCTTGAGTACAAGGTGGTGTTCAGTGTGTAACAGAATCAGAATTTCTCATCACTGCCAACTGTGTACTGGTCCATATGTTGTGGAATGTGTAGGACAGATAAGTTTTAATGTTTTGGGTGGTTCATCAGCAATGACAAGGTCATGAGGGAGAGGAGGAGGAATGGATCCTGTAGT
Organism: Hafferia zeledoni; assembly: GCA_035583235.1. Lineage (NCBI taxonomy): Eukaryota > Metazoa > Chordata > Aves > Passeriformes > Thamnophilidae > Hafferia > Hafferia zeledoni. Next base: position 6,537,519 of record JAWWEV010000056.1, read on the forward strand.
TAATCAGCTCCTTGGCCATCAGCTTTTTTCCCCCCTCTCTCTGTGCTATGACTGTCTTTTATTTGTAACATTTAAAGAAAAGGAAAAAAGAGCTGGTCCCTTTAGCCATCTCTTCTGGCATGCTGGGCTGTCTTTAAGGCTGGTTCTATTCATGGTGTGACATGAAACATTTGCTCTGTTTTTAAGGGAGGTGGGAGAGGACTATGGGACATTTTATTTAAATCTTGATGTGTTTATTTTCAAAATACTCGCCATCATTCTGAGTTCTGTTGGTTTTGTTTTGGTTCTTTTAGAAGTTGTGTTTGTTAAATTTAATTTCTAGTTCTGTTGTGAGTATGCCATTCTACCTCACCAATCTTTCTGCTAATCCAGCTCCCCCTTTCAGTCTGCTGGGCTAAGGTGCAGGGGACACTTGGGGCATGTCTGGGGACTGGGAATTCTCCTGGATGTGGGAAGAGGAGGAGGAGAGCCTTAGGATGGAAAGAGGTTAAGGGAGAGGAGAAGCAGATTTTTTTTCCTTGGGATAGTCATGTTGCAGTTGTTACTCCAGCTGAGTGCTTTGGCTGTCACGTGTTGAGCAGCAGCTTCAGAACTTCTGCCATGGAAATAAATGTATTTATTTTTCATGCAGGTAGTGCTTTCACTCCCCTTTAGTTTGGCTTTGAAGTGGGAATGTGTAATGCCCAACTCTTGGAGTTAGTGAGACTCCTCTGACTGCGCATCAGGGCAAGGCTCCCTGGATTCCTTTCTCCTGAGGAGTGTCCGTTCTCCCTGCCTTGAAATGTGGTTTTCAAACAGGGTGTGATTTTTGTGTTGAGCCTGTAACCACCCCCTCTCCTGGACTCAATCCCTGCTCAGGCCCAGGGAGCAATTCCAGGGCCAGGGGCTGTTCTCTGGTACAGTTGGATGCTGCTTTCTCAGATGAGACAAGAAAATTCAAAGCTTAAAATAAAAAGGTTATCTTAGAGAAAAAAAACTAAATTAAATTTCTCATTTCACTCCTTCAAGTGTAGTCTCTTCTCCCTTGCCCTGCTTTGTCAGTGCTCACCTCACTTTGGAGCAGACTGAAAAGGAATCAAATCCTAATCTCAGTGAAGTGTTATGTTGCAGTTTTTTGTTGTATGGTTTTCTTTGGTTCTTTGTTTTGCTACTTTTATAGCCTTATTAATCATTCTCTTCTCTACTGCATTTTGTCATCACCTTGTTTTTTTAGTAGCATTATTTCTGTGTCTTTGGTTCACAACTGACACCTGTTTGACCACCTTGTCACTCCAAGGGAATCCATTCATTCTCAGGGAGCAGCACTTCCCTTTGGCCATGCAGGGCTTGTCCTAG
>JAWWEV010000056.1:6540259-6558841 GCA_035583235.1 Hafferia zeledoni
ATACAGTATAATATAGTCAGTAGCTCCCTCATAGATTCTCCCATCTTGTTAACAGCTCCATCCCAGCCGTGGTGCATCTCCAGTTCCCTCCCATGCAGCCATCACCTCAACTTGTGTCCTCCATGTGTTTGTCACCCATCGCTGCGTGCCCTGCGAGGGCAGATGGACCCAGGGCTGTGCCATGTGGGCAGTGCCCGGGGCTGGGGGTGCCCAGCAGCTCCTCGGTGGGCCCAGCACTGCCTGACCGTGTTCTCCTCCCTGCAGGGCGTTCGTGTACCTGAGCAACCTGCTGTTCCCGGTGCCGCTGCTGCACAGGGTGCCCGTGGTGAGCGAGAAGGGCGACGTGCGCGGCTTCCTGCGCGTGGCAGTGCAGGCCATTGCGGGTGAGGCACTGCCGGGGCACCCACACACACCCCACACCTCCCACACACCTCCCACACCTCCCACACACCCCACCACACTTCCCACACCAGGGGTTGGGGCTTCCTGCGCGTGGCGGTGCAGGCCATTGCGGGTGAGGCACTGCCGGGGCACCCACTCACACCCCACACCTCCCGCACACCTCCCACACACCCCACATCTCCAAGACCTCCCACACACCCCACCCCCACCTCCCACCCTGGGGCTGGGGCTGCACTGAGCACCTGCTCTCTGCTGCTGTTACTTGCTTTGGGAATGGTTTTGTTCATTGGCCCAAGCATGAGTGAATACTGGACTAATCACAGAATCACAGACTATTCTGAGCTGAAAGGGACCCACCAGGATCATCGAGTTCATCTCTTAAGTCCATGGCCCACACAGGGGTTTGAACCCATGATCTTGGCATTATTACAACCAAATTTTAACCAACTGAGCTAATGCTACTCACCAGGTGGTTTTAAAGTGGTTGACCAGTTGACCACTACAGTTTGTACCTGGCAACTAATGCAACACTGATTTTTAGGGCAGGGAAACAGCTGAGTAGTGTCAATGAGTCTGAAAACTGACAATAAAACAGACTCTGCTTTCCAGCACCAGTATAAACAGTGGGCAAGGGCACATGCCAGTTTGGTAGCGGGGGGGACTGGCAGTGGAGTTTAATGCACCAAGTTCTTGCTGTGCTCAAACCACCCCTTAAAATACTGCTCTGAAATGTGCTTCTCCAATGCCTGACAAGAGCATGTGAGGGAGCTGCTGAAGTTAGTTTACCTCAGGATAATAATCAGAAGTAAATAAGTAATCAAAATGAGGACTAAAGTTGTTTTTAATGTAAAATTCTCTGAAGTTAAATATACTCATAATGAAACTTCGTAGCCTGTCTTGTGTTCCCACACTGAGCTGATGATGGGAAGATTCTGACAGAAGTTTTTCCATCACTTACTCCAGCCTGTTGTTGGAAACTCCCCTGCTTTCTGGGCTGATTTCCATTGTAACGAGAATTTCCATTTAGATAACTCTGAGAGGTTTTCCCTTTGCTCCTCATCACTTCTTGATCCTTTTTCCCCCTGTTTTTTTTAGCTGATGAAGAAGCCCCAGATTATGGATCTGGGATCCGACAGTCTGGCACAGCTAAAATTTCCTTTGACAATGAGTACTTTGATAAGGTGAGAAGTCTTCAAATTGAGTTGGGGTCTTTGAGGGTAGTAGCTTGTTCTTCTAAATAAAGACTCAGTATTGTAGGGGAGGAAGGGGGTGGCACACCAGGAACTGCAGGAGTCTGTTAAAAGCCACTTCATTTAATTTTTCAGAGTGATTTTTCTTCAGTTGCCATGACTCGGTCTGGGCTGTCGCTGGAGGAGCTGAGAATTGTGGAAGGGCAAGGCCAGAATTCAGAGGTTACCACTCCTCCTGAGGAGATCAACAGAATCAATGAGCTGGGTAAGCAAGAAACAGGCAGGAGTTTTGGAGAAGTTAAGGGAGATCTGGGACACTTTGAGTCAGTGACAGGAAAGGGGTTGGAGTGTCCTTCACAAATACAGCAGGGGAGAGGTGTAACCTGTGGGTTGTGTCTGAGGTCCTGGAGTTATTCATTTGAAGAACTGTGCTGAAAAACACAGCACAGCTGTTTGGATCTTTTGATTATCAGCAAATAATTTGGGTTCAAAAGGGAAAAAAACAGGGGATGGAAATAAAGAAATATTTTAAGAAAAGAAAGGAAATTAAAAAAAAATAACAAAGTGAATTCACGTGGGGTGTTTGTTTCTCTCCAAGACCTGAAGTCAGCCACCCTGGATGGCAAGCTGGCCCTGGAGGGCCTGGGTGAGGAGCTGGGGGGCCACCTGAAGCTGGGCAGCGTGTTCACCTTCCGCGTGACGGTGCTGCAGGCCAGCGGCATCCTGCCCGAGTACGCCGACATCTTCTGCCAGTTCAAGTAAGAGCCTGGCCCTGCGGGCACCGGGCAGGGGCTGGGAGGGGACAGCAGTGGGCAGGGGCTGAGGGAGGGCCTGTCACTCCCCTGTCCCTGCTTTGTGGGAGCAGGTGTTGAGGAATAGAGCCTTGCAGGAAGGAGTTAGGAATCAAAGTGGACTCTGAAATTACTAGTTGAGAGATATGTTAAGGTTTTAAGCTTTTAATGTGAAAAGTTCAGTACTGGCTGGTACATAAGCTCAGCTGGAATGAAAGCTGCATGACCCTTGAGTAGATCAGTAGCTCTGGAGTAAGAGTGTTCTTTGGCTTAGGTTCTTAAGAAAGAGAGTAAAGAATGGGAATAATAAAGACATATAACAGGTACAGACTAGGGTATTCCCAGCTCCAGGCCATCCCTCAGCTCCATGTGAAGTTCCACCACAAGAGATTTGTTTTAGGGTTTCCTTTGAGGGTTGCTGATTTCTGGTTGGTTTTCTCTCCTTTCAAAGCTTTTTGCATCGGCATGACGAGGCTTTCTCCACAGAACCTCTCAAGAACAACGGCCGAGGGACTCCCCTGGGCTTCTACCACGTCCAGAATGTGAGTGCAGCTGGGCATGGACAGTCCCTGTGGAGCTCTGTGTACCCTTCAAGGCAAGGCAATTATTTAGAGCAGACAGTAAGAGGAGAGCTCAGGTGAATGATTTAATCCCCAGTGGAAAACAAAGCACAGAACGACTCTGTGTGGCAGATTTAACTCCTTGTGTCACCTCTACTTCCTGCCATTGAAATCCCTGTTTCCTGTCCAGGGTGTGCAGTGAAAACAGTCTGGAGTTCAGGAAATAAGACACATGTGTGAACAGCAGTGCCCATGACCTCAGATGAACTGGATATATCTATTTCTATGAACTCTGTAACTTTTGGTTACCTGCAGCCTCCACTTCTCCCGTTTGAAATGCCTGATACCTGGGCTTTCATTTTTTCCTTCATCAGAGAGCAGAATTCATGCCTAAACCAAAAAAGCAATGCAGTTTCTTTTATTGTGAGTGACACTAAGAGGTATGAGAAATATTTCCTTTCTGGGTGTCTTGTTTTCTTCCCTCCCTTTGCCTCCAGATTGCTGTGGAAGTGACGGAATCCTTCGTGGAGTACATCAAAACAAAGCCTATTGTCTTTGAAGTCTTTGGGCATTACCAGCAGCATCCTCTGCACCTGCAGGGACAGGATCTCAGCAGGTACTGCTCACTGTTCTGGCACAAAGGCAGTTTGGGATCATGCCCAGGTTAGCTCTGCAGTTTTCCATGCTCCTGGAATTGTACACCCACACCCTCCCAGGCAGAATTCCTGGTGGAGGTGAGTGAGGGAGAGAGATCCGGTGTGGTAATTGCTGGAACTGCTCTCCCACCTCAAGTCTGGAAGGCTGTTCTGCCAATCCACCTGCATCAATCACCCTGAACATCTTGTGCTGGTGGAATGTTGTGCTGGAACCTCAGCTGTGGTTTGTGAGCTCTGGGAACACCCTCAGTGCTCCAAGGGCAGAGTTCCCTCATGGACAAGGGTGGGATCACAAAAAAAGAGATGACATTGGGGGAAAACAGAAGGTTCTCAACCCTTTGACATGTCAGTGCCAAAGCTGCCAAGCATTTGAAGTTCTGGAGTGAGAGAAAGGACCCTGTTCATCCCCGTCTTTCTAGCTTGGGGGGAGTGGCTGTTGAAGAAGCTGATTTTTAGAGGAAATGGCAACTAAGGCTTGTTGCTTTTCAAATTATTTTAGGAAGTGCCTGTTACCTCTTAAATTTTTCAGTGTTGAATTGAGGTAGAGTAGTTGGAAACTGTAAATTTTTTAGTATTTTTATTTTTACTGGCAGCTAGGATTGGTTGAGTTGGACTAAAGGACATGGGTTAGTGTGAGCAGTGTGCTGAGTCCCCTGCTTTTCCTGACAGGTGACACTCACCTGCCTTCATAGAACTGGGAGGGTGTTTTTAGAGACAAAAAACTCTGGGAGAGTTTTTAGAGACAAAATTGGGTGTGTGCATACAAAAATGCAGGGGTGTGTGTTTAAATAAAACATATTTTTTATGTTCAGCTGCCTCTCTACTGACAACTCTTTCCATTCCTCTCTAGCCCTCCACAGCCTTCCAGAAGGTTCTTCCCTCCCCCAATGCCACTGTCCAAGCCAGGTGAGCACAGCTCTGGTTCTGCACATCACAGTCTGCTCTGCCTGAGGCTGAGTGTGTTCCTGAGGTGTGCAGGACACCCAGGAGTGCAGTGGAGTGGAGTGGAGTGAGTGTTGGGAAGGGCTTTGGAGCTGCCTTTGGCTCTTTTCCTCTTTGTGTGTTTTACTTTCATTTCTTTCCTCCCTCCTGTGCAGGAAGTGCAGCTCAGTTCCTTAGAGGGTAGAATTCCATTCCTGAGGTGTTGCCCATATTCCAGGAGATCTGGTTGTGGCTCTTCCCGTGCTTACTGAGCACTTGACTGGAGATTTGTTTGTTCATTAACCACTCCATGTCTCTGCTGTCTCCCATTCCCATTTAGTGAGTCAGTCTCACTGGAACCATCCTCAGTTTCCTTTGACTAACACACACTGAACTCTGCTGCGATTTTCTTTTTTCCATTTCACCTTTTAATTTCCTCCTTCTCTGTGTGTCCCACCCGCCCATTCCCACCATCCTCCTCCCCGTGTGTGTGTCCGTTGCCTCTGCAGACCATGAGAGGAAAATTGAGTTGCTCAGGTACCTGATGTCGGGCTATGTGAGCGTGCCCGTGCTGGACGCGCTGTCGGCACACGCCACCCTGCTGGCCTCCTCTGCCAGGGCTGCCTTCCAGGACGGGGCAGAGCAGCTGCCCCCCTTCCTCCTCCTGCCCGTGCCCCCTTGCCAGAGCGAGAGGGCTCCCAGGAGAGATGGTTAGTAGCCACACTGCGTCTGTGGTAGAGGTAGAAGTAGTTCCAAAATGTGCTCCAGAACTCCCTTTTTCCCCTTATCTTGTAGTGTTCTTAGCTCTTAGAGGCTGCCATGGTTGTGGTCATGAAGGATGATGCTGTGCTGAAGTTTAGGGCTATTTTAGAGAGAGCCATATGGACAGTCTGTAGACTCCAGTCACAGATTTTTCTCTGGCACTACATCTATTTCCTGAAACTTCCTGATGCTTTTTCTGCATTCTGCATATAGTTTTGTGATCCTGGGATGAGAGATGCAAATGAAAACACAGCCAGGTGTGGAGGAAACACTTTGCTGTATTCTAGAGAGCTTTCCTTCTTGCTCACCTTCCTCTGCTGCCTCTAACAGTGCTGTTCCTCACTGCCATTTGTGTTCTGTTTTACTAAAAACAAAAAAAGAGGCGTGCTGGTTATTGATTGTGCCAGAGCAAGTCTGTGAGAATGTCTGGAACCAGATTTCATGTTTAGTTAAATGTGTCTTTCTGTTGTTTGTCTCTTCTGGTGCTTTTGAGTTTCTCTGCTCAGCAACCAAGTGGAGTGCCCAGAGTGTTTGATGTTCCTCATGTTCCTCTGCTGCCACCAGGTCTGAGTCCTCTGTGACTGATGTTCCTCATGTTCCTCTGCTGCCACCAGGGCTGAGACCTCTGTGAGGAGCTCATGGGCAGCTCCAGGTGTGGTGGGTACAACAGTTACCCCCCTGAGGAGTGAATGGAAGAGGAAATGATGGGCCCTGGTGTTGCTGCCCCACAGGATGGAGCTGTGCTGGCAGTGACTGATCCCTGAGCAGTGTGTCCCTCTGAGGTTCTGCTGTCCCACCCAGGACACACAGAGAGCTGAGGCCACACAGCCACACCTGGTGGGGCCTTTCTTTTTCTGGAGGCTGCTGTGCCCTTCCAGCTCATGGGAAGTTTAGTCATGGTGGATGTTGAAGGATACCCAGAGGTGGGAGAACCTAAAGAACACCTGAGTAAGGGAGGAATGGGTTGGAGAGGTCAGAAGGGAGAATAATTATTTGGCCTAATGAAACAGTGAGGTCAGTATGTGAAAGGAGAAAAAATGGAAAAGCAGTCACAGAGATACAAAAATCCCTGTCAGAGTGCACAGGAACTGAGCTTTTAAATGTTCCCATTTGCAAAAATGTAGTGAGTGAACAGGTAAGAGAGTCATGCAGTGATAAAAGGTGTGGTGTGAGTGTGTGTCAGGGGGCATCAGGTTATTTCCAGAATTCCAGTTATCCCATTATTTTTTTATGATGGTTTATCCCTACATTTTTATGAAAGGAATTAGAGAGGATTCTGCCAGTAATAATCACTAATAGTGAGAGATAAGGAGCTCAGAAACATCCTTGGGCAGGATTAAGGCTCTGCAATAATTCTTGTTCAGCCTTTTCACACATACAGTATCTCATCCAAGTGTGCAGAGTCTGGCAGTTTGGGACAGGAAGAAGTGAAGACTGAAGTTTTAAGTTCTTTATTTTTCCTCTTGTGTGGAGAAGGGGAAATGTACTTTTTGAGTGGGTGAAGCTGCAGGTGAACAGGCCTGAGCAATTCTAAAGCACAGACTGAGAAGCCATAAAGGAACTGCTGCACCTTTGAGGAATCTTCTGTGGATCTGGAGAGGCTGCACATCCTCCCAAGCTCTTTGGACACACTTCTGTTTCATTATTTAACCTTTCGTTATTCCAGTGACCTGGATTTAAAAGACAGCCCTTTGAGAACTAAGGGGTGCTGTGAACACCCTGATTTTCATGGAGAGAGCTGTGCTCTGCCTACATGTAGGGCCACTCATAGGGCATGTTCCCCTGAGCCCTGAGGGAGCTTTACCTGCTCAGGCTTTGTAATCCACTCTGGTTTTCCTCCTTTCTCTGTTTTCTGTCTTTAAGTGCCAGCCACAAAGCTGAACACCATGAGCAAGCCCAGCCTGGGCCAGAGTGTGAGCAAATACGACCTCCTGGTGTGGTTTGAGATCAGTGAGTTGGAGCCAACAGGGGAGTAAGTCCTGCATTCATATTTCTTGTTTTGAGAACAGGCTTAGGGGAGTTTTGGGATTTTTTTCCCTTTTTGTTCTGTTCAGAGCAGGTTGATGTTTAGCAGTTGCCATTGGGTGGGGGCCTGGCTGGTTTGTAGTGGTGGGGTATAAACAGTGCTGGCATTAGTTGTCCCCAGTGGAAAGGACCAAGGATACAGAATGACATTCTTTCACCCCCATTGGAAAGGACTGAAGAGTTATAATGATATTTTTTCACACTGAGAACTCCTGAGAACATGAGCAGAACAGGTACTGGGAAAACTTACCCTGTGTGGGCCATGAGGTTTTTATTCCTTGGGTCACCAGAGACTTTATGCTCCAGAAATCATCTGGCAGGTCCTGTTTCATGTTTCCCCTGATAGGTTTGGGTTCTTTAGTTCCACAGGGATTTCCAGAAGTACTGGAAGTACAACAAACAGTATTTCTGTATATCACTGATGCTGTGGTGCCCTGAGGAGCCCTGAGGAGGCTGAGTAGGCAGAAGGAAACCCTCTTTGTGTTCAGGTGCTCTGTGTGGGGTGAGTGTGTGCTGGGGACCTTCCCCTCTGACCCCCCTGTCTCCCACAGGTACATCCCTGCCATTGTGGATCACACCGGGGGCCTGCCCTGCCAGGGGACCTTCCTGCTGCACCAGGTACTGCCAAAGCTGCGGCACAGCAGGTTTCCTCTCTGCAGGGGCACAGGTGGCTGGCACTGGCATCTCTCCTCCCCTCCTTGCCCAGCCAGCTGTGCAGTGGCAGCTGCAGGGCAGTCTCCTCTCAGTCTGGTGCCTTTGGCTACCAGGAGAGCAGGTTTGGCCCCAGGATGTTCCTTTTCCTGGTGCTTATCAGGGTGAATCCCACTCAGGAAAGGTGAAAAACAGGAATCTTTGGGCCCAGGTTTGTGCCCTCAGTGTTCTCCAGATCTCTGCCAAGGACACAGAAGGGTCATGAGGACCCACCTTCCATTCTCCCTCTCACTGCTCCTGGCTGAGACAGATCCACCAACTGCCCATATCTCAGTGCACTGGAAATGCCTCTTAAAATCCTTCAGAACAGTTTGTCTTCAGCTGGATTCTGAAGATAATCCTGGTTAGATGTGCTTTACAGGTTTAAAGTTACAGCTTTTCTGCTCTCAAATTCTCAGTTCCTCTTCATGGAGTTGGCCTGTGACTTGAATTTCCTCTTGTTCTTAAAATAATGGGAACAGTTCTTAGAGCTTAGGCATAATGGTCATATTCCAGTAATTCCCTTAAAAAACTAAAATTGCTCAGTCCTGGCTTTACCAGTGTCCTCATCACTATCTTTGAGAGCAGAGCAACAATTTCAGGACTATTTTTTTAAGTTAAAATACCTCTGCCTTTGTGGAGTGAAGAGAGGGAATCGTTTCATTTCTGTTGCATATAAGAATTTGAAGTTGATTTTAGGGCCCTGAAATACAGAAGTGCTTGTTCCATCACAGCCTAGTTTAAATGAGCTTATTTGCCTCCCTTTGGCAATGTAAGTGCCAGACAGCTGGGGGTGTGAATCCTTCAGCAGTGCTTTGTTTGGAACTCTGCAGGGGATCCAGAGGAGGATCACAGTCACCATCATCCACGAGAAGGGCAGTGAGCTGCACTGGAAGGATGTCAGAGAGCTGGTTGTGGGTGAGTGCGTTTTTGGGCATCTTGCTCTGTAAGGAAGAAGAACTATTAATGGTGATTTCTCTTTGTATGAGATTCTGTCATTTTTATGAGCATTAGCTGGTGAGAGGATTTTGAAAAAGGCCCAGAGGAAAAACTCAAGTTTTGCAGCTTCCACTTGGAGCTGCTTGTTAGTCTGAAAAGATGTTTGGGAAAACCAATTCCTGTTGTGTTGCAGGTTGAGTTCTAATTGATTCCTCCTCCCCTTTCCAGGGCGTATAAGGAATAAAGCAGAGGTAGATGAAGCTGCTGTGGATGCCATTCTGTCCTTGAATATCATCTCTGCAAAGTACCTGAAGTCCTCTCACAGCTCCAACAGGTAAGTGAAGGAAGGGAGCAGGAATCTGACATTCATTCAACCTCTGAGCTGCTGGCAGGATGTTTGGAAAGCTGGGAATGTGGTTAATATTGAATGTAGGATTCTATGTGTGTGGTGTTTGCTCATTGTGTGCACACTCTTTTCTGCTTCCTGTGGGGGTTTTTTGCTTTGTTTTGTTTCTGAAGTCCACATGTTCTGTTCCTCTCAGCTGTTGCTTTTCTGTTGTGCTTTTGGCTGCACTAACTGGAGCTCTCTCTATGTTTTTACAGGCTCTTTCTTGATAAGGATATGCCTAGGTATTTCTGTTTGCTTCTTTTGTGCATAAAGATTCTTGAAAATAGAATGCTTTATGTCCTGGTTGTGTTGCTGCCACCTCCCTCTTGGTTTTTATGGAGTTCCATTAGCACATCTCTTAGCTTTCCACAACTAGTATTCCTCCTCCTCCCCCTCTGTCAGGGGTTTATTCAAGTGCAGTTCACAGGGGGTCCTTTCTGATTATCTGAATGTGCCATCAAATATAGCCCCTATTTGTGGTCCTTGCTATTTTCTTCCTTTGTTCTGTATCAAAGAACTAAATTTGGAATCTCTCACTGTCTCAGAGTCTGTGATGTGTTTGAAGTACCAAGGACTCAATGATGAGGTTACTTTAAATTCCAGCTCAGAGTTGCACTGAAAAAAAGCAGGGGCTGCCATGTGAGGGCCTTTCAGCCTCTGTTCTGGGCTGGATTTGCATCTGAAATGTCACCCAGTGGTTGCTGCTGCTCAGTTCCAGCTGGCAGAGGAGCTGCCCAGACTGGGTTGATGCCTCCCTTCAGGTGGGGTCAGAACTGGGCAGGGTGGGCACTTTGCACTGCTCTGCCCCTCCCTGCAGTGCTCTCAGCTCACCCTCTCTCCCTAACTCCAAAACCCACTGAAGGGGAAGTTCTAACACACTTGTAACTTGTTTCTCCTGTTTCCTGTGCTTGGCTTGTCCTGCCCCCTGTCCCCTTGTGCTGCTGAGTGGGGTTGGATCCCTGCTGGTTGTTTCTCCCTGTCTCACTGTGGTGGCCACTGCCTGGGGCAGGCAGGGCTGGGATCAGTCACTCCTGGCTGCACAAACTCTGCAGGCAGAGCCTCAGAGCTGGAGTGAGTCCCAGAGCTGCCCAGTCCTGCCCAGGGGTGGGGGTGGCTCTGCCCTGATGGACATTCGTACCCACGTTCTGTCCCCGTGGGGACACGTCACGGTTGGCACAAGGGGCAGGGCTGGTGCAGAGGCTCCTGCACTGCTTTGCCCACGTGTGCACAACCAGGTTTCACTGCTTTCTTTCCCACTGCTTTCTTTCCCACCCTGACAGCAGATCTGGAACTTGCTGGAAGTTTAAAAAATTGCAGTCATAACTAAGTCGTGATGAAAGTTTGAAACACAAGGTGTGTGAAGGGTTAGAGACAACCTGTGCTGTCTGCCCAGTCCAACCCCAGTCAGGATTAGGATTACTTGGCCTGTAGAATAAGTTTCTCTGTACCATTTTTAACAGAAACAAGGTATTTAGGACTAATTCCTAAGTGTGCTACTTCAGATGCAGACAGTGCTCAGCAATGTTCCCACCTGACTGCACAGTTCCTCCTGTCTTTATTAGCTTGGAATTGTGTAAGTGGTATGAGAAAAAAGGGGATTCTTGGGAGCTGTGTTTGAGACCAGTAATCTTTGTCTGACATGTCTGCTCTTAGACTGTTTCATGTGTCTTGGTTTGCTTTGTGTTTTGTTATTTCTTCTGACTCCACCCTACTTCATGTCCTTTGTCTTTAGTTTGATTTTCTGTTTTTCCAAGTTGGCCTTGGGCATTAGTACAGAAACTCTTTGGAGATAGAAGTACTTTTAAAAAATAATACAGATGAAATGCTTTCTTGCTTTTAGCACATCATTTGGACTCAAAATGGGATGAGAAACCTCAACAGCAATGGGATTTAGGGGAGAGTTCTATAGAAGTGATGGAGAATGAATACCTTCTGTTTCTGATACCAGTGTGGAAGGGCATGCTGAGCTCCTGGATATGGGCACAGCTCTTCTTTCCAAAGGGACCTGCCTGAAATCAGCCAGTGGGAAAGGAGGGAGCTCATTTCCCTGAGCTCACAGAGAGGGAGGAGTGTAACAATCCTCTGGATCTGATGCTTTAGCTGTGCTGTGTCAGGGGCTGTCTCTCACTTTTTGCTTCAACAGAAGAACTGGGGTGGAGCCGTGGGAGCCTTCAGCTCCTTTCTTTCTGTTCTCCAAACTGAGGAAACTTCTGTAAGAAGTTTGTGTTAGAGCTGCAAGTTTACTTGAAGCTATTGGAGCATAGAAAGAAACATTTATCACTTGAATATAGGACTGAGCCCTGACTATCAATCATCCTGATTTGCTGTCAGAAACTGCTGGGTTTATAAGACTAAGTATTTGAGGGATCTCCTCTGTTGCCATGTGTTAGTCCTCAAATGTGGTGTAGGATGAGAGTTGCTTATAAAAAAGGACTTTCCCATGCACTTTGAAGGTCCAGCTGGGCTGAACTGCACCTGGAGCAACAGAGATGAATCCTGTCTGTTCAGGAACACTGTGCTTTAGTGCTGACTTCTCTGTAGTGCTATTACAGCTTTTGTTCTCTTCTGCATTCCCTCTTTTCTCTTTTAGAGGACTCTTTTCCGTAACAGGCAACATACTATTTGAGGCAGACATAAATAATCTTGCAAAAGAAGGTTTTTGCTTCAAGTATTTGCTGTCTGAATCACTTACACTGAGTGATGGGAGAGATTCAAAGGAACTTCTACTATTGAGCTTTTCCTCCTTTTTTCCAGGACCTTCTACCGGTTTGAAGCAGTTTGGGACAGTTCCCTGCACAACTCCCTCCTCCTCAACAGGGTGACACCATATGGAGAGAAGATCTACATGACCCTCTCTGCTTACCTGGAGGTGAGACCCTGTGCCCTCCTGTGCCATTTGAGGCAGGGCATGGTGTGTGCCCCAGATGAACCCTGGCTGGGCTGAGCCATTCCAGCCCAACAGCCAGGCCAAGTCTTCATTCATATGCTGAGAACAGGGTGGAAAAATTATTCACAGTTAATGTCTTAATGCCAAGGTATTCCTGCCTGGCAACACACGTGATGTGAAACTGGGGCTTTCCCTTTCTGTGCCTCGTTGTGCCCATCTGTGTATCTGAAAATCCTGTGAGATCAGAGGAGGTTGCTCTGGCAGTGCCACTGGTGTTACCAACACTGCCCTGTGTGCCAGGCACTTTGCTTTGTGTAGTGCAATTATTCCACCCAGAGGTGCCTCAGGAAACGTAGCACTTCTCTGCCCCAGCACCACGAACAAAACCCTTCCACCAAAACCCTTCCACCAAAACCCTTCCACCAAAACCCTTCCACCAAACCCCCCAAAATGAGCAGCTCTCAGAGCTGCCCCTCTCAGAGGGCAGCAGCGTGGCTGGCACAGCTGCTGCAGCCCCTGCCTGACTCCCTGTGCTGTGCCCCCAGCTGGACCACTGCATCCAGCCCGCCGTCATCACCAAGGACGTGTGCATGGTGTTCTACTCGCGCGACGCCAAGATCTCCCCGCCGCGCTCCCTGCGCAGCCTCTTCGGCAGCGGCTATGCCAAGTGCCCCGACTCGTGAGTGCTGCTCCCACCCTGCTGTCAGTGTTCCATGTCTGGGGGCTTTTCCTCTCAGAGGGCATGGGGAGGGTGTAGCTTAGCTTGCTTTGTTTCTTCCTTGAAACTCTACCCAGTCATGGGTTCTCCAGTCTGGTTTTGAACGTTCTTTCTTGCCTTTATTTCAGTGAAACTCTGATGGCTTCTCTCTTTACTGACCTCTTTTCCAGACTGACAGTTGGGAAGAGAGTTCCATTTGTCAAGCTTGCACACAGATGACCCTGATGCTGAGCTGGAATTCACTGCAGCAGCTGCTCTCTGAGTCCAGTGCAGGGTGGGGGGAACATTTTAGAGATCCTGGAGTCTGTCCTGTCTGTTTTATGCAACATTATAATTCAGATCCAGTTCTAACATCTATTCTTAAACTTCTGCTTTGGGGCTCACTGAATCAGAGCTGATGAACTTTGTTTCTGAAGATAACGGTGTGTTTTTGTTTCCTTCTGCTCTCCTGTGAACAGCAACCGAGTGACAGGGATCTATGAGCTCAGTTTGTGCAAGATGGCAGACACAGGCAGTCCAGGTAAGCCTGGCTGGGGCTCAGGTGTGGGTCTGAAACACTGCAAAGTGTCACAGGCAGAACAGAGGGAACACTTCTGTCCTGGTGGGAAGCAGGAGGAAGGGAACATTGCAACTCAAAAAAAACTGACTCAGGCTTTTACTTCAGGCTCAGGTTTGTGTGAAGGAGGATTCACTGAGAACTTGGCATTTCTGATGTGGGTACTCAGGAAATTGGGCATGGACCTGAGTCTTACACTTAGGGGCACAATTGCTGGCCCCTCACTGAATAGGAGACTGGGTTTGACAGCAGGGGAGTTCTCTCTTGGCCTTTGGAAGGTGTTGCTGGGACCTGCTGCAAAGATTCGTAGCTTGGAAGGAATGTAGTTCATGAAGTATCAGAGTGTTGCTCTTCCAAGATGTGGCAATTGAAGTCCTTGTGTTGAATTAGACTGGCCAGGAGCTTTCATTGTGTCTTGGTCAATAGAAGACATCTGAATGAAGGAAGAAAGACTAAACCAAGTATCTTTGGAATGTGGAATTGCAGCAAATGAAATCCTTGCCTTGTGCATTTCCAGCCAAAGAGCAGCAGTGTTGGTTCTTTGCAGGATGCTGATTGTTTCTCAGTGACATCCCTCTGGCTGTGATTTTAACATGTCTCATGTTGGTTTTCGCTGCTCAGGAATGCAGAGGAGGAGAAGGAAAGTCCTGGATACATCTGTGGCATATGTGAGGGGAGAAGAGAACCTGGCAGGCTGGAGGCCGAGGGGTGACAGCCTCATCCTGGAGCATCAGTGGGAACTGGAGAAACTGGAGCTGCTGCACGAGGTGAGTAAAGTCAAGACTGGAATGAATTCTCCCAGCAGAGAAGATCCAAAGTGTGTGACTGCTGACTCGAATCTTCAGCTCAGTCTCAGTGTATTCAACAAAGGCAGATTGAATTTCTGGTGCCACTGTCAAGTCCCTTCCCTGGGAAGATAAAAAGTGGCAGCCTTGGGCTCTCAGGTGCCAATGGAAGGAATGACTGAGAATTCAGTGTGTGCAGAACAGGCCCCACCCTGGGGCAGAGGACACTGATGGCTTCTCTCACCAGGTGGAGAAGACGCGGCATTTCCTGCTGCTGCGGGAGAAGCTCGGGGACAGCATCCCCAAGTCCCTGAGTGACTCGCTGTCCCCCAGCCTGAGCAGTGGCACCCTCAGCACCTCCACCAGCATCTCCTCTCAGATGTCCACCACGACCTTCGAGAGCGCCGTGACGCCCAGCGAGAGCAGCGGCTACGACTCGGCCGACATCGAGAGCCTGGTGGACCGTGAGAAGGAGCTGGCCACCAAGGTGGGCAGGGCAGGGCAGGGCAGGGGCCCCCGGGCTGCCATGGGGCACTGCAGAGCACTGCTCAGCTGCTCAGGTGGCACAGTGAACACCCAGTGCTGTGAGAGCCTCAGGTTAACGTGCTCTGCAGTGAAATCATCCATTCCCACCAGCCAGTGCTGCTGGGAAGGTTGTGCTGTGGCTGTTCGCTCAGCTCAACCCCCTTCATGAACAGTTCTGTCAATGAAACTTCCTAATTTTATCAAGGGAAGTGATTATTCCCCTCTTCTTCTTCCTAATATTTCCAGGGGAAGTGATTATTCCCCTCTTCTCCTGGGATTTTCCACAGCAGTTTAGAATTGCCTTATTCTTTCATGAGCTGCCAAGTTGTGTCTTGGCAAATTGCCTGTGGTGTTCAGATTGCTCTGAAGATCTGACTGTACAATTCTTTCTTGTCTCTCCTTTGTTTTTCCCTCTCTGCAGTGTCTGCAGCTTCTGACTCACACCTTCAACCGAGAGTTCAACCAGGTGTACAACAGCATCAGTGACTGCAAGGTGAGGGTTCCCTGTGGGACATACACTGTGTTTGTAGCACAAGAACAATGTGTTTGTGGGGCCTGGAATCTGCTGATGCTGTGAAATGATAAGCCACTTTATATTCATTTTATTAATTTTTATCTTCAGTCTGTTGGAAGCATTTGGCAATTCAGCATCAGGTTCCAAAGACTGTTGCAGGGATTGGAGATGGTGAGGGCTTGGACTGTGGTACATCTCCCAGCTGGTCAGACTGGAAGTGCTCTTACTGTCCTCCCTCCATACACTTTCCCCATGTAAAAGGATAAACTGACTCTTAAAAATTCTGCCTGTAGGCACAGGGAACACCCAGCTACAAACTGGACAGTGTCATATTCCATTGGGGCAGTCAGGGTGGGAATAATCACAGGTGTGGGATGTTACAAGCTTTGTCTGCAGAGTTGGTACTTGATTTATTTATTTACAGTTGTGTGCAAAACTTTGCTCACTGAGTAGGGAAATGGCTGATGGAAAGACCTTTTTGTTTCCTGAGCTGAGTGCCCCGTTCAGGCAGGGCTGTGACTGTCCCTGTGACTGTCCCCCAGTCTGTCCCTGTGACTGTCCCTGTGACTGTCCCCTCTCTGTCGCTGCAGCTCTCGGACATCTCTCCCATCGGGCGTGACCCGTCGGTGTCCAGTTTCAGCAGTTCCACACTCACCCCTTCCTCCACCTGCCCCTCTCTGGTGGACTCCAGATGCAATTCCATTGATCAGAAGTAAGTGCAATGTATTAACAGGAAAACATCACTTTTTAGTGCTTCACAGATCTCTTGGCTGTTTGCTTATTTTTTCCCTCCTCTTTCCTTCCTTTTCCCTGCTTTCAGATATTTCTCTGTACAGCCCCCCCTTGTCTCACTTCTCCAGTCCCTCTGCACAATTATTTTACCCCATTTTGTTCTTTTGAAGTTGTTTTTCCCCTCTCTGTGCTGGAGGAACACTCAGATTCTTGTCATTCCAGTGGCCAATGCATCTGCAGTGTGCAGAGTCCACAAGTTTTTTCAGAGGTCTGTTAAAAAGATCTACCAATAACAACCCAAATCAACCAGTTTGGCCAGCAATCTCTGGTTGTCTTTCTCAGTTGCATCTATGGCAGGTATTTTTTATTGAATTGGGAATAACATCTTAGTGAAAGACATGCAGTTTGCACCTTCTCAGTTTAACATCCCCCAGGGATTTCACCTCAAACAATAGGCTGTGTTATTGTAAGTTTTATTCCGCACATAGCAAGAAAAAAGGCTATTTGATGTTATGCAAAAGGATCCAAATGTCCTACAAAAATTCTGGGCTGGAGGATGGAACTCCTAAGTCAGGCTGTGCTGTAAAGGCACTTTGAATTCCATTGTCACAGTTGCTTTCTTGGGATTTACTTTTTCTTCTCCATGTTTTTTAAAGGACACCAGAAGCAAATTCTCGTGCCTCCAGTCCCTGCCATGAGGTGGAACAGTTCCAGATAATTCCTGCAGTAGAAACTTCCTACCTTGCCAGAGCTGGGAAGAATGAGTTCCTCAACCTGGTTCCTGATATTGAGGAGATCAGACCAGGGTAAGTGTTGTCACTGTGTAGCTGTGGCTCCCTAAGCTGTCTCAGCGGCTTCCTGTGGGTTCTGTGCCCCCTTAGAGGCGGAGGAGGAGCAGGTGATGACAAAGCTGCAGAGCCCTGTGTGGAAGAGGCGGGACTGGGGGAGCCTCTGTTGGGGTTTGATCTCTGCAGGTTTCCTCCTCTGCATCTTCTTAAAGAGCAGCAATTCCAGTGACTTAAATAGGGTGTTTGTTATCATCAAACCATGGCTGAAGTTCACTGAGAGATCTTTAGGGTCCTTCTTTCTGCCAGACTTTTGCATAATAATTAAAGACACAATTCAGCTTGTTCCAGAAGAGCTTTCTCTGAGTGCTGTTGCAGGCAAAGCATCCTAAAGACCCAATGTCTTACACAGTGTTTGCAGTTAAAAGGGATACTCAGTAGGTGCCTGATTTAGGGGGAAATCTCTTCCTGTTAATCTGTGGGTTTGTTTTTTCAGCTCTGTGGTCTCCAAGAAAGGATACCTGCACTTCAAGGAGCCTCTGTCCAGCTCCTGGGCCAAGCACTTCGTGGTGGTTCGCCGTCCCTACGTTTTTATTTACAACAGTGACAAAGATCCTGTAGAAAGAGGAATCATCAACTTATCCACGGCCCAGGTGGAATACAGTGAGGATCAGCAGGCCATGGTGAAGGTCAGTCTGAGAGCTGCTGTTGGCTTTCCCATAGAGCAGGAACATTACAGGTAGTGGGGGATCCATAATGTCAGATGTGTCATCTCTGGTCCTGGGAAGATGCATCTTGGAGGATGTTTCGTATCTGCTGATTCTGCCCACAAAGTTCCCAGGTTTTTTTGGGTTTCTTGTGTGTTGGACACAGCCAGAGCCTGAACCTGACTGCTCTTACACATCAGATCAGCTTTGAGCAGCATGTGTTGGTATCATCACCCTGTGTTTGGTTTGTGGAGCTTCCTCTGTGTGGTGTTTTGGGTTGTGTGTCGTGTTTATTTAAAGAAAAAACCACAAAACGACACACACAGACACTGCTCCATCCAAGTCCACACTCACAGGTTAAAACAACATTGTGTGTTAATGACTAATAATGTTCTGGAAATGACCAGAGAACTTAAAAGAAGGACAGTAGGTCTTGTGGGGCTGAGGAGGGTGGCAGGGCAGAGTCTGCCAGAGGGGAACTGATGGTGCCTCAGGCTCTGGGTACCCTCAGTGCCCTGAGCTCCCCGAGGGGACTGGTGGTGCCTCAGGCTCTGAGCTGAGCCCTCCATGCCCTGCCCTGTTCCCTCAGACACCCAACACGTTCGGGGTGTGCACGAGGCACCGGGGAGTGCTGCTGCAGGCACTGCACGACAGGGACATGAACGACTGGCTGTACGCGTTCAACCCGCTGCTGGCGGGCACCATCCGGTGAGAGGGGCACAGGGGGGCACAGGGAGGGCACAGGGAGGGGCACAGGGGCAGGAAGGGGGCACAGGGAGGGGCACAGGGGCAGGGAGGGGACACAGAGGGGGCACAGGGGCAGGGAGGGGACACTCCATGAGCAGGGGGCTGGGCATAGGGGGGACAAGGAGGGGACACACCATGGGTAGAGCTCTGGCTGGGCAGGGGCAGGGAATGGGCACACCACCAGCAGAGGGCTGGGCACAGGTGAAGGGAGGGGGTCACACCACTGGGACAGGGAGGGGGATGCACCACGGGCAGGGTCTGGGC
This sequence comes from Hafferia zeledoni, assembly GCA_035583235.1. NCBI lineage: Eukaryota > Metazoa > Chordata > Aves > Passeriformes > Thamnophilidae > Hafferia > Hafferia zeledoni. Next base: position 6,558,804 of record JAWWEV010000056.1, read on the forward strand.
ACCGGGGGGACAGGGAGGGGGGCACACCACGGGCAGGG
>JAWWEV010000056.1:6558941-6583265 GCA_035583235.1 Hafferia zeledoni
GGGCACACCACGGGCAGGGGTCTGGGCACAGCGGGGACAGGGAGGGGGGCACACCACGGGCAGGGGTCTGGGCACAGCGGGGACAGGGAGGGGGGCACACCACGGGCAGGGGTCTGGGCACAGGGGCAGGGAGGGGGGCACACCACCAGCACAGGGCAGGGCACAGAGTTTGATCTTGTTTGGAAGAATTGAGGGACTGAAGGAGGGAGGAGAGTAGACAAAAACCCCAAACAACAGAAAACAAGCCTTGGGTTGCAGGAGCTGCAGGAACTGCTGCTCTGCCTTGTGACATTCTGAGCACCCAGGCTGGGCATGGGTGGGATGCTCCATGTGGAGGCCACAGAATGGTTTCCTTGTATTGCCAGTTCACACATTTACAGTTTCCTGCTGTCTCTGTGCATGCAGGTCTGCTCTGCCTCTGCAGGCTCCTGGTGATGAGCTAAAGCACAAATTCTCATTTCCTTCCCTTTTTTGAGCTTCTCCAGCAGCCTCCCCATTAACACAGGCCCCACACAGCCCCTGCTTGCTGGACAGATACTAATCCATTGCAGTAACTCTTTCTTCAATAAAAAACCCCTAAAAACTAAGCTGTCACTGTCCAGCACCAAATGATTCCTGAGCAGTGTAGCCCTGGAAAGGTTCTGTCTCCCCTTAAAGGCCCCAGCAGAGCAGTCACAATTTGCTCTCGTTACAGCCCTGGAGAAGTTTTACTTTCTTAACATACGGAGTAAACCAGGACTGTAGGAAAAGATTTTCAAAAAAAGGTGGACAGACTGTAGGGAGGGAAGCACAATAACCTTCCAGAACTCACCAGCTCCTTCCCCTTCTCTCTGTGCAGGTCCAAGCTGGCCCGGAGGCGCACGGGGCAGATGAAGTACTGAGGCCATGGGGGTGTCACCTGTCCCTGCCCAGCCCTGGCACACACAGTGTTCCCCCTCATTCCTCTTTGTGATTCTTGACAGTTCTCTTGTATGTAATCCTGTGGCTTAACACCCCCTGCCCACTCCTTCAGCACATTTTCTAGGTATTCTAACCCCCCTTGTTTCTTTTCACCTGTACCAGAACTGTACTTGTAGCATGTGGCCAAACAAAAAGAGAAAGAAAAAAAAAATCAAAAAAAAGGAGTGATAATGCACGACTCTAAAAAGAAAAAAAAAAAATTATTTTTTCTTATAACAATTGTTTTCCCATCTCAACTGACCTTTTGGTGTCTGTCCCACTGTCTGTTGTTGTCTGCCTGGACTGCTGCAGGGTTTTCATTCACTCTGGGACTTGGCATGGTCATTGTTCCCTCAGGGCAAAGTTCCAGTGCCAGGGAAAGAGAAATTCTTCAATGTAGACATTACCCAGCCAGGAACTGCAATAGCTCCTCAGGCTTTCTGGATCCAGCCTCTGATTTAAACTCTGTTGAAAGCTGGTATTAGACCAATCTGTCTGGGCAGACTGGATTTTGGAATTTGTGCAAGTTTTTGGGTTTCCAGGGTCCAACAGGCAAAGGGATAAGCTGGAAAAAGACAAAGAACAAACCAGGAAGGACTGGCTTGAAAAATCTGCCTTGAAACTCTTGCTGTGGGGTTGTAGATGAACTCTTTCCCAAAAGAGTTTCCACCAACACTCCTCTGCTTCTGGTTGAGCTGAGCTGACTGTGCTGACAGGTCATGTGGCTGAAATATGAGATAAAATCCCCCTGGTTTGAGGTGCTCAACCTGGTATTTAACAGCTGGAGAGCATTAAATAGGAATGGAAGTGTGGATGTTCCCTGGAGCAGGAGATCCCCAGGGCTCCTCCTGCTGCTCCTGGTCCTCCTGAGTTGTGCAGGAACACTCTCGCCGTTCTGGGAGGTTCAGGGCTGTCCTCGCTGTGTCGAGGGGGCTGGAACCGTGGCCTGGTGGTGCCTCCCTCACCTGTAACACTCAGGTGTGACCCCACCTGCTCGTGGGGAGCACCCTTGGCCTCAGAGGCTCTTCTCACACCCAGCACTCCCAGGCAGCTCCAGGGACATCCCCAGTTCCTTTTGGAACAGCTCTCCTCATTTCCCTCAGTTTTCATCAGCTGAACCCCCTGGTGAATTGGAGCTTCAGAGTTAATCCTTCCTGGAGGACAGATCAGTGAGTGGCATAATTGGCTTCCTGGACAGCAGCTGGGTGGGGTCAGTTCTTGACCTACAGTTTTAAGTTCTCCTTGTGGCCAAAACTTTGGCCTTTGCCCCAGGAAAGGAAAAGAGAAGGAATTTCCTTTCGGAGGAGGGAACTCCTCTCCCTGTCAGCGTTCAGGGAGGTTGGGGCTGTGTGTGGTTTTTTCTGTGTTTCAGACTGTTGTGTTCTGCTTCCCTGGGCTCTGGGAGGGCTGTGAGCCCAGGGGTGTGCAGGAATTCCACCCAGAGGTTCCAGCCTCTCAAGGGAGAGGTAAAAGGGCTTTGTTCCACTGCTCCAGTGGGCACATCTTGGCACAGTCCAGCTCCAGAGGGTCCTTTGGATTCAGGTCACACCTCAGCTGGTCATGCTGTGCTTTGGGAATTCTGTGGCCAAGTGTTGTGGGACTGGAATCCCCTGAGCAGGTTTTGGCTGTGTGGGGTGTCCATTGTTCAGTGGAGAGCAAAGCAGTGAGACCTCCTGCCAGCAGGGAGGACAGCCTGGCACCTGCTGGGATCTCTCTTTGTGCATCTCGAGGTGGTTCTCAAGCTGAATCCCACTCTCTGCTGCCTCTGTGGTCCTCAGCTTTATCTCAGAACTGGAAGTCAGAGTGGGGGAGCATCCTGGGGACCCAGGAGTGTCGTAGAGATGGTTTGTTGGTTTGGGTTTTTTTCACTTTTTCCCTTCTGTTTTTCGTCTTGTTTAACTGTGTGTGACTCTAAATACAGTGATGAGAATCCTTTGTTATGCAATGATGATAAAGCACTTCCAGTGTGTGGATAAGACTGTTTGTCCTGCAGGAAAGCTCCTCACACTGGAGCTGATCTCAAGAACTGGGTTAATTCTGAGCATTAAGTTGTTGCTGCCACCACCCCTGTTCATGATGGAAGTGGAACCAGTTGGAGAGCAGAGTGGTTGAGGTGGTGGTAGGTTGTGACACACTGAGAGCATTTTAACTTTTATCTTTTTCTTTTTTTTAACTAGAAGAAAACTAGTTTGCTAAGTCTTTGCTTTGGATGAGCCAGAGAGTGAACCAAGTGGTTGTAGGCACTGCACAGAATCCTGATGAAGGATCTTGCTTTAAAAGCAGGAAGAGGCTGATGCCTCCTTTGTGCAGAGCTGAAATGTTACAGCTGTGCTGCACAAATGTTGCTCTTCTATCCAAACCCACCAAGCAGCTTCTGCTGACTGGATGTCTGTGTGGACAACAGATCATCAGAGGAGCAGAATTCTGGTTTTGAGCATCAGTACCTTGTAAAGCTGCACAATCTGTGGCAAAACAGGTCCTGTTGTGTGGAGTTCCAATGGGCATTACTGTTTTCTAGTCTGACATAAAGGCAAAGTTTTTCTCCAGTTCCTGAATCCTGCTCTGAGGCATTTATTTGAGTTCTCCTACTTAAAGGTGGACTGAAATCAATCCAAGTTTTCTTTGCAAAGATAACAAAGCAAAAAAACCTCAAAAGTGAATTTCCATTCACTTGGAAGCTTAGGCCAACATACCAGAAATGTCTCTTTGGAAACAGAGCCAGGAAGGGAACATGTGCTGAGCTGTTTTCTCCTTCCACTTCCCAGCCCACCCTGGCTGTGTGTGTGGAGTCCAGAGTCAAACAGCTCTTGGGCTCAGCCTCTGGCATGAGGCACCTGCTCTGGGCCTGCCAGCCCAGGGGGCACCACAGCCTGAGCCTGGTGGGCTCCTGTGGGGAGAAACTGCTGGGTTTGGGTCTTTATGTCCTCTGCAGGGAAGGAGAAAACTGTGCTTTTTGTCCATTGAAAATTACACTGCTGAAGCTGCCTGGATATTTAAAAACTAAGCTAATCCTATACTGTATTTTAGAAATGCACTTTATGTCCCTTTCTAAAGAAGATTCCTCCATTCTGGGATGCAGAAGTGAAGGGAGTCCTATTTCCAGACTGCTGAGAAAGGTTTTTTGTCAATATCTAATAATCCTGATGACTAATTAGCAAGGTATTTCAAAGCAAAGACTTTACTTTTTGCTGCTTGTTATCTAATTTACAGGGATTTAATTTTATGTAATGTATTGTATATTTATACATCTGTAATTAATTGCACATTAGATAACAAAGAGGATCTAACACCCCCTGGTACCACACAGATAACTGCCCATGCACACACCTCTGTCTGGGTCTGCTACACAGCCTGAGTCGTGTCCTTGGGGCTGTGGTGGGTGTTGGTGGGAGCTGCAGCTCTTGCCCTGCAGCTGGAAGGAGGAGGGTCCTGCAGGGGGAAAAAGTTGGGTCCTGCAGGGGGAAGGAGCAGGGAGGGTCCTGCAGGGGGAAGGAGGAGAAGAGTCCTGCAGGGGGAAGGAGGAGGAGGGACCTGCTGCTGCTCGGGAAGGTTTGCTGGGTGTCCCTTGGACTGGGTATCCCTTGGACTGGGTGTGCCGTGTGTGTCACATCTCCCCGTTGTAGTTCCCAACCCAGTCGTGGTCTGGCTGTGCTGTCTGTAGCAGGAATGTATTAACTTTGTGCTTCCTTGTTTAAAAAAAAATCAGCTGTTCAAGAACAGGACTGACTTGTTTTTGTTCAGAAGGCCATTTATGCGTTTGGAGTGTTGGAAACCAGAACCAGTCCAGCACCAAGCAGGTGGTTGTGTCAGTGTTGTGGGAACAGGTTTCCAATGGCCATGTCAGTGGCTGTGCATTCCGAAAGCTGAGCGGGTGGAGCTCCTGAGCCTTCAGTTCCCGGCGTGTCCCAGTGAATGGCTGAGCCTGGGCAGTGCTGCCCCTGCCTCCTGCTTGGTGGGAACCAGCCTGGCAGCGGAGGGAGGGAGGGAGTCCCGAGTGCCCAGCACTGCCCAGGACCAGCGTTAATCCCACCTGCCTGTCCCTCCTTCCCGTGCAGTTGGCTGTGGCTCCCCGGTGTGACACCAGCCCTGCCCTGCCCCCTGGCCCTGCAGAGCCCTGTCCTGTCATCTCTGTACACAGCTATTCGAGGTACTCGCTGTATAAGTGGCCTTCTCGAACAACTCTCTGCAAACTGATTTCATCCCAGCGAAGGAGTGTATCAGCAACACTGTACATTAATTTCAGGTTTTCATTTTCTTATTTTATTTTGTAAATATATCTGATATTTGGAGCTTGAGTATACAAAATGTAAATATAGTTCATGTATTTGTACTAATTCTGATCCATTTGCTGTATAGCCTTAGGTGTGCAATGCAGATATCTAACTGTGTATGGTAACCTTGCACCACTGAACTGTTAGTGAACGAGGTGAAACAATAAAGGTACAACCAGTGCATTAGCAGGTATGGTGTGTGCTCCTTCACTGGGGGTTAACTGCTGGTATCTTATGTTGGTTACCTGTTTACAGAACCTGTCCTGAACAAGCTGATGCTTTGGTGAGAAGATTTGTCAGAGAAAGATGGGAGGCCCTTCTTGGGGCTCATCCTTTCCCCTCTGGTGTCTTACACAGCATTTCTAAGTACTTTGTGGAGGCTTCAGAGGATTCTTTTGCTTGAAAAATTAGTCTTGTCACAGCTGCCTGTACTGAACTCGCTTATCTGGGGGTTATGGTTAAAAATGAGGGGGAATGGATGAAATCAAACCACCCAAACACAACAGCGAAGTCTGAGGCACCAGCCCTGATGTGTGGGGAATCCCTGTGGAGGGACAGTCTGGGGGACAGGGAGGGACAGTCCGGGGGGACAGGGAGGGCCATCCCGGGGCACAGTGCGGCGACATCTCTGGGGAACAGGGAGGGACATCCCTGGGGGACAGGGAGGGACAATCTGGGGGGAGAGGCAGGGCCAGTCCTGGTGCCGCCCCCGCCGCCGCTGCCCCTTTAAGGGGGCGTGGCTCCCGCGCCATCGGCCCATGGGCGTGGGGCGGGGCTTTCCGGGACAGCCAATGGGCGCGCTCGGCCCCGCCCGCGCGGCTGAGGGGGGACCGAGAGAGCCCCAGAGAGAGAACCCAGAGAGCGCTGAGAGCCCCGAAGAGAGAACCCAGAGAGTCCTGAGAGCACCGAGGGAGAACCCAGAGAGTCCTGAGAGCACTGAGGGAGCCCCGGCGGAGCCGCAGCCATGGCCGAGTGAGTGCGGACCGGCAGCGGGTGCTGCCGTGGGCTCTGCCGTGGCCTCGCTGTCCTGCGTGGCGAGGCCGCGGTGGGGAGAGGGAAGGGGCGGGCAGGGCCCGAGCGGGGTTCGCGCCGGTGGGCGGGAGGCTGTGAGGCCGTGGGACTGTGAGGCGAGTGTGGGGCTGTGAGAGTGTGGGCCTGTATGTGAGGCCGTGGGGCTGTGTGTGGGACTGTGTGTGGGGATGTAGGACTGTGAGGTTATGGGACTGTGGGGCCGTGTGTGGGGCTGTGGGGCCGTGTGTGGGACTGTGAGATGTGGGGCTGTGTCTGTGTCAGAGCCGGGAGCAGGAAGGTGCTGTGAGCCCAAGGCCCGGACGGGACAGGTTGGGTTCTCTGCGTGTCTGTGCAGGGCCAGGGCTTGGCCTGGGTGATCCTGGTGGGTCCCTTCCAGCTCGGGGTGTTCTGTGATTGATTCTGTGCTCTCTTACAGTCGTAGCTGTAAGGATCAGCTCCAGGCACAGCGTTTAGGAGGGGCTGGGCTTGGCTGGCAGGGGCAGAACAGCCTGGCAGAGCATGGCTGCTGCTGCTGCTGGGTCACTGCTAATGGGACTGACCTGGCCTTTTTGTTCCACATTCCAGAGCTGACATTGCTTTGATTGGACTGGCCGTGATGGGGCAGAACCTGATTCTGAACATGAACGACCACGGCTTTGTGGTAAGCAAAGGAAACCTTGCTCAGAAAAGCTGACTCAGCAGCCCTTGGGATTGGAGCTGAACATTTTGTGGGTGCTTTTTCCCTTCTTGTGTGATGATCTAACAGGTGCTGTTTCCTCCTTGCAGCTCTGACCTGTGCTGCCCTTTGCCCCGTGGCAGGGAAGAGCAGCAGTGCAGGCCTGCACTCAGCTGGCCCCTGATATGTTAGGCATGAATTTTCCTGACGTTTGCCTTGGGCTTGGCCCTTAACCACAACTTCCCAAGGCACCTGCAGGGACATGCTCAGCTTCATCCCTGCTCTGTCTCTGCAGGCAAGGGGGAATTGGGAGAGCACAAGATGCTGATCTTTGCTTGTATGATTTGTGTTCTGAGCTAAAGCAGCTGTTCTGTGGGCAGCTTTTATTAACATGTTTTCCTCCTCTCCCAGGTCTGTGCTTTTAACAGGACTGTCTCCAAAGTGGATGATTTCCTGGCCAACGAGGCCAAGGGCACCAAAGTGATTGGGGCTCACAGCCTGCAGGAGATGGTCTCCAAGCTGAAGAAGCCCCGTCGTGTTATCTTGCTGGTGAAGGCTGGAAGTGCAGTAGATGATTTCATCAATAAACTGGTCAGCCAAACATTCCTTCTGCCTGGGACTTCTTGCTGTCTTTTGGAGCAGTTTCCTCTGGAAGCTCTGATTTGTCATTAATTAGATTTTTGAATGCATGGAGAAAATCAAAATGCTGGTTTATTTTTTGCAGGTGCCGTTGTTGGAGACTGGAGACATCATAATTGATGGTGGGAATTCTGAGTACAGAGACACCACGGTAAGCCTGTTTGCTGCCCACAGTGAAGGAGTAAAACACACACAGTTCTTTCTCCTCTGATCATCAGAAGAGTCAGTCAGAAAGATGCCATCACCTCTCTGCTCAGGGAAAGCCAAACTGAATTATTTCTGCAAAATTAGATCATTAAAAAACAATTGTTACAGTAGTTAGGGACTGTTCTATAAGAATATTTTTAAAGAAGTTACTTAAGTCATTAGAGAATATTTTTATTGACATCTTTTAAAGAGTGAAGGCTATGTGGATTTGTTGTTATTTCTCAATCCTACATGGTCACAGGACAATCCAGTAGGACAGAACTGCTGGTTTGGCTGTCTTGGTTGATGGAAGCAGCAGAGTAATTATCTGCTTGTGATCAGGCTGTCACTGTAGTGGTTATAGAAGCTACACTCAGATATCTGGGATGCTCACAGGAAAACACTGCATTCAGATTGGTACTTCTACATCTGGTAAGGGCTGCTGGTGTTCATCTTTCTGCTTTGGCATTCTGATCTTGGATAAGTGGGTTGGATGTGCCAGTGAGGTTTAGTCCTTGGGGATCTCACAGCTCTCCTGAGTGGTCTCAGCCTTTGCCTTTGTCTCTCCGAGGGAATTATCTGCCCTTATGGTCATCTGTGCTTCCACCTTCACTCTGCCATGAGCTCTGCAGCTCCACCTTGGGCCTAATCTGCCTCCCCCACATCTTTGCACACAACAGGTGCCACCTGACACTTAATTCTGAGCCTTTTCCAGCCTCAGTGCTGCTCTCTTCTATCTGTGCTTAAGGACTTGTTTTCTCAGTGATTCCCTTTTGCAAGGATCCCCCTCAAAGCCACAGGAAGTTTCCCAATGCTCCCTTTGGTGTCTGCACAGGCTTTCTCAAGGTTGGCTTCTCACATGTCCAAAGCAGAACTGAAAACTTAACTTTAGGTGTGAATTGCTAATCTTTGTTTGTAAGCTGTGGTATTAAACAAAATTTAATGCTGCTGCTCTGCTCTTTGTTCCAGAGACGTTGTAAGGAACTGCAGGCAAAGGGCATCTTATTTGTGGGAAGTGGCGTCAGTGGTGGGGAGGAGGGTGCCAGGTATGGACCTTCACTCATGCCAGGAGGAGCCAAAGAAGCCTGGTAAGCAGGAGCTGCTGTATTTCCTTCTTCAGAATGCAATAATCATCTCTTCCCAGTGAGATCTGAGGGAGGGAGGGAACAAGATATGTTGCCATCTCACTTCCTCAAGGCTCGAGATTTCTCAACCTAGAGAAATCCTGGGTCATGGGGCAAAGCTGAGCCTTCATGGCAAGCAGAGCAAAGGCAGGTTTTTCTTCCACAGGCAAAAGCAGGACCTACAGAAATCTACAGGGAGAAATGTGTGCCTGGGGAGAAAGGAATTTTGTTTGAATTTGAAACAAGTACAATTCCATGTTTATTTTTCTCCTTTGAAGCCCTGTCCACTTGGGAAGCTGCTAACCATGAACTGGCAGCAGCACAAGTCCTGCAGTGACACATTGTGAAAGGAGGCTCCAGTACATGTTTGTGCTGAGTGTTGAGCACATCAGTTCAGCTGCAAGTTCCTGCATGCTTTGTGCTCCTGGTGCTGTCAAAGACTGTGCACCAGTGCTCATATCACTTTATCCCTGGATGCCCATTCTCTCTGAAAATACAGAAAGAAAAGGTGTGTCCAGGCTCTGCCTGAGCTTTAGAATCTCTTGAGTCCCTGTCCATTTGCATTAGTGTTTCATACCTGTGTCAGCCTGTTCAAATCTGATGGCACAAAGCCATCAACAACAGTAATTTGCTGCCTGATCATCTTTTTGCCACGAACAGCTCAGCAAGGACAGCTTCTGTTTTCAAAGGGAGAAGATATTTGGGTCCTTTAAGTGCATTAAGCTTGTCTGCACAGTGGTGCAAACATGACTTCATTGTCCCAATGTCTTGCAAAAACTGTCTTTTTTTGAGAACCATGTATTGACATGGCTGTGTGGTGTGTTCTCAGCCTGCCAGCTGCCCTCAGCCCAGGCTGCCTTCTGGCAGGTTACAGGAGGAGAAATCCCATCCATACTGATGAATGTTATCTTTTTCTCTCGTGCTGTTTGTGCCCCTGCCTGTGTGCTGAGGTGTGTTGTTTCTCCCCACAGGCCCCACATCAAGACCATCTTTCAGAGCATTGCTGCTAAAGTGGGATCTGGGGAGCCTTGTTGTGACTGGGTAAATATTCCTTTGACACTGACCTTAACCTGGGGTTAGATCCCTGCTTAGGGAGTTTGGGTGCTGAGGCTCCAGTGTTTGTCCATAACAAACCCAGTGCCCTCAGGTTGAGTTGCTGGCTCACTGGGTTCATTTCCAGTCTGCCATCTCTGATAACTCACACCATGCCATGGGAAGACAAAGTTTGATGGCTGGGGGAGCTCAGTGGGCCTGTGACCCACTGGTTTGGGTTAGCAGTGGGTTTGCTTCCTTCCCTCAGGGAAAGGAGGCCGTGGGCAGTGCCAGGCCCTGGGAGTGGTGCTGGTGCTGATGGGACTGTGGGATGTTCCCTGGCAGGTGGGAGATGAGGGTGCTGGACACTTTGTGAAGATGGTGCACAATGGCATTGAGTATGGGGACATGCAGCTGATCTGCGAGGCCTATCACCTGATGAAGGACGTGGTGGGCATGGAGCACGACGAGATGGCAAAGGTGAGCTGCATGGTTGGGGCCTGGCCTTTCCCTGTGCCCTGGGCTGTCTGCCCCGGGGGGTAAAGCTGCTGCACATCATGAGGGGGATCCTCCTGACCTGCCTCCTGCAAGGGCAGAGCACAACATTCCTGAGCTTGCCAGGAGGGAGGGAGCAGCAAGCACGGACAGCTGAACATTAGAGGAGGTGTCTAAACTGTCCAATTTTACAGCTGATTCCTCCCCAGAAACCACCTGCTTGTGTAGAGATATCAATTACTTTGCCTGAAAAGAGCTAGTGAAGCATTGAGCATTATAATCAAACAGACAAAATGGATACATAAATCAATAAATCAGTTGATGTATATTGTAGATGTGTAGCAGATTGGTGTGTGTATATGAGTGTATGTGTATATATGTGTGTATGTGTGTGTGTATATATATATATATGCATAAACATTTTTTCTCCTTTTCCAGGTGTTTCAGGAATGGAATAAGACAGAGTTGGACTCTTTCCTGATTGAAATCACAGCCAATATTCTCAAATTCAAAGACAGTGATGGCAAATTCCTCCTCCCAAAGATCAGGGACAGTGCAGGACAAAAAGGCACAGGGAAGTGGACAGCCATTTCTGCCCTGGAGTACGGAGTCCCTGTCACACTCATAGGTGAGTGTTCCTCCAGCTCTCCCACAGCAGGGCTTGGCTCACACAAGAGGCTTTTCTGGGTGTAGCTGTTGCAGCTTTTCTGCCCTTGTTGCTGATTTTGGCTGCTGGGCTTGGTTTGACCTTGTTCCTTTGCTGGTGGTGCAGTTGTCACCCCTGTGTCCGTGGTGTCCCCAGGGTGCTGTGAGGACTGGGGGACAGGGGGACACGTCGTGCTGTGCTGGCCGTGCTGGGACACAGGAGCTGTAACACACCTGCAGCACAGTTACAGTGCCCTAATAATACCACAGGTCCAGTGTGGGCTTCCCATTCAGTAATTCAGTGACTGACCAGGTGCTTTGCTCTCAGAATTGCTTTCATTTTCATGCTTTCTGCACTGCTTTTCCTTTGCCTTGGCTGGTCATATCCTGAAGATAAGAATTATATTCAGTAGGTAAAAGAGTAACTGCAGTGTAGCTATCAAGGAAACATGGTTGCATTACAGCAATAAAACAAGTTCTGTAAATGGTTTCAATACTTTGCTGCAACTGTAGCCTTTCAGTTCTAAGCTTGAAACAGTGTTTCTTGCTTGTGCTCTTAATGTTCTCCTGTTTGGGGTTCCTGCAGAGGTGGAGGGTGGAGGAGACACTCCCTGATCAGTGCTCTGCAGTGCCAGGAGCCTTGTGAGGGCCGATGAGCTGATAGGGAGGTGTGTGCCATGGCCCTGGTGCAAACGTGGCTGCTCCCAGGGCAGTGGCTCTGTGTGGTTTTACTACATAAGCATGACTTGGCAAACCTCCTGCACAGTCACGCTATTCCTGCTCTTCCTGGCTGCTCCTCCCCAGGGTAGAAGGAAGTTTCTGCAGAAATGGAGAGGAGCCAGTTGTGATTTAGATGTGATATGTTAATCCTGCTGCAGGGAGGATTCAGAATCCTGTGAAAACATTACTCATTCTTCTTTTTTTATTGTTGTTGGTTTGATTTTGGGGTGTGGTTTTTTTAGTTTGGTAATTCACAACTCACTTGAAACTGGAACAGAAGCACAGATTAGGACTTGCTTGCCTTCCTTCTCCCAGACCCTGAAAGGGAAAATTTTTTCCTCTTCCATTTTACAATGTTGTCATCAATATCAATTGCAAAAAAGTACAACTTAAACCAGCATGATTAGGAATTGCCTGAGCCAGATCAAGAGATTGTCACTCAGGCTTTCTCCTTAGCCCTGACAAATGACATTGATTAACCTGCTTAGTGATGTTATAAAACTTTCTTATGGGCTTCTGAACACCAGTGATAGGGCCCCACCAGACTGTGAATCTTTTTTTCTCCTATAACTTAACCTGCTGATTTATTCTTGATTTGTTTGCCCTTGTGACCGTGTTTCCTGTGGCTCATCAGGCAGTGGCACTGACTGTGTGCTGAGCATCTCAGCCTCTGCCAGTGGTGCTCAGCTCTGTGACTCTGCCCCCTCCTGCCCTGCCCACAGGTGAGGCTGTGTTTGCACGGTGCCTGTCGTCCCTCAAGGAGGAGAGAGTGCAGGCCAGCAAGCTGCTGGCTGGGCCCAGGCTGGCCCAGTTCAGTGGGGACAAGAAGGCCTTCCTGGAGGACATCCGCAAGGTGAGCCTGGGTGGTTTGAGCTGCCCCAGAGCAGGGGGGGGGATGCTGTGGGCCCTGGGGAGCAGCTCCCGCTGTTTCAGACCAGCTGGTTCCTGAATTTAAGTGTTGTGCATTGCCTAGTGATGCCCACAAAGCATCGTGTGGCCTACTCCTGACCAAAGAATAGTCCTGAGGGAGTTCAGGTCTAAGCCACAGAGGGCAGTGGTCACTGCCTGGGGTGCAGAGGGCAGAATTCATGCACAGCAGCTTTTGCACCCCTCAACACTCCTGTCTCTGCAATGGGTATGGTCTCTTGATATCTCTCTCTGCTGAGACCAAACCTTCCAACAACTAGAAAGGATGCTTTGGTTCTCAAATAGCTTATCACTGAAGAGACATGGACTAAACACAGCATGTTTGCTATGAAGTTTCTTGGTCAACTTTGTGGGCTCCTCTCAGAGTGTGAATCTGGGGTTTTTTAGGCCCTGTATGCGTCCAAGATCATCTCCTACGCTCAAGGCTTCATGTTGCTCAGACAAGCAGCCAGGGAGTTTGGCTGGACACTGAACTACGGGGCCATTGCGCTGATGTGGAGGGGCGGCTGCATCATCAGGAGGTACTGCAGGCCAGGGCTGGCTTTGTGGCTGAGGGGACATGATCAGGCAGTTTGGTTTGTGCAGTGCTTGGCTGACAAGCCTGGAGATTTCACTGAAATATCCATGGAGTTACTCTGCTGATGGAATCCTGAGAGGCTGTTTCTGTACAGAGACAACACTAAAGGTTACCAGATGAACCCACTATTCTGGGGGCTTAAAAAATCTGCTGCAGATTTTCTTTGGCCTTTGTAATGTTTGGAATCTAAATCAGGCTGAGTGATGATTTTAGCACTGTAAGTTTTGGATTCTGGGCCTTTGAGAGCTGTAATATTTATGCCTGGTTTCCTTCTGCCTAGTGTGTTCCTGGGAAAAATCAAAGATGCTTTTGATAGAAACCCTGACCTCCAGAATTTGCTGTTGGATGATTTCTTTAAGACAGCTGTTGAGAACTGCCAGGTGAGTTCCAAGGAAAGGGGAGCATAAAAACAATAGTTTATAGTGAGGACTGTTGTGGTTCTTCTCTTTGAAACTGGCCAAGCTGTGATTGCAAACTGAAGGTTTCCATTTTACTGTTACAGAAGAGCCTTGGGCTCTACCAGTTCAGAAGAACCACAGTATGAGGCAAAGCTGCCTGGCCTGTGTGAACATTGTGATGCACACAGATTTCTGTTCCAGTACCATTGTTTGCAGTACCCCCAGAACAGCCTTCTTTGGGCCTGGCTCTGGCCAAACAGTGCCCTGGTTTTGATGGAGCTGACAGGCAGAATTCAAAGCAGATGATGTGGCCAACAAAGAAGCCATATCTTGTCATTAATAATTCTTGTAACTGATTCTGAATATTCCATGCAAGTTACTAGATCAGAGGAACAATTATACTGAGGATTATCCGTGTCTGTGTGAAGTATCACACTGACCTCTTGTGCCCCTGGGTGAGCCTTGTCCTGGGCTTGCTGACAGGTCCTGGAAGTGCCTCTGTGTTTGCTGAGAACATTCCCTGCTGGGTTTGTGCTTTTGGGGTGCTCTGATCGTGTTTATGTGAAAGAACAGCACTCTTGCTCGAGGCTGTGGTTTCAGTGTGTGCCTCAGCTCTTCTTGTCCTGTTGGTAACTCTTATCTTACTTGCCATTATTTTGGATCAACCTGGTCATGTAAAATCTGGAATCTCCTGCTGCATTTGCACAGACTTGGTTATTAGATTTCACAGAACATGAGATAGCACATGCAGTTGTACTAAAATAATTCCTGTGCCTGCACTTAGCTCTGAGCAAGCCCTGATTAGTTTGTTTTCCCTTTTTTCCCACTCCTTTCCCCTCTCCCAGGACTCCTGGCGCCGTGTGATCAGTACTGGAGTGCAGATTGGAATCCCTATGCCCTGCTTCACCACAGCACTTTCTTTTTATGATGGATACAGGCATGAGGTACTGCCAGCCAACCTGATTCAGGTGGGTACTGAAAGAGCAATTCTGGCTACTGAAATATCCTCATGTTACTTGAACACTGCTTTAAAGGCCTCAGTGGCAGAATGTCCTAATCACTCACAGTACAGATTGCCCAGTATGTTTCTGCTACACATGAAATTCATCACAATAAAACATTTAGAGATACCTGGATAAAGAACACCAGAGATAGTGGTGTGGCAGTGCCCAGCATGTGTCAGTGTCCCATCTGTGAACCAAGGGTAGTGATACCTTTGAATCAAAGTGGTTTGAAGAGAAGTATCTTTGAATGTTTGCATGTATGTAAGTGCTTGCTTTTTAGATTAGTACCAAGCAGAGGTAATATACTTGTGTTTCTACAGAACTCATAATACTAGATATCAGTAAATGTTTCACTCCAGTCATTTTGCTAATAATGAGGAAATAAGTTTGAATGTTATGACTTGTTTTTAGTACTCCCACAGCCAAGTGTCAGTGGGTGCAATCCTAGTGCTCCTGTGGCCATGACACTCGTGTCTCTGTGCTCCTGGGGCCGTGACACTCGTGTCTCTGTGCTCCTGGGGCCGTGACACTCGTGTCTCTGTGCTGCTGTGGCTGTGTCACTTGTCTCTGCTCCTGTGGCTGTGACACCTGTGTCTCTGTGCTGTGACACTCATTCCTGTGTGTGCTCTCACTCCAGGCACAGAGGGATTACTTTGGTGCACACACGTACGAGTTGCTCTCCAAGCCTGGGGTGTTTGTCCACACCAACTGGACAGGCCACGGAGGGAACGTGTCCTCTTCTGCCTACAATGTCTAATGGAGACCCTGCCACTTGAAGCCAAGATACTGTAGATCTCAGAGATTTCTCCTAGAACGTCACTTTTTACTGTACTGCTCTAGAACTTGTGTTTGGACACTTTTGTAATAACTTGTGGGAATATTTCATATGTAAATGTATATCTCAATATATATATATATATCTCCTATAAGAAAGCTAAATAAATTTAGTATAAAGGTACTGAGGTATTTTCTTTTCACTACTGCTGGCCAAAATGTCTTTGTGCAGTATTTAATAGCCTACAATTTATAATGATGGTGTTTTTGTGGTATTGTAGTACATAGAGCCATAGGGATGGAGGCAGAGACAAGTGGAGTTGAGTCTTTCCTGAGGTGGAGTGTCAGACAGCACAGCCCAGCAACGCGGCACAGGGGCCAGGAGGTAAAGGCTTCCCTTTGGTGCCGTGGTTGGTTGTGACAGGCAGGAACTTGGTTCTTACAGCTCTGGGTGCTCCCTGTGGGAGGGAGGCTGTGAGGGACAGGGCTGGTTTGGGACAGGAATGGCGTTCTCCCCTCAGCTGCTGTTCCCAGTTCCGAGCTCTGGCAGGAACACTCGGCCGTTTTTCCCCACTCTCCCTCGTTCTGTGCCTCCTCCTCCCACGGGAAATTACAGATTCCTGCAGCAGCTCGCAGGGCTGGCTCTGCGTTACATCCCGCGCTGCAAGGAGGGGCCGAGGGGCGGGAACCGGCGGGGGGCGGGAACCGGCGGGGGGCGGGAACCGGCGGGGGGCGGGAAACTGAGGGGCGGGAACTGTGAGGGCGCGATGGCGGCCGAGGCGGGCGACGAGGAGCGGGAGCTGCTCACGCAGGTACCGGGCGGTGCTGGGCCGTGAGCCGCTGGGGCTCTGGGGGCTCTGGGGCTCGGGCAGAGCGGGTGTGTCACTGCTGCCCCTGCCCTGCTCCCTGCAGAGGCTCAAGGCGGCCGTTCACTACGCGGTGGGGTGCCTGTGCCAGGAGGTGGAGGAGGACAAGGACGTGCAGTTCAGCAAACAGAGCATCGCGGCCATCTCCGAGATCACCTTCCGGCAGTGTGGTACCTCCTGGGTCACCTGGGGCTGCTTGGGTTACCTGGGGTTACCTTACCTGGGTTACCACGGTTACAGCGATGCTCCCTGTCTGTTCAGGAGCCACTGCTGGAGACGCGGGGCTTTCAAATAATAGCACTGAATTACGTCACTGCATTAGGTTTTTAAAAGTACAAAAAATAGTGTTTCTAGTTTTCAGAGTTGCAAAAAGCATTTAAATGTATGTGGAACTACTGTGTGGGTTCCTGCCTGTGCGAGGGTGGCACCTCATAACCATTCTCTGACTGACCTGGGTAACCTGCAGTTACACCTTTGTGACAGCTCTTGTGTCATCTTTGTGTTTTCTCTAGAAATCTTTGCAAAAGACCTGGAAATGTTTGCAAGGTAGGCATGGCCTGTTACAAAGGCTTTCTTCTTTTGTGTTAGCTCCTACATAATTTTTAAAACTTGGAATTCAAGGTTTAAAGGGTTCTGTTGGCTGCTTAAATAGTGGCTGTGAAGTGAGGAAATAGATAGTCCCTGTAGGTACTTCCTGATCTGAGAAGGTCATTTCTGTGGTACAAGTGCTTGTTTAGATGAATGACTGTATATAATTGTTAAATGGATTAGTACTGGATGGTTTGGGGGTTTGGGGGCATTGCTGACCTGCCTGTGCTTCACCTGGTTGCTCCAAGGGGGTGTTTTTAGTTCAAACCTAACACAGTGACCTGCTGACAAGTAAGAGGGAACAGGACAGTGGTGCTTGAAGTTCTGCTTGCTAAGTTTTCACACAGGAAGTGTGGGAATTAAGATGTACACAAACAAGCCTGATAAACCAGGTTTTGTGCATAGTTAGAGAGGCAGGTGTGGTTTGCTGGGTCCACACTGAGCCCCTTCAGTCACTGAATTATTCAGTGCTCTCAGTGAGATGCTGTGTGGCCTCTTACAGACAATGCTGACAAACATGGTAAGGGCTGGGTTTTAATTTTATGTAGGCATGCAAAACGAAGCACAATCAATACAGAAGACGTGAAGCTTTTGGCTAGAAGGAGCAGCTCTTTGGTGAGATTCACTGTATTTTCTGTCTCACAGCATTCTGAAACCAGTTAAGAGCATTTGAATGAAGGATGTAGATGATGAAGCTACTGTTGTTTAGGCAATTTCACTGCCCTACTGATGCTGAATGGGCACAATCCAGTGATTTCCAAACTTTCATCTTATTTCACCTGCTGACCCTCCCCCCACTGTGGGAACACAGATCTAATTGCAATTCAGGAATTGCAGAAGGGTTGCTGAGGTTCCAAGTACAAAAGTGCAATAAACATCATCAATCCTGCACATGAATCACTTTGCTTCTTCCTGACTTTGTGTTCCTTTGTTTTAGTCCAATCTCAGGAACAGCCTGAGTCTGCCTTGGGGTGCTGAGCCCCCTGACATTAACCCAGGGATCTTGGAATCATTGCATTCTCTCTTGTGCTCATCAGTGGGTTGAACTCACTAATATTAGGACATCCTGTGCATGGAGACCTGGAGAAAAATGCCTCCAATACCAATTTTAATTTTATGTGAGGAGATTTTTTCCTTTCATATGTGATTTGAAATATTCAAGATGAACTTGCCTGAAAAGGCAGAGTAAATGTTTTTTTGGAGTCTGTCATCTTTCTTGTAATAAGAATTTGCCCTGTTACTTTCTGTTCAACATTTCTCTCTAATTTCAGTAGAGGACTGATCAGTTTATTGTTCTCAGCTAAAATATATCACCCAGAAGAGTGAAGAACTTGCATCAAGTAACATGGAGCAAAAGGAGAAGAAGAAAAAGAAGTCCAGTGCAACCAAGAGGGAGAGAACTCCCAGGGAAAAAGAAGCAGCTGTGACTGAAAGTGAAGATTCCAACATGTCATGATTTACCTTTCCAGTCATGTCTCAGGTCATTTTCTCTTTATTATCCTAGAGAAACCACAATTAGCACGTTTAAGATTCCTCTTGCAGGTTAACACCAGTAATGAATCTTTAGGGTGTGGGTGAGCACTATTAGTTGGATTTTTATTGTTCCAAAATGAAAGCTCTGTCAGAATTCAGTAAAGGTTGTGGCCAAAATGCCTTAATTGCTCACAAAAAGTATCTGACTGTTACTAAAATGAAAATTTTTTTAAATAAAGAGTTTAAAGCAGCACATTCTCACTGAACTATAATAACTCAGTATGTGTAGCACCCTCCATGCTGCTACTTAATTTCTCCAGGAACTGTCTGATTTCTTCTTTGCTTCCAGCTTCGATACTTTTGCTCAGGCATTTTGAATATTCAGGTTTTAACAGCCATCTCTCTCACTTGTTGTCTTGACAACTGAAACATGTTTTGTGTCATTTCCATCTCTCCTGTCAGTAATTCCCATTTCCAGAGAGCACCGTGGCCCTGGAGCAGAGGCAGACAGGGATCCCCATTGCCCTCTGCTGGGCTGGCAGAGCCTTACAGGGTGCGAGAGAGTTGTACAAAAGGATTACAGAATAATTTGATTCAAAACAAGCAGATTTAAAGACATAAGTAAATAGACAGAAATAGCCAAGTGAAATGGGAAGCTGCTCAAGCTGCTGCCTGGGCCAACTTGATCCAGCAGGAATATTGCCAAGCTCAGTCTAAAACATGCAGCAAGAGAGGAAAGGCTTGAGCATTGTTTCTCTTGCTCAGCCCTTGATTCATGAGTCAGACTCTTCCTTGAGGCCACTTATTCCTTCCTGAAGGATACAGCTTAGGACAATTCTTCCAAACCAAGTTTAAAATCAGCAGGTTCTCATTTTAGTTAGACTTGGATCTTAAACACTACCCCAGGATAAAGAAGGTGCCAGATGACAGAATATTTTTGATTGCACTTGAGAAGTTCTAGGTGTGGACTTTGTTTGAAGAAAGGAGTGCACTTTCTAGACTGGAGTCCCTTGGCTGTTCCTGACATGGAACAAGAGCAGTGCCCATGTGCAGCCTTTCATTCTTGCTCTGGATTGGAGCTACTAAGCACGAGTGGATAAGGAAACCCCCCCATGCCTTTTGTAGGCTGCAACTATCCCATACTGACCAAATAAAAGCAAGTGCTGCAGTGCAGAAGAAACAGAAATGTCAGGAATCCCCATCTCTGGCTCTGTGTGGGAAACTTTCCACAGGGGCTCTTCAATACCCTCCCTTTCCCCATCCCAGACTGTTCCCCTTTCAGGGATGAGGTTTCTTTTAGAAGAATCAGCACATCCTTCAGTTATAGCAGCTGGTGGAAATATCAAAACTGGCTCAACAGCACAATAAAAGCTTTTATTGATATTAGAAAAAAGACTTTAACAAATTTAAAAATAAGCCAGTTAATACAAATGATTAGGAGAATAACACAGCAGGCCAACACAAGTCTGTCCCACAGCCTCACAAAGCAATTATTTCCACCTTTGCTGGGTTTTACAAGTTAGTTCTTACACAGCACCCAAGAAAAAGCACCGAAGTTTAAGGACTTGGAATTTCCTTTAACTGCTGAAATCAGCATGAGAATTCAAGTTCCCAGATCCAGGTTGGAGCTTAAAACCCCTCTGCCCTGTCCAGAGCTGTGCCTTGGAGTGTCTCCTGGAGATCCTCCACCTTTGCACTGCAAATGGTGGGAGGACAAGGTGAGCTCCAGGAGCTGCATCCACCAGTGTCAGATGGAACCTTCTGGCTCCCAACCAGGTTTTCAAAGCTGACCCCCTACATGCTGTGTTTAGCAATACCATTGTTCCAGTATTCTGCAAAAAGCCCAAATCCCTTTGGTCACACATGATCTGAATCATCACAGGAGCCTAAGCCTCAGGACAATGTCCAGATTTCCCCTGGCTATGGCCAGACCACACTCTGCCCAGCAAGCTGGGGCTGCCAGGCCGTGTCTCTGTCCTGATTCTGATGCCAAAGCTGAGCTGCCCAGAGCAGTGCAGGGTTATTTCCTGCGTTTGGAGCTGGGCCAGTCCCCCCAGGGCAGGGCCTTCTTGCCCCTGGACGTGCTCCGGAGGGACTGCAGGGTCTGCACCTGCTGGAGGCGCTTGGAGAGCTCCTGGTCACAGGCTGCCTGCAGAGCTCCAGCCTTCTGCTTGTCCCAGCCCAGGGCCCAGGCCAGGGCTGCTCTGTCCTCCTTCAGCACCAGCTGCAGCAAAACACATTCCTGAGAGTCTTTGCTACTGATTCCCCACCACCAACCCTGTGCCCTCATTAACAGCAACGAGGTGCCTGTGCAGCTCTTCGGCACTGAAGGACCCTGACATTGGCTCAGTTGGTTAAAACTTGGTTGTAATATTGTCTGTGATTCTGTGTTCCCAGCTTTCATCACCTACTCCATGGGCTATTGGATTCCCAGTATTCTGCCAACACTCAGAGCCTGAAGCTCTGTTCTTCTGTTCACAGGAACAGAAAGCAGTTAGTTCGTTTTTCCAGCAGGGAAAAGCCAGGGCAGGAGTTCACAGCTTGAAGGGACACCTTTCTAATGGTTACAGTTTGGCTGGACATCCCCAGCTGTGGGGTTATTTACAGTTTTCAAAAATAATGAGTTGTTGATTTGGGATGTATAAAAGAAGTAGAGCTAGATGAATCTGCATACAAAAATCCACCCTGCTGGTGACACAGCTGACTGATTGGTCAGGGACCAGAGCCAGGATTATTTTGTGGCTTCTCAGAGATGTGGAACAGCATCAGCTGGTCCCAGAGCAGTTACTGAGGGAGGGAGATTCAATCTCACCACATTGAGACTCAGATCTACTGACATCAGGGCAAGGTCAGCTTCCCCTACAGCCTCTCTCTCCAGAGGCAGAGATTTCCCTGCATGTGGTTGTGTCACTCTCACCCACCTCCAGATCCTGACTGTCCAGGCAGAGCTCTGGGGCAGGTTTCTCTCTCAGAGCAGCAAGGACCTGGTCACTGAGGGCTGTTCTGCCTGGAGTGCCTGTGCTGCTGGTTCCTGTGTCAACCACATCCATCTCCTTCCTCGGTGCAGCCTGAGGTTCTGAAAAGGAGCAGAATGCATACAGTCCCTGACAAGTCACCTGAACTGCTCTGATGGGTAAGGTAGTAACATATGCATTCTATCTAGGTGCATCCTCTAGCTTAAGAAATCCATAATGCTAAACATGATTTAAGTTTTCTCCCAGTATTCTATTTTCAAGAACTGTTAGAAATGTGACACAGCATCGAGAGGACTCACCTGGCCAGAGCATTCTCACACTATTTACATGACACAAACACACTGCACCAGCTTGTCCATCAGCCCCATTACCAGCTGCTGAGCAATCACTCCAGTCCTTCACTCCACCTCACTCCACTCAACTATTTCAGGCATCTCTGGAAAGCTCCTTCTCCAGCATCCCCATGCTCCCTACCTGCTGCTTTGCTCAGGACACTGTCCTCAGTTTTCAAGGCCTCCAGGTAGAGCTCCAGGAGCTGCCTGGACTGTCGTTCCTCCTCCCTCCTGTCCAGCACCTGCTGCAGAGTCTCCTGCAGCACCTGCGTTTGGGCTTCACTTTGGCCAAGTTCTGCTGCCAGGTCTGAACGTGGCACATCAATGAGCACCTGAAAGCAACGACAGTGCTCCTGAGCAGCCCATTCCATGGCAGGGACTGCAGTGCAAACAGCAGGCACAAACCCTCCTGACACCCAGCATGTTCCACAGGGATCCTGGACAAGACTCCATTCTTCACCAGAAGCCAAAAGGCATCCAGGCAGCTGTGGAATCATGTGCAGTTTTAACAGAAGTCCTTCAGCCCTTCAGAGTGGTGAGGATACTCAAAGGAAAGGCACCTGGGAAGCTGCAGGAGGACAAGGGGCAGTTCTTGCCATCCCTCCCCACAGACAAGGTGTGAAGCCAAGGACAGGGACGGGGGGTCTCCCCACTGTACCTGGAGATCTTCCTCTGACATCAGGATGATGCTGGACAGGTCACCCCTCAGCTGCCTGGCCAGCTGCTTCCACTTCTCCCCAGCACTGTCCACTTCATCCACAGCCCCCGAGAGCCAGGATGTTCCTCTGTCTGACACGAGAGCCATCAGTGTCCTGGGCCAGCCCTGGTGCCCCTGAGACAGCCCAGTGCCACCAGGGGAGTCCCACACCCCCCTCCCCTTCACCCACAGCCCACCTAAGCTCTTGCCAGGCCATTTCTCATCCTTGGCCAGTGCCACAAACTTGGTGTTGGGTGGCAAACAGGAGAAGTAATCCTCATCATCCACAATGGTGCCATCCTCTGCCAGCACCAAGGTGATGGGCTCCCTGGCCTTGTCAATGGCCAGAACACCACAAGCTGCACAACAGAAATAAAAAAAAAACCTTAATGAAATGACAAAAGCACATAGCTCTGCCCTTTTATTACCCCCTGCACAGAGCCAGGCAACTCTGAGGGACAGGCTGGAGCCCAGAGCTGCCTGCTCACAGCTCTGCACATCAGCCCTTTGGCAGCACAAACACTTGGGTTTCCCCTCTAGAAATGGCAAAACTCATGTTGGTAAAGAAACAGCATGAAGTGCTGGAGTCCTACCGAGGCCTGGGCAATTATTAGAGACCAACTACCATGGACTGGAAGTCACACATTAAGGTAACCCAGACACGTAACAGCATGGAATGGTAGAAAGCCAAGATTTTTTACAAGATTTTGGCAAGGACACTTAGGAAAGAAAGCTGAAAAGGTCAAACTGAGGAAGAGTATGGACTGGGGAAAAAATCTGGGGGTCTTTGGGCCTTTTTTCTCTTTCATTTCTGCCCCGAATCTCTCAGTTTCACTTTGGGGCTCATTCGGGTCTGATCCCCACCCGACCCTCCCCGTCTCACTTCGGGGTCGCTCCCCCGGTCCGGCTGCGGGACAGCGGCTGTTCCCCCGCACCGCCGGCCCCGCAGCCCTTCCCGGGGCCCATCCCCGCGGCTCACGCACCCTTGTCCCGCAGCTCCCGCAGGCAGGACGCGGCCACCCCGCGCTGCTCGGGCCCGTCCCGGCGCCGCACCACGCACGGCTTGGGCTGCGCGGCCATGGGGGATGCGGGACACGGGCACACCCGCGGGGCCCGGCGATGTCCCCGCAGCTCCCGGCACGCGGGGGTGTCCTGGGGGTGTTCCCGCAGTGTCCCTGCAGCTCACGACACCCGGGGGCGTCTCAGGGCTGACCCGCGGGTGTCCCCACGATGTCCCCGCACCTCACACACGACACCCGCGGGGCGCAGCGATGCGCCGGCGCTCGGCTCGCCGCGCCTGCGGCAGGGGCGGGCGCTGCCCCGCGCGCTCGGCGGTGGATTGGTGGCGGCTGGGAAGATGGCGGCGGCGGAACGAGCGGAGCAGCCGGGGCAGGTGAGGGCAGGGCCGGGCCGAGCCGGGCAGGACGGGGGGCTGGGGAGGCTCGGGGTGGGCTGGGGGGTTCGGGCACACCGCGGGATCCGGGCCGCACCCGCCAGCCCTGCCCTGCCCTGCTCGAGCGGCGGCGGAGCGAGCGGAGCAGCCGGGGCAGGTGAGGGGAGGGCAGGGCCAGGCCGGGCAGAACGGGAGGCTGAGGGAGCTCAGGGGGCTCCGGGGGGTCCGGGCACACCGCAGGGTCCGGGCCGCACCCGCCAGCCCTGCCCTGCCCTGCCCGAGCAGCGGCGGAGCGCGCAGGGTGCAGGCCGGGCCCGGGCACGGGCAGGGAGAGGCTGTGGGAGTGAAAGGCGCGCGGGTCCTGAATAAAGGGGAAATAAAGGCAAATACACCGGGGAGAAGGGGCACGGCGGGCCAGGGGACACGGCTGAGGCCGGGCTGGGGCAGCCCCGCAGGGTCTGGGCACTCAGGGCTGTCCCTGCCGCCCCTGAGAGGGCCCCGCGGGCCCGGGCAGGGGGACCAGGGATGGCACCACAGCTCTGTGTGTCCCGGGCAGGGGGACCAGGGATGGCACCACAGCTC
>JAWWEV010000056.1:6583866-6607101 GCA_035583235.1 Hafferia zeledoni
ACCAGGGATGGCACCACAGCTCTGTGTGCCCCGGGCAGGGGGACCAGGGATGGCACCACAGCTCTGTGTGCCCCGGGCAGGGGGACCAGGGATGGCACCACAGCTCTGTGTGCCCCGGGCAGGGGGACCAGGGATGGCACCACAGCTCTGTGTGCCCCGGGCAGGGGGACCAGGGATGGCACCACAGCTCTGTGTGCCCCGGGCAGGGGGACCAGGGATGGCACCACAGCTCTGTGTGCCCCGGGGCAGCCCGAGGGCAGCAGGAACGCGGTGCGTTGTGTTCAGTGCGTGTTCCTGTGTTTGGAAAAGTCTCCTCCAGCCTCTGTGCCCTCTCTGGGTGGGTGTGCAGTGTGGGGGCTCTGCCACTGTCACCGCCCTGCTCACAGTCCAGGGTCACTTCTCTGCCTCTGCAAACTCAACCCACCTCAAACCAGTGGCCTCTGGAGCAATCCCAGTGTCCCAGAGAGGCTCCTGAGAGGTGGGGTTTGGGAAAGGCCTGTCAGTGCCTGCAGGAGGGAGGGGAAAGGTCTGGCTGTGTGAGCAGCTGGAGGGAGAACAGACACAGAGCTGAGTGTCCCAGACACAGAGTGTGCCAGGACACAGCTCGATGTGCAGCCCCTCACCCTGCCCTGCTGTGCCCACTCACCTCGAGCCTCCTGCTCAGCCCTTGTTTTGGACTGGGCAGGCTGAGTGCGGAGGGGACACTCCTGAACTGAATGGGAATAAATCACATCAAATCCACGCTCTTGGGTAACCAGCACAGTGTGGGTTGTGAAAGGCTGCGTTGCCAAAGCCCCAGAGAATGGGCAGCGTTGCGTCACCCCAGTGCTCCCCTCAGCCCCCCCGTGGGGCCGGTGTTACAATAATCCACCCCTCACACTCCAGGGAGTCCTTTCAGAGGGGGGAAACCTGAAACCACCTGGGCAGTCTGCAGGGCTGACAATTTCTGAGAAACAAATCAGGTTAACTGGCAAATGTGGTGGCCTGAGGAACACTTGGGTTCTCATCTCCCACTGCTGCACATTCCTCATCCAGAGCTCTGGGAACTTCAGTGCCCTCCAACTCTGTGGGCTTGGGTGGGATTTGAGAGAATCTTGTAGCTTTGGCTGGAAAAAGGGTGTGACTGATCCATGTATAGCAGTGGATGAATTCCCAAGGGGGCAATTCTGGAATTAAACAAAGCAATGCAAACACCTGTGAGTCTCACACAAGACAAACACCACTCCTCTCCCTCAGCCCTGGCAGTTTTGACACTGTTATCAATGCTTGCAGTAAAGAAAGCTGTGCCCATTGCAGACTAAACGTTCAGAGAATGTAATAAAATATTTGCTTTGTGCCACTGGTGATGGTTGTGTATTTATTGCCAGGCTTTGGGCAGGAGGCTGTGAGTGGTGGCACTGCCTCACTTAACTTGTTTATGTTTGGGTCCCATCATGTTTTCTGTTCCAAATCGAGTTAGTTTAGATGCTGAAAAGGGAGTGTCAGATGTCTTATGGCTTATTATTTGTTTTTCTTAGTTTAATTTTCTCATTCTCATGAATTAATCCATTGCCTCAAGCACTGTGGCCAGGGGGGAGTGTTGCAGCTCAAATGGAATCATTTATGTGGACAGAATTATGTTCTAAAGGCAATAAACATTTCTACCAGAGATTTTAAAATACTTTGTTTTGTTTAGAAATCATGTTCCTTGGGCCTTTAGCAATGTCCTTACTAAAAATAAGCAAAGATCCTTTCTGTCTGTCACTGCTCTTTATAGTAAAAGAGAGGGGAGGGCAGGATGGTGGTGTAGCCTGGGAGCAGAATTATTGATGTCCTGGGCAAGTTCTCACTCAGTTTTTGGGGAGCCAAATCCTCTTCTCTTTCCAAAGCTTCATTATGCCCCCTTTGGGTTGAGTGCCCCCAGCTGTGTGTTTTCTTTGTGTGAGGAAGGAGTTAAAGGGAATTCCCCAGGTGTTGGAAGGTGCTTGATTGGTTGTTCCAGACTATTCATTCCCAGCTGCATCATTAGCCAAGGCACAGGTGGATTTTCCTCCCCACTCACCTCCTGTAGCTCTTGGCTGTTGAGCCTCTGGATTCCGGGCCTGAAGGGCTGGTTTTCCTGAAGGTAAATGCTCTGTGATGTCCCTTGTTTTCCTTGCACGCAGGAACTGCTGGAAAGGGTGGAATGTTCCCTGACTTGTCCCAGGGCTGGCACGTTGCAGAGGGTGACAGTCCCTGCCTGCCAGGACTGGTCCCTCAGCCTTGTGCCCTGGGGATGGGCCCTCGCTGGGAGCAGAGGGAGGTGCAGGATATTTGAGTTTCTGGCACCCTCTTGTGGTAAAAACTTGGGTTTATCTCCATTTTTTTGGTGTAGTTTGTAGATGGGAAAGAAACCCAAACTTGAAACACTGTGAAGGTTTGGTATATTGAATAAAAGAGATGAACAGAATCGGAGGACGAAAGGTCACTTAAGGACCTGGATGCTGGACCTGATGAGTGGGTTCCCTTTTCTCTAACTGAGCCTCAAAACTTGCCTTCATTACTAATCAAAGTGCATCTTTTCCCCACTGAGGTCACCAGAATGTGTCACCCCTGCTAGGACAGGACACCTCAGGTGAAGACAACGTGGTTTAGACCATCTTAGCACCAGGGTGATCCCTTTTGAAAGCAGATGGTTGACCAGGATAAGTTTATTTTATGGTGAAATGTGTCTGTGCTGTGAGAGCTGGCACATTCTGGTTACACACAGATCAGTCTGATGGGTTTGGCAGTGAAGGGAAGCCCAGGGAGTCACTCTGTAAAACCTGGGACTGTGGTAAATGTTGTGCCTGTTCTGGAGAAGTGACTGAACAGGAGCAAAACTGAAGGTGAGCCTGGAGAGTGAAAGCTCTGGGAGTTCAGGTCTAGTCCAAGCTTTGTCTGACTGTCCTGCTTTGATCAAGTTGTTTCTCTTTCCTCCTGTCCACCACCTGTTCCTGCTGTGCCAGGTACAATGTTCAGCACCTGCCCTAAAACTTCATCTCCTAATCCCATGTGGGAAGCAGGGATGGTCCTGGGGCAGTTTGGGAGGTTTGGGAAGCAGGGATGGTCCTGGGGCAGTTTGGGAGGTTTGGGAAGCAGGGATGGTCCTGGGGCAGTTTGGGAGGTTTGGGTAATTCCTGCCTGTTGTGAAATCTCTGAAACGATAGTGCAGAAAACAAAGGGTGCATTAGTGGATCACAGAAATGACTGAAATATTTCAGAATTTGGGTTCAGGTGACCACCTGGCATCTCTCAGGAGTCTTGCTGGCTCTCATTGCTGGCTCCTGAAGCGAGTTCTGGGAATCCTCTTGCTTTACATGGGGACTGCTGGAATTAACATTTTTTTTTTCTGTGCTTCTGAGCTTTTAGTCTTCCGTCCTTGCCAGCAGTGCTGCTGATGGCAGAGACAGGTGCCTGTCCCCCAGTGCTGCTCTCAGAGTCCCGTTCCCAGGCGGTGTTTCTGGGCTGTCCATGGGGTGGCGATGTGTCTGTGCTCACTCCCTGCTGTGTTTGTGTTCCAGGCCGGCCCCTGCCCCGCCGCCGACACCGCCGCGTCTCGGGAGCCGCTGGTGAGTCCCTGCACAGCCAACACAGCATTGCTTGTTTATGACATAATACTCATGAGCTGTTCTCTTTGCCACGTCATGTTTCACCTGTTATTTGGCTTTCCTGAGGAGCTGGTGCTTTGTGGAGAAGGTGTGAAGGGCTGTAGGTGGCCCTGCTGTTCCCCCGGAGCTGTGACCCAAAGCCATCCCCTGGTGCTCCCCTGGGCCACTGCCCTGGGCTGGAGCTCAGGCAGCCTGTCCTGGGGGCTGCAGGGTGTGCTCCTGTCAGGGCTGATTGAGGGAAGAGGCTGAAGAAAAGAAAGCCTCGTGCATCAGAACTGAAACTGAGGTTCTTGGTGCTGGGGTCTAATTAAAGCCCCTCTGCTGCTCAGAAACCTCATCACGCTGTCTTTGTATCCAGAGGCACTCAGAGTGAGCTTGGAAGTGTTTATCAACTGCAAGTGCATGTGATCCAATGGTTTTGCTCTAGAAGCATTTTGGAAAGTGCTCTGGGATTTTTGGTGTGTGATGATAACTGAGAGAGCCCTGTTTTGTTTGCTCTTTTGTGGTGACACAGAGTGGGCAGTGAGCCACTGGTCCTGGAGCTGCAGTATATTGTTTTTTACAACCTTGTTTTTCCTTCCTTTCCTTCCTCTTTAGGCATCTATAACTCAGTCAGAACCTTGCCAAAATTCTTAGCCAGTGTTATTGTCCTAAATGTATAAATCTCTGAGTTTCTTCCCTGGCTTTCATTTGTTGCTCACAGTGAGTACAAACTGCTGGCAGGGAGAACACTCATGGCACTGCCCACATCCAAGTGTTTTTACTGGGGAACTCTTACCTGGGGAACTCAGGAGATGGTTTTTAAAGAGAGAGACGTGAGTCAAGGCTGTGAACTGGGGAAGGTCAATGCAATTCACTGCTTGTGAATTCTGTGAAGCTCTGCAGTGACAGTCCCTGTCTGGTAACACTGTGCCAGCCCTTAATTGCAGGGGTGTCTGTATGTGAGATTAGCTGGAGTTGTTATTGACACCATGTGCCTTGTGATGGATTTGGTGGCTGGTTCCTGGGGGGGTTGGTTGCCCTCCCATCCTCCCTTGGGAAGGTCACAGGAGGCAGCAGATCATCACAACCTGTTCTGGTCAACAGTTTGTTCTTTCTCAAGGCAGGTTCTTGCATTGCCCTTGATTTCATTAATTCCTTGCTGTGTGTGTGGCTGCAGAGCTGCTCAGAGGGAGCACGGAGCAGTTGTGTATCTTCTGTTTGGGTGGATGTTCTTACTACAGAAAATTATTCATACACTTTAAGAGCCCCAGCATAAACTTTACTCTCATGATGGTGAGTCTTACACACAGCTAATTAGAGCCCTTTGAAAGGTTGAGGTTTCCTCCTTATTTTTTCATTAATTGGGGTTTTTTTTAATAATAAACTCTCAGTCTTTGTCACATTTGTTTAGGAGTCATTATTGCTCCCAGCTGCTCCTCTCAGATGCCTCATTAACTGAGCAGTGCAGCTCTGGGAGCTAGAGGAGCTGAGCTCCCCATCCTGCCGTGCCCTCCCTGTGGCCAGGGCTGTGCTCGGGGCCTTCCACACCCACAGGAGGCCCTGGGCCACCAAACACACCTGTGGGCAGGTGGTGCTGGGCCATGAAAGTGCTCCTGGAGCCTCCAGGGCAAACTGGCAGGAGCCCTGCCAGGGGGTCTGTGTGGGGGAGCTCAGGGTGCCATCCTGGGCTTCAGGTGTGGGTTCAACAAGGTGAGGAATCCAGAGAAGGGAGAAAAGAGTCTCATGGCCAAATTCTGCTCTGCACCCCCTCACCTTTTTGGATTTAACTGGTGACAGGGCTGAGAGCTGCGTGTGACGAGGCTGCTCGTGGTCTGGGCAGGGCCTGGGGGTGCTGCTGGGGCTCCCAGTGCTGCCCAGCAGGGCCTGTGGGTGCTGCTGGGGCTCCCAGTGTTGCTCAGCAGGGCAGTGGCAGAGCAGCTCTGGGGTTTGTTGGCTCCCAATAAACCCCTTTACTGGTTTATTGTGCCCTGCTCAGCCTCCCTGGGTTTGCTGCACAGGGAGCTCTGTGATTCACTGAGCAGAGCTCTCCTGTCTGACCTTCTGATAAGTTGAAGATTATTGGTTTTTTGCCTGCTTTTCTCTCTTTCTTCTGGGTGTTCATTGACTTCTTCTGTTGTCCCTGCAAAGTGCACTCACTTAATCTGTCAATTCCTGTTACTCTCTTGATTTAGACAAAGATATTAATATGTGCAAAGCACATAGATGCAAATTTACTTCCTGAGCATGGTGAAAGAAACACCATCAGACCAAGTTAAATTGCTTGTTTGAGGTCAATGGGAAAGTTTGTTTGGAATTCCTTTACATCTCAATTTTAAAAGAGGGTGGACTGGAATAGTTTGGGATGTAACTTGTGTTGTAGCATTGTATGTTACAAACTTGCAGTAGTCACAGAGCAAAGCAGGTTAAGATCCCTGAGTCTGTACAAAATGTACTGGTTAAATGACACTTCAGAGCAGTGGATGAGGTGGCACAACCAGGACAGGGACAGTCCTGTGTCACCACTGGGGGTGAGTTAGTGGTTTATTGTATTTTCTGTGCACTTGTGCAGAAAAGAGCTCTAAAAGCAATTCCTACTTTGTTTTCAGACAAACAGTCAGAAGACTTTCAAGATGGGTTTCAATAGTTGTGACGCTCCAGGTTGTTCTTTACAAAACACTGAAGGAAACTGAAGCACAGGGAGCTTAGGTCAGAGTCTTCTTTAATGTTAGGCATGGTTTGAGTTCCAGAGATCCCAGATCTCCTCCTGAAGGTGAAGTGGAGGTTACAGTGCTTTGAGGCACTGGAGGAACACACCAGCACATAGTTAGGAAATACTTAATACTCGATATTTTCTCCTTGAAAAGAGCTGATAACGGGATCAAGGTGGACTAAAGGCATCCTGCAGCTGGGTGAGTGGGGCTGTGCAATGTGCAGAGCAGCTTGTAGAGGGCAGCAATGGCCCACAGTTCCTGCCTGGGAGAGCAGGGACCAGCTGAAGAACTTCACCCAAGTGGCTGACTGCCTTTTTAGCTTCTTGAAATAACTTTGTGCAGGAACTTGTTCTTTGGAGTACCTCTTGACTCCACATTATTAAATTCCTGCTCTGAAAAATGTTGCTGGAGATTATTAATTCCTGTAATTCCTCTGAGCAGTTGGGCAGCTTTTGCCCAGGAGCTGCTGCCTGTGCCATTGTCACTGCTATTACTGACGGCTTGTGATCCTCACAAGGTTAGAACCAAAAACTTCTCCTCACTTCTTGGCTTCCTCCTGTTCTTACCTGGGAGATCATGCCATGAGAAAACGTTTGCACTGTCTGTGGCATCTTTGTGGTACCTCAGATATGTTCATCCTGTGACAAAGTGAGGCAGCAGGAGCACAAGAGGTACAATGTCTTGTTCAAACTCCAACCTCAGTGCAGGAAATGCATCCTTCAGATGCCCCTGATGTCACACCTTCAGAACCAAGGCTTGCCAAGCTGGGAAGCTGAGAGTTGGTAGAATCCTTGGATTTGGAGTCTCTGGCTAACTCACTGGAGAAGGGCCTTTCCCTTGTTTCTTGTATTTCTCCATGTGTCACTTACATTGCAAATCCTTCCAAGCAGATTAAGCAGTTTGGGGGGTTTTTGTTTGTTTTGGTTTGGAGTGCAGGTTTACACAGCTCTTGTTGTGGTTGTACAGACCGTGTCCTCTGCCCAGCTGTGAGCCCATAACACACCACTGCTACTTGGCAGCTGCCTTTCTGGAAAAGTAACAATGCAAATATGCACAGCTTTGTAGTAAAAGGATTTTACAGCTGGAGAGAAGCAAGAGAGTTTCACATCATCAGCCACTCTCACAGAATGCCCCTCTTCTTTACGTTAGCTGTTTCATCTGGTCAGAGCAGGATTTTCCTCTGCTGTCAGTGCTCTGCTGTTTTGTCAAGCACCTGAGTGGCCTGACTGATGGTGTTCCCTGGGATAGTCCCACAGCCCACTGGAATGGAGCTTCCCTGCTTACAGTGAGAATTCCCTGTGTCTTCCTCCCAGTTTTCTGTTTGTTTTGTGTGCCACCCTAAGTGGTTCCTTTCCTCCTCGAGCATCTGCACCCTTCAGATGTTTGCAGACAGTTATCACATCATTTCTCCTTCCCCCACCCCCATCCTGGTCTCTCAGCCAAGCTCTACATATTTAGCTCATTTAATCTTTCCTCGTAAGTCAGGCCCATAATTGACAGCTCTGACATTGGTTGCACATGCTGCCAACAGGATATAAATACTTTCTGTGCGGTGATAGAGAATTACAGACAGGGCTGAGACGAGCCTGCCCCTGCCCCCCAACACTGGAGTTTTGAAAAGCCCTTTTCCAACATCAGGTTGACACAATTCCATGAGGATGGACATGGTTTGCAGTCCAGTGGTCAGTGCCAGGCACTGTAGGACTCAGAGAGGTGGTGTCAGATCGCCTGGGAAGTTCAGTGCTGACACCCTGTGCATTCCACTCTGAATTCTTAAGGAGCTGGTGGGTTCCCTGTGCTGCCCTTGCCAGCCCTGCAGGTGCCTCAGGCTGCCAGGGCCGTTCCTTGTGGGAAGGCAGAGCTGAGCT
This sequence comes from Hafferia zeledoni, assembly GCA_035583235.1. Lineage (NCBI taxonomy): Eukaryota > Metazoa > Chordata > Aves > Passeriformes > Thamnophilidae > Hafferia > Hafferia zeledoni. The sequence continues at coordinate 6,592,036 of JAWWEV010000056.1, forward strand.
CCTTGCAGGGAAAGGTCCTTCCCTGTCTCTGCCAGGAGGATGCCACCAATCCCTGAGCCTGTGAACGAGTTCAGGGTTCTTGCTTGTACTTGCAGGATCTGGGAAGAGGCTTTTAGTCTCACCCAGGAAGGTGTTGCACTGGAGGAGGAGGCAGTGGCACGTCCATGTGTGGGTACACAGGGATCTGTTCCCAGCTGAGCAGATCTGGAGGTGCTTTAGGTGACTTGTCTCCTCAGGTTTGTGGCATTCCCCTGAAGGAGGTGGGAAAACTGAAGTTGGGGAACTGGTAAATGAGGTGCCTGCCTTGTAATGTGTGTTCTGTGAGGCTTCTCAGGCTGCAGCTTCCCCAGCGGGGCCGGGGCAGAACCATTACCTGTGTTATTGCAGAGCATGCAGCATAAAGAGAGCATTTATGAAGGGGAATAGCAGAGGAAACATTAGAGCAGGGACCTTATAGCCTTGCCATTATTATGGTTTAAATCTTGACATGATCTTTATTTGCAGTGACACTGGGACCAGTAAAAGGGGTTTTTTCTCCTCCCCTGTGTCCCGAGTCCTCCTCCCTCTGTCCCTCCACATCCTGTTGGGGCTGTGGGGCAGAGATACCATCGTGGAACCGGCGGCTGTCGCAGTGCCAGGTTTCACTTTGGGTGGAATCAACCCCTTTTGACTCACGACTTGGAAACCAGATGACTCACAGAGATGCATGTTTGTTGTTTTTAATAACTGTCATTTTGCAAAATATGGTCAAAGCTTCAAACCATGACTTCTGGAGCAGGGCTGGTGTGTATTTATTTCTAATTTGGGAGGCTGTGGAATGTGTTTGTAGCTGCAGAGTCTTCCCTTAAAGTCTGAGGTAAAAGAAATTAAAGCATTGACAATACGAAAGATTCTGGAGATCATTTTTTCCTGTTACCTGAAAAAATATTTATTTTCTTGATCAATTACTCAGAAAGGCTCCAGGTGCCAAACATCTGGTGGGATTGTAGGCCCCTGGTTTATGTTTATGTTTTTTAATATATACCCAAAGGGACAGGTTTCTTGAAAAGAAAGCAGGCAGATGTTTTTAATTTGTGGAGTTTTAAAGAATAAATGCCATTCCTGCTTTATCATTTCAATTTCTAACAAAATTGTCATCTATCTCCTTTCTTTTATAAGAAGCTAGCAAATGTATTATTTTAATGGCAGAATTCCCTATCAATAAAGCCCTGTAGCAGTATGGAAAATATGAAAATATCTACACATTTAATTTTCTAGAGATTTATTACTGCTTGTACAGCAGTTTGTAAACTCTGAGCTCAGTATTAAGTGCTTTATGAGGTTTTTTTGTGTTTTACTTTCTAATTTGCCTCAAGAAGTGTTGTTGTAATTTGTGGAAGTTCTACAGGTTTGTTAATTCAGAGTGAGAATTCACAGCCACTCCCTCCTGGCTGGACAGGGGAGCACTGGCAGAAAATCTGTGTGTGTGAGAACAGAGATGGAAAAGTGTGGGCAGGGACCTGGGCACAGGAGTCATCGTGGTCATGGATTTTCCTCCTGTTGTTTCTCAGAATTGGGGAGCTTTGTAACCATTTCTGCCCTGATTTATATTCGGGGCTGTTGCAATTGCTGTTGCACAACGAGGTGCTGTGCTCTGGTCCAGATCCCCAGCCCAGCCCAGCCTGTTGCTTCTTGTTAGAGAGCGAAAAAGCAGCTCCTGGTTTAAAACAGAGTTCAAGTTCGGGCTCTGCTTTTAGCCTGAGATGGGGCATCTCTGGTGTGATGAAGCTGCTGGGAAAGGCACATTGCCTTCCTCAGAGGAAAGATGGGCCATCTCTGGGGTGGCAAAGCTGCTGGAAAGGCACACACTGCCTTTCTCAGAGGAGGGATGGAGGGATGGGTCCGTGCCGGCCGCTGCTGGATTCCTTATTCTGACCAGGAAAGAAATAGGTTCTGATCTTTATTTTTTCAAAGTGAATGTAATTGCTTGTGCAAGGTAGTGAAGCAATGGCTTTGGAGGCTTAAACTGTGCTTTCAGTGCAGCCTGAGGGAGCAGCAGGGCAGGGTTCCCCCCCCCAGGCTGTGGAGGGACCCTCTGTCTGTCCCCCAGGAGAGGAGGGCTCAGCCTCTCGCCCACTCGGTGCCTGACTTCCCTCTGGAGCTGCCAAGGAGGATGCCAATTTTTCCATTTAGCTGCCTATTGTATAGACCTTAAAAGGGAAGGTTTTAATGCAGTTGGCTGCGATATAGACTGTTAAAGGGGAGTTATTTATGTTAACTGGGCTGTTCCGGGGCGCTCCTTGGGCTGCCCCTGGATATTGGCTGGGCTGAGCCGGGCGCTATTGCCGGGAGCTGTCTCACTGACTGGGACAGAAAAGATCTGTATTTAAGCCATAACACTGCGCTGGGATCTCCCAGGCAGGATATTAATGCTAATTCATCTGCTCACCCCCTGCTGTGAGTGTTATTTGTTTAAATCTGTAGAATCCCACAGCGCATTTATATCCTCGCTAGAGTGAGCTCCGCTCCCTGTAATTATTTAACATTATATGCTGATATAAATTGTAACAGTTAAAGAATGGTAATGAGTAGCAAAAAAACACAAACTTAACCTTAGAAATGGCAGAGTCAGCTCTTAAAACAACAGCCAGCAACTTTCCCTGTTCCCTGCCTTTTCCCAAGTCCATATGCACAGTATTGTGCATACATTATGTGTGTGCGTGTGTGTTCATGCTCGCACTGGCAGCGGTGCCAGGCAGGGCTGTAATTATGCAGAATGCACTGGGAAACTTATGCACACTCTTAATTACATGCAGTGCCTACGTACAGCAAGTTTTATCTCTGTGCAGCTCAGCTCCTTGATGAGTTGCTGTGATGTGTGATTGGGGCCGGGGCCACCACGCTGGCAGAGGCAGCCCCCGGTTCTGCTGCTGCAGGGAAGGTGGCCCAGGGATGAGCTCCAGGCCATCGGGTGTCACTGTTGCTCTGTGCAGCCTCCTCGCCTGGCTCTGGGTTTGTCTGGCAGTTCAAACTGGACTTTGGAAGTGGTATTTTTGGCTATAAACATCTAAGGCATTTACACGTAATTTATATATAAAGTGCATGTCCGTACACACCAGTAAGTGGGGGTGGAGTGAGCAGATTTTTCTGCTCACTGTTGTGTGTCAGCTGATCTTTTTTGCAGTTTCTGTTGCCCATTCCAGCTTCGTGTCCCAAACTCCCTGCAGGATGGGCAGCTGCTGCTGAGTGGCTTTGCATCCTGCTCTGGAGGTGACCTGATTTCTGCTTGTAATTTGCCTGTGCACTTTAAGCCATGAGCACATGAGCACATTTTTGGATTTGTGATGCAACAACTGTGGTGTAGGAACAGCAAAATAATATTCAGTTTAGATTTTTGAAGAGCTTGGGAGCTACAGGGCTTAAAAGGAACCATACACACGTTTAAACTGTAGTGCATGTGCCAGAGCTCATTGAAAAATCAGGTTTGCATTCAAACAGTTCATCAATAGCATAAAAAAAATCGAAAGCTTAAAATGGATATGAGAAAGAAAAAACATGTAAATAGCAAAGAAAATGTGTTTTAAATAGACTTTGTAGCCTGTGTAGCTGTGGGTGGGGAGTGGAAGGGAGCCCGGGGAGCTGAGCCTGGGCTGGGTTTGCAGAGCACTGAGATGGTCGGCCGGGCTGTGTTGGCAGCGTGGACCTGTGCCAGACTTCACCACAATTCATACTGTGTCAGTTTAATAAATGCACTACTTAAATTATGAAATTACAAAAGAAAAAAGAGAATGCACTTATTCAGACTCTTAATACATTAAAAATAAGGCATTAAAACACTGCCTTTTTTTTTTCCCCTTCCAGAATCAATAATGAACAGGAAGGGTTGTAGACATTAACAGTCATGGACATTCAAGCTCTTATACATAAATTATCTTAGAAAAATGCACATAAGACTTGAATAATGTAAATACATTAATGCATTTAATAATTTAAACATTAAAGCGCATTCAGGAATCCGTGGCAGAAGCTGTTCTGAGATAAGGGACGGGCCTGGAAGTTGTGTGTGTCCCAGGATCGATGGCTGGTTTCTCCTTGAGAGAACTCCCAGGGGACAGCAGGCTGTGTCACTGCAGTGACCTGTCCTGGGAAATCCCAGGGCACTCCCCAGCTCTGCCTGCACCTGCCCTGCTCTCCCCACCACGTGGGAACACACACACACACAGAGGGAGGATCTGTCTCAGGGGCCACGGTGCTTCTGGACATTATTTTTGCCCTGTGGGCTGCAGTTTGTCCAGAAATCAGGTGGAGCAGCTTCAGAGGGTGGAAACTGGTGAGGCTGTTGGAGAGAGGGAGGCCTGGGCAAACAGTGCTCTCCAGGAACACTTGGCTCTTTCTTGGAGCCCTGACAGGAACAGGGTTGGCTCTGGTGTAATGGCAAACAAGGGAGTTTATTCAATTTTTGCCCCTCTTTGGACAGAATCACTGTAGCAGCACCTGAGGGGAACACAAAGGGCTCCTCACACAAGGTGTTTTCCTGAGGATTTTGAGCTGTGTTGTTTTTGCTGATGTAATTACATTTGAGAGATGATGTTTCCATCCCTGATGCCACTTGTGCTCAGTTCTTGGCCCTGCTGTCCTCGCCTCTCCTGCAGGCAGGTGCTCTGGAGGTCATTGGCACCCCACAGCCCCACTCGTGGAGTGGTATGAGGGATCCTGCTTAGGCCTAGATACTGATGGAGCTAATGATGGAACTAATAAAAAAGAGCTTAGTCTGATCCCAAAGGGAGAAGAGTTGGGTTGGTTAATTAAAGGAGCCTGGCACAGGGCACCTAGTAATTATAGGTGCAAGAAGTCTGAATTTGAAGAGGATGGTGCAGCTGGAGAAGGATAGGGAGGCACCCAGAGCTCTGCAGGCTGTGGGCAAGAATGCAGCAGAACCAGATCTGGAAATCAGACTCTGGCAGAATTCCTTGGTGAGTTCTTATTTATTCCATTTTTTAATGAGGCCCTGGATGTCTCCTTACGCATTGGTGTTTTTGCATGCACATGTGTATGTTCCATTCCAGTTCCACCCTATGGCTGGGAGGGTGATTTTATTAAAGGCCAGAAGATTGAGAGACAGATGTTTGAGGAGACACAGGCCTTGCCCTATGGTGGTTTGGGCTAATTAATGGTGCCCTGGCTGCATTATCGATGCTCTGGGTCGTTATTCCAGCCCCAGGAATCTGCCCCATCCCTCTGGGGCAGAGCTGGGGGCACAGAGTGAGCCCACCAGGACCTGCTGGGGAAACCCCCCTGCACTCTGCTGGAGGGGTGGGGGACAGTGCTGTGTCCCCACCTGTCATCACAGGGCCATGTCTCTTCATAGGGAAGTTCTTTAAAGCAGAATTTCTCAAACTTAGGGGTGAAAGGGCTTCAAAGGAAGTCACTCACCAGTGAACAGCTTTCTACCTGTAACTGCTGTAAGGAGCTCTGCTCCTCCTGGTTCCAGGAGGCAGCATTTATTCCAGTAACTCTCCTTTTCCTGAAGGAACTTGCTGCCATCTCAGCTGAGGGATGTGGGATGGGCCACCACAACAGATGAGTGGAAAAGAGAGTCAAGCTTGCATGAAGTTTGAGAAGCTTTGGCAAATTTTATCTTCCAGGGACAAGCTCTGCAAATATTGCCCCAAATGGATTTATTAACTTCCCCTGATGACAGACAGAGACAGTTATTTTGTCCCCAGTGGATTTCTCAGTAGGCCCCATCTGTGGAAGGGAGCACTGTCTGTGCAAAATGTATCATTAGTTTTAGTGCTCAGGACTAAATAATCAGTCTAGGAAACAGTAGGTCTTACACTGCCCTCTTTGCTGGGTGCTGTATGGGTGGATCACACTAGAAAATGAAGTTTTACTTCTAAGGATTTGGGGTCAAAAGGTGAAAAGCACCAGTTTAGTCTGAGGAGGAGGAGATGGTCCATGAAAGGAAACTGCTCTGAGCATCTGTCCTTGTGCTGACCATAGGCCTGTGCTCCTTGGCTGTCCTGAGTGTAAAACATGCACATGTGCCCTTCTTTTAGTGGTTGTGATGATGAGGAATTCTCTTCTCATGGTCCTTTCTCCCAGCTGAGGCGAGGCCTTGGCTCTGATCAGCCCAATCCTTGGGTTTTCCCAGCGGGAACAGGCGGTGCCCCGAGCACATCCCGAGCCTCCCACACCTGCCCAGCTCAGCGTCCTGGGGGGAGCCAGGGGTGTGTCTCCTGCATGTGGGAAGCTCCTGCAGGGGATTTTTCATAATCCAGGGCCTGTTGGGAAGAGGATGGAGCGATGGGATGCTCTGGACCTGCAGGGGAAGCAGAGCAGTGGGTGGGATGTCTCCAGGCTGCCAGGGCTCAGCGTTGGGCTGGATTGGGGAGGCACAGGCATTTGTGGTGAATTCTGGGCTGTATCTCAGCCTGCTCTCTGCTTTTCTGGCTTTGTCTCCGTGGGGTATGCCATGCATTATCCCATTTCACAGCCTGAACTCTTCCCCCTGTTTACGTGGGGCAGAGATGTAGGGAGGAAGGGAATCTTGACACCACTCCACCTTTTTATCTCAGAAACTCCATGTGCATCTCTCTCTGCTCTCACAGGGGCCAAGCATCTCCTGCCTTCCAAAACCCTGCCTGGAAACTGCTGATTCAAGCAGGGAGCAACTTTAGGGCCCCTTACAGAATAAATGCCTCCTGTGTGCTCCTCTGGCACTGGGATTTCCTCTCTGTTTATCCTGCTCGGATCTGCTCATGGCCCTTGACTAAACTGGGCACGGTCTGGTGGTGTGAAGATCACTTTATATGTGCCATATCCATCTCTGCAGACGTGGTGGGAGGGTAGGACATCTGAAGCAGCATATCCTGCTGGGAAAAGGGGGAAGAAAAGGATAGTCTGGCTCTTCTTTTCACAGCCTCTTGTGGTGGGATGAAGGTTTTGACAGCCTAATTCAGCATTTAGAGAAAGAACCAAGCAGAAAGATTCCCCCTCACCCACTCCTTGCAGCCCAGCTGTGACAAACTGACAGATAATTAACAAATCAAGACCTCCTATTAGCCTTGTCCCTGATGCATTAAACAGCTCCTATGTTGCATGTGTCCTTTAGCAAATGCCTGTGCTTTCTGGCTGCAGAGTGAGGTGGGCACATCCCTCCCAGAAAGGCAAAGGGATCTCTGAGATGTCAATGCACAAATATTTCAGGAATAGAAGTTGTGTCTAAAAGGAAGGGAGGTGTGAGTTGTACCATGACTGAGTGGGAGCTCCTCCAATGGAACAGAGTGTGTGGAGGATCTGGGAATACAGGACTGAGGGGGGTGTATGGAAATACTCCTGAATCCCTCCTGTTTTACAGAAAATGGCATGAATTGCAGCAGCAGCTGACAGGGCAGTTTCTGACTGGGACTAACCAAGCCTGTAAACATGACATGCCAGGAAATGTGGTTTGTGGTAGGAACAGACCTTAATACTGTGTTGTGGGCACTGTGCTGGTGCCTGTTCCTCTCTGTGCTCAGGTTGTTGGAACTGTGGGGAAGCCCCAAACAAGCTGCTTCTCTTCTCTTGAGCTGAGAAGTGTCGATATCCTGGTTCAAGATGTTCAATAGACACAGGGCTTTGGTTCAGCCTAACACATGTTACACAGAGAGAGACACCTAATTGCATCAAAGCCACTCTGAAGTTCATGTATGTGGAGCCCATCAAGCTGAAAGCATCCAGACAGCATCTGCTGTTATCAAATCACTCTTGAGTCAGCTAATTAAAATAGAGCTTCATTTTTCTGAACCATTGTTTGGCAGGAATTCGAAACAGGTCTAACCCAATTTCTGTGTGTTTATGAGCCTTTATTATATCAAAAGTACTTTTCTGTAAATGTACAGGGCAGTGTTAAATGAATTGATCCACTGGAGCACTGGAGATGCACTATGGGCTTCCTAATGATTCCTCTTTTAGCTTTTTCCAGATACACCCCAGAAAGCTTTGTCCCTTATCATGTCATCTTCCTGCTCTCTTTTCCTTTCTGTCTCACTCTCAAGAAAGTAAATGTCCTTGTATTTCTTTCTTTCATATCCTCCTCCTCCACTCTATTGGGATTTTTGTATTATTAAAACATTTACACATTTGCTGCCACATGCAAATGCAGAATAATAAACCAGGACTCTTTATACTCCAGACAGGAGCAGGAGGTCTCTCACCACTGATTCTTACCCTGAGCTCATCCCTGTTGGTTACAGGGGGTGGAGAGGAGAGGAATCTAAACATTACTGTGTTCAATCTGTCTGATGGAGGGGGTTTTTGGCTAAATTTTTTATTTTAAACACTTTACATTTCAGCTTGCAAATTCTAGGTATGACATTCCTCTTCATAATTTGCTACATACCAAGCACAAAAGTTAAAGAGAGGCAGAAATTGCTCCCTGAAGACAAGTTGCAGTCTTTGGCATCTAAGAGCTAATTCATGAATATTCTCTGCAGGAGGGGAATGCCACACGTAGGGCCAGTCCCTTCAGAGCATGAGAGTGTGAGGAGCAGCCCAGGCAAACAGCAAAGGCAGGAAATAACTACTTTTCTGGTACCCACTACAGTCCAAACCATTCATAGCATATTCTTAAGTCTTAAATTTATTTCTGAGCAGTGGATTCATATTAAAAAAAAAAAAAGGAAGTTAAGAATTAGCATCAAGTAAAAATCCTGGCAGTGATCTGTCATGAAATCCTCTCCCTGGAAAGGTAGTAAAGACTTTTAAACTTTCAAAGACAGATGGAAAAACACAAAATAAAACTAATTTTCCTGTGTAGTTAAGGAAGTTTGTTTCCTTTAACCTTGGAATGGGATTTCAGTGCATTTTATTTTGCATTAATGCAGCCTGTGCTCTGTGTGCTCATTCAGCTCCTCTGGGTACAGCCTGAAAGCAGCATGAGAAGTGGGGACTGGGACCAGTTACAGTTCTGCTGGAACCAAACCAGAGGGTGAGGTTCTGTCAGGTGCTCCCAAAGTTGTGAGGTGTTCCTGTCTCCTGTTTGGTGCTTTCAGAGAGGTTGTTACTCAGGAGTTTGCTCTTCTGTTCATAAATTTAAGTGAATTTAATGCTGACAAAAAGCAGCAGGCACAGAACTCAGAGGATGTTTTGCTGGGTGCTTTTTCTGGAACTCTTGTCATCAGACCAACTCTGAGGGTTCTGCTGCTGTGGGTGGACTAATCCCATTAGTTATTTGAGTCCCATTTTCCTTCCTGAGCCAAGGGGTGCAGTGGGACCTTCCCTTTCCAGCAACCATCTCATCTCCAGTTCCTTTCCCAGCCAAGGCACAGGAGGCTGTGGCTGTGGGAGAGGAATTTCTGGTAAAGCACAGAGGGTGAATCCAGACGCCCTCATGGGCAGAAATAATTCACCCAACCTTTCTGCTCACGTCATGGTGAGTACAGAATGAATGTGGCACATCAAAGAGGATCTTCACAAGCTTCCCAGCATTTCCTGCATGTGCAGTTGCTGCTGTAGTTGCTGCTGCAGAAAGAAGTTTGTCATTCTGGCAAAGAACACTCTTTGTGTCTCTCAACAACAACAGCAAAGTCAGGCTTTTGGTCTAAGGATCCAAAAGCCCAGGAAATGCATCTCTAGGTCTCCTCATCCATTTGGGACCTAATGAAATATAGAAAATACTCAATAAAAGCACCTTTATTACTTTAAATGTTTAAATGTGGAGTTTTTAGCCATCAAGTTAATGTTTTTGTATCTTTTTTTGATTTGATTGTGAGCACTTTTCCAGGTATCTCTGCCACTTGAGCACTAATTGGATTTCCCCAGATAAACGGTGCGAGCTGCAGCCCTTACATCACTGGGGCTTTACTTCATCATCATTTTATTTGTTTTTACTGTAAAGGTTAATAAATCTCGGTGTGTTTAGGGGATGAAACAAGGCAGGCAGGCCAAGAGCTGCAGCGTGAAGGGGTGAGGTTTCTGTGCTGCTTCCCCAGGCAGAGGGGGCAGAAGGAGCAGAGTGACCCTGTGGAGGTTCTGATGGGTTTGGGTGTGCCAGGGAGTGATCCAGAACCCTGAAGATAAAAAGTGTTGATCCCTGCACCAGTTCTCAGACAGAGCTGCAAGGCATTAAAATTGGGTTACCATTGATTTAAGGTGGGGAGAAAACCAGGTAGTGTGGGGCTGCTTAAAAAGGGATATGCAGCATTTATTTAGCTTTATTAAATTTTTTAAAGAATATTGGAAGCCTTTCAGTGCAAGTGCACATGAGTTCCCTCTGTATTCTCAAGGAGGTTGATACAGAACTTGCCAATATTTTAGGGCAGAACTAACTGAATGGCAGATTTTAGTGAAAATTCAGGCTGCAGATAAATTTCTGCAAGAATTTCCCAAGGTCTCATATTTTTGCTGTCTTGTTCCTTTTCTCAGAAAAGTGGGTATTTTTGTCTTTCTCCTGGTTTCTGGGAAGGGGAACTTGCCTTCCTCCCCCAGCAGAGGAGACCCTCAGTTTGCAGCACAAGGACAGCCTGGAAGCCCTTTTTGCCCCAGCAGGACTGAAACCAGAGCATTCCAAACACCTGCCCCAGTTTTGGACCTCGTGGCTTGAGGGAAATCCATTGACCAGCCTGTACTTGGGCCAAAGCAGCATTAAAAATGAAATCTACTTTTTTTCTGTTGTACACAGACACCAAACTGCTTTGTAGCTGCTCTGGCTCAGGTGCAGGTCCTGAGCAAAGGGAATTTCAGCCTCAGGTTTCCTGTGGTGCCAGCTCTGCAGCAGCACTGGCCATTCTTCCCTTGGTGTTAATTCCCTGCTGTGGACCCAGATTTCAGAGAGATTGTTGATGCTTTCTGCAGCATTTGTCAAGGAAATGGCTGCTTGCTTTTTTTTCCCCGAAGTGAGTAATTGTTTATTAATTTTTCAGCACGTAAAGAGTATAATTATAATAGTCCCTGACATGTACTGGCTGTGCCAAGGTTTAAGGAAAATAAAAAAAACGTAGAAATGCCATTTTGAACCTTCTCTGATTTTTTTTAGGTCTTCCTGCTTTGGACCTAAATTTCTGTGTAGGAATTAGGGAGAAGCACCCTGGTGTCAGTTTAATTCTCTGTAGAACTAATTCTCTTGGATGTTTTAACTCAGTTTAGGACAGTGAAGTGTTTCAAGAGGGAGGAGTAGGCGATGAGTGCCCAGGATTTTTGGGGACACTGTCCTGGTGGAGCAGCAACCTGAATTTGTCCTGACACCTCTATGCTTTGTGTCTTTAAGTGGTGGATGTCACATCCACGAGAAGCACCAAAGTGCCTGTAGGGAGTGAGGTGGACCCGTTGTTGGCAGAGTATTCACAGTCTGGGCAGCTCCTGTGGAAATGCTCCTGTGTTTGCCACGTTATTGTTTCTCTGCTGCTGTAGAGGAAGAAGCATCCTGAGAGCTGGCAGGGAAGCTGAGGTGCTTTTGAGGCTGGTCATGCCAGTTCCTCCCTCTGGAGGAGGAGGAATGGTGTGCTGGGAGCTCCTTTCTCTGGGAACTGGACAAAGACAAGGGACGCAGCTGCTTTCGGGTCTGTAAAATTATTCCACTCGCAGTCCCCACAGACGAGGCAGCTCTGGCCAATCAGCTTTCTTGCCCCTTACCTTGTTTTTCCCTTAATGGGGCAATTAACAGCAGGAACAAAGTGCATGGTCTGCTCAGTCTTTATTATTATTTGTGTTGTAATAAATGTCGAGGAGGCAGTTGCAGACCAGCACCAGGCACTGTGCAAATGCAGAGTAAAAGGACCATTCTGGTCCCAAAGAGCTCTGAGTAAAACACTAAATTTACAAAAAGGTCTTCCAGTGTTTTAAGTTCTTCTCCTTTTGCTATTTCTTTCCAACTGTTGTGTTTTGCATGATTTATTGTGCATCTGTCACAATTTCCAGCTTCTTTCGTGTTTCCAACATGAAACCTTTTGTTTCTTAGATTCTGGTGATATAAATAGTTTCCTCCAGTACCTCCATATTTATTCTGCCATAATGCCATCACAGCCCCCTGGCTTCACTAATTGTTTGGGGGTTTATTGCTGAAAGGAAAACACTCATTTTCTAATCTCTGTTTCCCATGGATTGGACATTCTGTGAAATGGGGTTCTTGAAATGGCAGGTTGAACTCGGTGGGTTTGCTTGTCCACTGGAGCCTTCTCAGTCTGAAACAACTTGATAGCATTTTCCACAGACAGGTTCTACTTTCAGTCCTCTTCCACTACATCTAAACCACTCTGTCACTGGGATTTCCAGTCCTTTGACTGGGGACTCAGAAGCACCTGAGTGAGTGTGAACAGAGATCCTGTCCTGGTGCCTCTGATTGACTCGGTCTCCTGCTCAACAGGCACAATTGTTGGGTGTGACATGGACTTCCCATCCTTCCATCATCATCCTCCAGCTCCCTGGAATGGGAATGAACCTCCAGCAGTCCTTGTAGTTAAAAGAATGAAAGTGTAATGAATTACAGCTTTGTTGGTTTTTGCTTTCTACACATGTGAAGGTAACAGGGCAAAAGGGGTTTCTTTGAGAGCTGCTGTGCCTGAGCCCTGCAGGGGTGGTGAGAGGAGAGAGGAGGGGGGAGGTGAGAGGAGGTGCTGCCCCTCTGGAACCTGGATGGTGCATTTTTCAGCTGTGGAGCCAGGCACTGATCTTGGTTCTGCACCTTGGACACTGAGTCAGGACATTCCTGTGGGGTGATTCAGCCCAACAGCTTGACACTGGCATTAATTTTACAGCACACAGAGCCCCAGTGATCCCTGAGCTTCCTCCTGCAAGAAGGGAGAAGCAAGGTGTGTAAACTGGGTCATGAAAAGTTACAAAAATCAGGTTTTCTTTATGAAGTTTTGAGCTTTGACCTTCTGCCTGGCATCTTTCTTGGCTCCTGTGGGGTCAGTTTGGCCATGGCATGTTGGCTTTGCCCTGGGAGCAGGTCCCTCACCTGGGGCAGGAGGCCCTGGGCCTCTGTCCATGGGTTATCCACAGGTTATCCCCTCAGTGTGCAGATTATTGTCATTTCTGTGCAAACAGAACCTCCAGCACTTTGCTGCCAGTTGCTTTGCAGGAGTTTCCCCCACCCTGCTCATTCATCCCTCTGCAATTCCTTCTTTGGTGGTTCTGGCACTGCAACCTCAGTGTAGGCAGAAGTGCAGAAAGGGGATTCTTCAAGTCTATTTTCCCTCTGAAAGTGAGATGATTTCAATAAAAAGTTAAAATGTTTGAACTCTAGAAAAAAGGTTCATGCTGCTCACTGGTTAAATTTATTATGGCTGCATTATCAGTTTAATACATTTAGTTTGCTCTTCTGCTCATATTTCTTGTAAGATGTTTTTCTAGCATTTATCACTTCTCCGTAACAGTTTTTATTGTGTTAAACCTGATGTTATGAACTCTCTTTTGGAGGTGTATTTCTTTCTGAAATAAAAAAAAAAGACATAGCTAGCACATTTTCTCTGCAAATGAAAATAGCTATTGTACATTTCTTTTAATGAACGTGTAAAAGTTTCTGGTTCTTTTTAGTTTTATGCATGTAAGTTTAACTTGAGTATTATTCCTCCTAAAAAGACAGGAGTTTTCTCAAGATGTCCACTATGTTTTCAATCAAATTATAAAAAACTGAAGATGACAGAGATATTTCACTTTGAAAGGTGACAGCTACACAGACGAAGTTGCTACTTTTCATAAGGGCTTTTATTCCATATATCAATGTGTTTTAAGAGAGACTTGGGTCAATAATACCATGCCTTAGAATTCCCTAAATACATATTTACACAATAGACCTTAAAATATATTAGTCTATCATGTCAGCTCCTGTACTTCTATCCGGGGTGTTTTATGCCCTTAACATATGATACAATAAAACTTTATTTTATGTAGCATTTTTCATACAAATTGTATCCTACACTGCGTTGTGGGGTTAAACAAGACAAGACAAGGTTAAAATTAGGCAAAGCTGAAGGGTGCAGGAAATGAAGGGCTTTGCATAGGGCAGGTGTGTGTAAGGGAACAAAGGGAATGGAGAATGTGCTGAGTGTGGCTGGAGCTGCAGCCCAGGACCCTGGAATGGGGAGGGATGGGGGGAAAGGCTGGCACTGGGAGGAAAGGGTGGCACTGGGGGGAGGCAGGGGCACACCCCCCAAGCAGCTCTGGAACAAAGGAGTTGGGGACAGGGGCCGTGGGGAGCCACTGCTGTGGAACAGAAGTGAGGGGAGGATGTGCTGAGGGGGAGGAAGGCAGAGGAGCTGCAGCTGAGCAGGGTGGGGTGGGTGGCATTGGGATGACATTGGAATGGGATTGAGACAGCATTGGGATGAGATTAGGATGGTTTTAGGATGGCATTGGGATGTGTTTAGGATGGCATTGGGTTGACATTGGGTTGGCATTGGGATGGCATTGGAACAGTATTGGGATAGCATTGGGTTGGCATTGGGATGGGCTTGGGATGGCATTGGGACAGCATTGGGGTAGCATTGGGTTGCCATTGGGACAGCATTGGGATGGCACTGGGCTGGTTTGGGCTGGCACCCAGGGAATCTCACTGCTCTCTCTCTGCTCACCCCAGCCTGGCCCTGGTGCTGTGCAGGCACAACACGCTGACAGCTCACAGGGGTTTTTTCTTGGCTTTCATAATTTTCATTTTTTTTAAAATTTTTTTTTGGTCACCCTATTCATGTAAATTAAGTGAGGCTTTTTTGTATGTGATAATTATAGATAAATGTATTTAAAGTAGATCTGGATTTTGTAGTCCTCAGGAAAAAGAGGAAGAGCAATTTTTTTCTCCCCGTCCCTGTCATGTGTTCGTTTTAATGAGCAATTTTAAAAAATTGAAAATAAAAGAGGAAAATGAATAGGTGTTGAACCAGCCTGTGATATGTAAATGCCAACTAGTAATTACCTAAAACCTCAATTTTCTTTCTGTTTCATCTTGCAAAACATTTCATTTCCACTGAGTGAAAACACTTAATTTGGGCGCGCGGGCGGCGGCGCCGGCAGGGGGCGCTCGGGGTCTGCGAGCGGCGGGCGGGGGGGGGTGGGGGGGTGGGGGTGAGACCCCCGGGCTGGGGGAGAGTGAGGGGAGAGACTGAGAGAGAC